>CM053626.1:15695686-15739691 GCA_028646595.1 Phalanger gymnotis | reverse complement strand
GAGGGAGATCGCGCGCCGAGGGGTGGGAGGCAGGGTGCTTGGCATCTTCCTCTACCCCTCTTCTCTTCATTTCCCTTCTCCTCCTCCGGCTCTCCTCTCCCCCCGCCTCCCCCGGGGGGGCAGAACGGGGCTCTAGTCGGGTGCCCCTACTGTTTGATTCCCCCTGGTGTTTGGAGGCGGGGCGCGGGGAGGAGCCTGGCCTGGGCGCGGAGACTTTGTTTACCCTGGCCTTTTTCTCTTCCTAGGCCATTGGCTCTGGGATGACTACCAGCTTTCGAACCGCGATTAGGGCGGGAGAATTAAAGGGAGCGCTGCAGCGCCCTGAACCAGGGCCGGAGTGGGGGGTGCGGGCCAAGGGGCCGGAGCCCTGGAGCTGGCTTTCCAAGCCCCAGGCAGGGCTCTGCCCCCATTTCCCCCAGCCCACTATCCTCATGTTCACCCCCCTCCCTTCCTTCTACTGCGGAATCGTGCTCCCAGAGGCTCTCCGGCCACCTCACCACTTTTGCTGATGGGAGATCAAGCCTGGGATTAGAATCTGCTAGACTTGTTCCCCGCGGGCTTGTGGGGCGTCCTTGATGGTGGCCCAAAGTTTTACCCTCAATCTGCATAAAGTCTTGCGCCTGGGGCTCCAGCCTTCCCTCCCCCTTTCCTGAGGCTAATCAGGTTTATTTTGATCACTTGGAAACAGTCCTGGCCACTGACCACCTAAAGAAAAGTGGTGTTTAAGGTTGACTTGGGGGCTTATGCCATATATACGGGTTTTTTCCCTTGGAATCAACTTCCCGCTTTCCATAACCTAGAGCATTTCTAAATAGGGAGATTATTTTAAATAGAAAGACTTTAAAAATTAAGTCACTAAGCCTCTTTGGACCTAAACTTCTGAAGTGAAAGGGCTGTTTATCTTTTTGTCATTGACACCTGCCCCCCCCCCCCCCCCCCCCCCCTTTTTCGCTTTTCATTCATTTCAGTCGAATCTGACTCTTCATGGCCCCATTTGGAGTTTTCTTGTAAAGATACTGGAGTTGTTTGCTGCTTCCTTCTCCAGCTCTTTTTACAGATGAGGAAACTGAGGTAGAAAGGGTTAATTGACTTGCCCAGGGTCACGTGGCTAATGGCTGAAGCTGAATTTGAATTCAGGTTCTCTGCAGGCCCAGCATTCTCTCCACTGCGCCACATAGCTGCCCCCTTCGATTCATAAATGTTATTGAATTGAATTTAAACTCGTCGGCCTCCTCCCTCTTCAGGACTGCTTGGAGTCCTGGCATGAATTGCGGATAGCTCATTGGAACATTTGTTTTAATGAGGGCAGTGATCAATCAACCATCTGAAAGCATTTATTAAGTGATTATTGTGTGCATAGCTATGCATAGCAGGAGGGATACAAAGGAAGACAGCACCTTTAAAGCAGGGCTCCTCAATGGAATTTGGATCAAGGACCCCTTGGGCAGGTTGGTGAAGCCTGTGGACCCCTTCTCAAAAATCACATTTGTAAATGCATAACAATAAAAATTAAATAGAATTAAATACATAGAATTGCAAAGGAAACCAATTACATAGAAATCACTTATCAAAATTAAAAAAAAAAGTCCATTGGACTCCAGGTTAAGAAACTGATTTAGAGGGAGCTGTTCTAATCCACCTGTGCACATCAGACCTGCACAGTCAGTTTGGCATCTGGGTCCAGCATGTCATTATTGTGGCAGTACTCTGGATGGCCCACAGTCCTACCAGTTGGTTTCTTGAGGCTTGAGAGTCTTACCTGAACTTTGTATCTCCTTTTAGGGCCTAGCACGGTGGGAAAGGAAAGGGAGTAAACATTTTTGTGTAGCACCTACAATGTGCCAGCGGTTGAGGGACTTGCCCAGGGTCACACAGCCAGTCAGTGTCTGAGGCTAGATTTGAACTTGGGTCTCCTGACTCCAGGCCCATGGCTCTATGCACTGAACCACCTAGCTGCCTTTATACCTTTTGGCTTTCCCAATGCAGTATGTGTGTGCATGTGTATAGGATGGTAGATTTAGAGTTGGAAGAGACAGAGGCCATCTGCTCCTAACTGTTGTTTAATAGATGAGGAAACTGAGGCTAAATGCCTTGCCAGGGTCTTCCAAAGATAGTGTCAGGTGAGATTAGAACCCAAGTCTGCCTGACTTTCAGTACCACATGTCCACAGAAGTATATGTTTGCATGTTGTCTTCTGCCCTTTTTCCCCTGAAGCAGTGGGGTTAAGTGACTTGCCCAGGGTCACACAGCTGGAGTGTCAAGTGTCTGAGTCTGGATTTGAACTCTGGTCCACTGTGCCACCTAGCTGCCCCTTTCTCCTGCTTTTTAATGATGGGTACAGTTTGCTTTCTGCCTTTGTACTCCCAGCCTCTAGAACTATTTATGACACATACTAGGTGCTTAATTCATGCTGATCGATTGATTGAATAACTGTTGAGGTGCGTGTCTGCAGAACTTGATAGTCCCCAGAACCAGCCTCATGTAGTCCTCTCTTCTGGCTATCCTTAATCTGTAGTATCTCTTGAGCCCGTCCTTGCATTGCAGAGACCCTGACAAAAACCACCTTCAGTACCTAACAATCTTGACTTTCAGGGCCATATCCTGCCAGCCAGACTAGGAACTTGCTGCTTTATCTGGGTTTGTCTGGGCAAAGGATGCTGAAGCTGAGAACCTCCCTGACTCGTTGAACAGATGGATTCTCATTAGAGCATTGAGGCTGGTGACTTTGCACAGCCCTCCCTCACTTAAATCCGATTCACTTGCAGACCATGGCATGATCTCTCTAATGCCATGGCAACATCTCTCCGATGCCAAGGCACCATCTCGCCGGTGCCAGGGCACCATCTCTCTGATGTCATGGCATCATCTCTCTGATGTCATGGTCCTCTTTGATAAGGAAGGACAAACCACAACTCTCTCTGGGAGGTGGCTTTTGCTGGCTTCTCCCTAAAGGGAGAGAGCTAGAAGCAGCTGCCTTCCTTGTTGAGTTCATCACCTTGCTGTGGCTTATGCCTATTGGGAGGAAACGGTGCTCAAGGCTTCATTTTCACAGGAGCCACCTACATGGAGACTGGAAGGTTTTTCTTAGCAGACAGCTATTAGTCTGCCGCTTCTGGAAGCTCTGAGCTTAAACTCGGGGATGTAGGGAACCGCAAAAGCAGTCTCTGCCCTCAAGGAGAATACGTTCTGAGTGGGAAGATAAGCTGTAAATAGCTAGAGTTAGAGGGCAGATAAAAGGCTAGCTGAGAAGGGAATTAGAAATGGAGGTTCAAAAAAACTTGGTAAATGCGTTAGGCAAGTTTCTGAAAATGTCAGAATGGCCCCAGTGTTGCAGTATACAGTTTATAAAAGCCCAGGCTGGCCCTCGGCTGAGTTAGGCAGTTTTGTGGTCTATGTCACCGACTGCTCAGGATTCCCCGCCCCCCCCCCCCGCCAGGATTTCCTAACAGTTATGTCCTGAGGGCAGAGGCCATCCAGCTTTTTGCCTTTGTAACTCTCAAGACCTATTTTAGCAAATCTTTGTGGAATTGAATCGAATTCTTTTGCTTCCTTCCCCATCAAAATTTGTCTGGCGCATAAATTAAGAGCGGATTCAGCCACATGCTTTACGAAGGCAGTTTATAACCCTGACCAGCTTCTTCCTCCAGGGACTTGACCCTTTCCGCTGAGGGAGATAAAAAGTTATTTGCAAATCGAGGCGAGATTTTGGCTTCCGAGAATAAAGGAGGCTCACGTGGCTTTGCAGAGATAAAGTTTGTAGGTTTACTTCTGGAAAGGATCTCCCAGCCCTTTGCTGGAAGGGGCTTGGAGGCTATCCGGTGAAATCCCCGCCTATGAGAAAACAGAAGCTCTGGGAGAGGTCACAAAGAGAATGAATGGCAGGGTGAGGACTTGAATCCAGGACCGCAAACTCTTTCCCTTGTAATATGCTACAGGAAATACTAAATGAATTCACAGGCTGGGTAAAAGAAAAACCTCATTTTCCAGATCAGCATTTTTAAAAAAAAGAAACTGATACTCTGATGTACATATTTATTAGAGCGAACTTTTTTATACACAAATAGAGGAAGTCTTTAGTTTACCTACGTCCCCACGTACAAACAGGAGCTTTCCCAGTTTGTTGAACTTCCCTGCAGCTGAGGATGCTGCGGGGGCGGGCTGCCTCTCTTTGCCTCCCTCTGGCTGTGGGAGACCCTGAAGTCTGACTGCTCCTCCTCCTTGCCCCCGACCACGCCCCTTCCCTCCCCACACGTCTGGCCACACCCCCTCAGGCCCCCCTCCCCATCTGGCCTCGCCTCCTCCCCTTCCCACCTCACCCCAGGTCAGGCCACTCTTTCTCCCTCTGGCCGGGGTGGGGGGGGGGGGAAGGGCCTTGCTTTTTATCCTCTATTTGCTGATTCCTGGCTAGTGGCAGGACCAAGGAAAGAAGGACGGAAGAGGGACAGCAAGCTCCCTGCTCCATGATCAGAACGTCTCCCAGCTCCTGGGCCCTCCCTTCTGTTTCCATTCCAGAGCTGGTGTGTGGGGTAGCATCCACACTAGTGTCAGGTGAGGTGGCCCCGAGAACTAGCATGGGAATAGTGGATGCAACCTTGTCTTGGAGGAAGATGGGGCCTGAAGTCAGGAAGCCCTGGGTTCACACGTGGTCTCAGGCACTAGCTCTGTGACCTTGGGCAAGTCAATTAACTGTCATCTGCCTCAGCGTCTTCAACTGTAAAGTAGTTTAACAATAATATCTACCTGCCAAGGTTGTGAGGATGAAAACACACACACACACACACACACACACACACACACATTTATTGACTAGCACAGTGTCAGGCACTTGGTAGGTGCTTGGTAAATGCCTATTGCATTCTCTTCCCATTGGGGTCAAGTAGCCTGGGTTCCAAACCTCTTCTCTGGGTGACCATGCCTTCCTGATCCTTAGTTTCCTCACCTTTAAAAGAGGGTAACTGAAACTCAGGGCGCCCACCTCAGGTTTGCTGTGGGGATTGACCCAGATTCTCCTTGTGAGGTGTTTTGTAAACATTAAAGCAGCCCTCTAAGTGCCATAGATGACTATGATGATTGATGATGGAGACAGATTCCAGCTTGCCGCAGCTCCTCTGTGCCTGTGGCTTCTACCCAAGCTGTCCTCGTGTCCCAGGCCGTTCTGCCTTTCTCCTCTCCTCCCTCCACTCTCTCACAGCTCTCCCCAGGCCATATTCTACATCCAGTGACTTGGAGTTGGGACAGGGTTTCCCCACTCACCCAGGCAGGTTGGGGTGTGTGGCTGGTGAGAGACAGAAAGGGAGGGTGGAGTGAAGAAGAAAACCCCTTATTCTGTTGCCAGAGCATCATGCCCTGGTGGGACTCGAGCTATATTTCCCTTAGGTTCTTTAGTGCTAATATAATACCAGACTTTCCCATCCATGGGCCTAGTTGGCCAGTTAACCCCAATGCGTAGCGTGGAAGTATTGGGCACCATGGTTTAAGGAAGACATTTGTAAGTCAGTACAATGAAGTCCTTGGCTCCATGCCGTATAAACTTCTAGCTGTTCTATTGTTGAAGGACCTGGGGCTGTTCAGCCTGAACCAGAGAAGACCGGTTGGAGGTGGGGAGGAGCATGATAGTTGTGTTTGAAGGCTTGTCATGTGGACAAGGGATTCCGCTAGTTCTCTGGCCCCCAGGGAATAGTTGATAGAAGTTGCAAAGAAGGAAATTAGATTTGTTGTCAGGCTACCCATTCCAGTTGTGAAATGGGCTGCCAGGATTCTACTGACCAGGGGTCTTCAAACAAAGACTCAGTGACCACTGGTCACACACATTATAGTGGACATTCATTTTGGGCTGCAGTTGGGACTTGATGGCCACCGAATACCCTTCAAACTTACCAGCTTTGTAATTCTGAGGCATTTTATGAACTAATCCAGCAGTCCCTTGGAGAATGGCCTTGACTCAAATGCTGTCCCCTCTGTAATTTACAGAGCAGCTTTAGTTGGTCTTATTTACTTCCTCATTTTAAGTTTCAAACCTTTGCCGGCAGTAAAAGCACAAACAGCCAATGTGGCAGCCAGAAAGCAGTATGGTATAGTGGGGAAAACACCCCACGGACAGTAGGCAGGAAGTCAGGTGACTTTGGTGGCGTCCCACATCTGCTGCTGCTGGCGAGTTAATGATCCCAATTCTGTTTCTCCTTTCTCCTCACTTTATTTCTCCCTTGCTGCCTCATCATTTGCATTTAACAAATGCATTAAACAAGTATCACAGAATTATGAGATTGAATCTGGAAAGAGTCTTATGGGCCATGGAGTCCCATGCCCTCATTTATCAGATGAGGAAACTGAGGCATAGAGAAGTTAAGTGACTTATATCCCCAAGTCGTATAACTTGGAAGTTTATGAAATAGGATTTGAACCCAGGTCTTCTTCACTTCAGGTCTAACCTTCTATCCACTATGCCATGCAGTCTTGTTGAGAGTTTCCTATTTTTGAAGTGAAAGTGTTCTACCCTGGGAGAAGAGTTTCTGTTGCTCTTTCTCTCCGCGTGGCCAAGGAAACAGACACAACCTCGACATGTAAAACTGAGAGTCGGCAGCCAAACAGTTGTGACTTTGGCTTTCTAGACACAGAAGAGGATTAAAACAATTACAGTGAAAATAGCCTCCTTTATTACTAACATAAAAACAGAAAAGGGGCTTTTTTGTACATGAAACAGTACACAAAAGGTGGTTCTATGTGAAGCCATCAATCTCTATTTCTGTCTGCTTGCCTTTATCTATGTTACTTTCCAAACTGTCTTGCTTGTCTGTACTTCCTTCTGGTCTCCTCTGGACAGTTTAAAAGAAGTGTTACAGTAGCCATCTTTTTTTCTTTATCTCTGTTGCTCATCTCCCTTCTCCACCTCTGCCCTCCCACTAAAAACCTAGAGAATGAAAGAGAAAACTAAAACCCTTGTAACAAGCAAAAAAGGGTGTCTTGTGTCCAACATCTGTCAGGAGATTCATGTGGGAGTGCTGGATTCGGGTTATGGTATGCTTGTAACCTTTCCAAATGGAAAAAAAATGTTTTCATTTATTCCTTTTTATCTTTATATTACACTTCATTTCTAGGGAGTTTTATCTCTACATTGAAACCATATACCAAAGGAAAACAATTCTGCAAAAAGCAGGCACTTAGGTCACCAATTCTGTATTTGTATATAATATTCTTCCCCCCTAGTGCCTGCTTCTCTTCTGTGAGGAAGCATTCTGTTTTGCTGATTTTACTGAAGCAGGTTCTAAGCTGATCTGCTCTGGACTGATGGTGCATGAGCTTTTTGCACCTTCATTTTAAAACGAGTTTTAGAACAAAGGAATCATTCACTTACATTTGTTGCATAAGCCAATTAGTAACCAACAAGCCAAGATGGCACTGGTTGGCTAAGCCAATTTGATTACTCTTTCCACACTTTGGCCTTTTGTCATGTCTGACTTCTGAAGATGTCAGAACCACCACCCATTGAGTGAGGTGGGAGATCAGTGTTAAAGGTTAGAACTGAAAGTGAGAATGCCAGTAGTTCTTAGAATGATAGGAATCTACTGAGTAATTCCAAACTTGGGAATCCCTAGGACCATGGAATGAGTTGATGCTGTGCTCCCGGTTTGTAGAATATTGAGTGTTTTATGCTTGTCAGGTGAGGAACCTCAATGATCTCTTGGAAATAGAGCAGGGAAGGTGGGGGAGGTGAGTCAGCTGCCTGGGCAAGGAAAGAGGCATTGAAGAGGAAATGTGAGCTTGTCCAGAGCCCCAGAGGAGCAGAGGAGAATTGCTTGGATGAGCTCTTTGTGGATGACTCCCAGATCTGCATGTCTTAGCCCAATTTCTCTTCTGATCCCCCGGCCAGCATCTCCAGCTGCTTGCTCAGTGTCTCTACCTGAGATATTCTACCAATACCTCAAACTGAGCATGTTCAAAATGGAACTCCTCATCACTTCCCAAGCCTCTTTCCCTTCTGGATCGTCCCCGGTTCTCTTAATGGAACCACCATCCTTCCAGTCATCCAGAAAGATTCTTGAGTCATTTTTGGATTTTTCTTCTTCTCTGCTCCCCGATTCTGGTTGGGGACTATGTTGCCAAGTAAATTCTAGGTCAGGAACATTGTCTCATTGCGGTATTCTGCCCCCGGCACCCCACCCCTGCCTCTTTTAGATATCAGTTACCTTTTTCTTGGGTAATTGCTTGAAATTGGCTCCCTTACATTCCCATGCTGTTAGTGTCTCCTATCCCCAATGCAGCCTTTACCCCAAAGCAAAGTAATCTTCCTAATATATATGTCTAATTATTTCCTTCAATTGAAAATCTTTGATGTGCCCCTCATTGCCTATTTAAACTTTTTGAATTTAATTTTTAACACAAATCTCTTCCTCTCTCCCTCCCTTTCTCTTTCCTTCCCCCCAGTTGGAGAGGGGGGAGAAAAATGAAACCCTTATAAATATATACAAATATATATAGTTAATTAAAACAAATTTCCATATTATCCATATCTGGGTGTCTCATTCTATGCTTTTGAATCTACTGTCTCTTTGTCAGGAAGTAGATATGCATCATCATTGGTCCTTTGGAATCATGACTAGTAATCAAGTTGATTGGAGTTCTTAGAGGGCCGCAAGGTGGCGCCGTAGTGCATAGTGTGCTGTGGCCTGGAGTCAGGAAGACCTTTTCCTGAGGTCAAATCCAGCCCCAGACACTCTACCCTGTTTGCCTCAGTTTACTCTTCTGTCAAACGATCTGGAGAAGGAAATGGGAAAGCATTCCAGTATCTTTGCCAAGGAAACCCCAAATGGGGTCCCCAAGAGTCAGACATGACTAATCGACCAAACAACAACAAAGTGCTTAGATCTTTCAAAGATGTGTCCTTATTATAATATGTTCTTATTATATGTCATTCTCCAGCTTCTGCTCACTTCTCTCAGCCTTCCTATTCATACAAATACACAGATTGCCAAGTTCATAGAGATGTTAATTTTCATCAGTGCCTGTGGTCCAATTTGCATTCACACACCTACTTTGTTCTCCCCCATTTCCTCATCAAGGGCCTTTCCGGTCTAGTTTCTAACTACCTTTCCCACTTTGTTTCACATTATTATTCTTCTTATGCTCTTATGTTCCAGTGAAACTGGGCTAATAGCTGTTTCCTGATTTCGATGCTTCTGTGAAGGAGTCCTCCAAAGCAGAAAGGCGTTTGCCTCCAGCTCTGCCTTTTGGAATTAAATCTTGGACCAGGATAATGAAGAGCTTCGAGTCGCTGCCATGCGATGATTTCTCGAAAGAGTTGGGGATATTTAGCCTAGAGGAGAGACGATTCAGCAGGACTTGCTAGCTGGGTTCAGATATTTGAAGGGCTGATGTGTGAAAGAGGAATTAGAATTAAAGCCCCGCTCAGATGTCATTACCCTGGGCAGCCTTCTCTTCAGCCTTGCAGCCAGAAGTAACTCCTCTCCCAGAATCTCTTTCTTGTTCTTTGCCAAATCTCTCCTGTGCACAAATCTCATCTGACCATTTATTTACATTTTCGTTTGTTTATTATTTTTAGTTCTAATATTGATTTATTTGTTAATTACAGAGACTGGTAGGTCCTGGAGATACTTCAGGGATCATTTAACCAATCATGTCTGAGCAGAACAGTGACCTCTTCTGGCCACCACCAGCATCTTTGTTGTGTTTTTTCTTTCATTTATTAGAGGAGAATTTATTGGGCTCTCGCCTCTTGTCAGTCAATAAATACTTATTAGACATCACTCCGTGGTAAGCACTGAGGATACAAAGAAAGATAAGAAAGATGGTCCCAGTCTCAAGGAGATCACAGAATAACATGCAGACAAACATGGACAAACTATCTACAGGACAAATTGGAAATAAGCAACAGAGGGAGGACACTAGAATTAAGAGGAATCATGAAAGGCTTCTTGTAGAAGGGTGATAGGGAGCCTTATTGGGTTGGGTGTGGAGAGACTGGCATGGTTGGATCTGTCCTTTAGGGATAGCACTTTGACAGCTGACTAGAGGATTGGAAAGGGGAAAGACTTTTGTCAAATGTTCCAACCAACAGTCTATTGCAATATTCCAGGCATAAAGTGATGAGGGGACTTGCTAGGGTGATGTTAGTGTCAGAAGAGAGAAAGGGGAGTATTTGAGAAATGTTGCAAACTTAAAATTTACAGGCCTTGGCGACAGATTGGATATTGAGGGGGATGAGAGAGAAAGGGAGAAGCTGAGGATGACACCTAGGATGCCAGACTGGGTGACTGGGAGGATAGTGGTGCCCTAAATGTGGGCAGCTTGGTGGTGCAGTGGATAGAGCACTGGTCCCGGAGTCAGGAAGACCTGAGTTCAAATCTGGCCTTAGACATGTACTAGCCAGGTGACACTGGGCAAGTCACTTAACCCTGTTTGCCTCAGTTTCCTTACGTATGAAATGAGCCAGAGAAAGAAATGGCAAACCTCCAGTATCTTTGCCAAGAAAACCCCAAATATGGTCGTGAAGAGTCAGACATGACTGAAAAAAATGACTCAACAACACAACAAATTTTGGGGAAAACATTTTATAATGAGCATCTTGAAGAGCAGCATAACCATCTTATCCAGAAAATGTTCTGATTTAATGTCTTGTCTTTTATTTTCCCCCCATTCTAGTGGTTACGATACTCTCTCTTCACAAGATAGAGGTATGGTAATTTTAAATCCACGTATACTTATTTGAAACTGTACTGCATCAATACCTATTTTCTTCTTGGTAACTGATTTCCTATTTCTTGGACAAAGACAATGTTTTGTCAGACTGAGCACATTTGCAATGTCATATAAAATACAGTCGCCAACAAAAATGTGCTTTGTGGTTACTCGAAAATTAGAAATGAACTGTCTTTGATCAGTTTTTATAGTTAAAAAGACATACGAGTCAACCACGGCTCTCTAAAGGAGTTGGAGAAGAAACCCAATGAGAAATCAAAGGGAATTTTTTAAAAGGCCACAACAAAAATGGTGGCAGAGATGAAAAAAAAATCAGTATGTAAAAGTGAAAATAATAGAAATGGGAAATAACACCAAGAACTGCTTGTTTTGATACTAACTAAATTGCTCCCTGGTCAATAAAACAATAGAACTGACATGAGCACAAGGATAAATAAGAGGGGAGAGACCCTAGTCTAGTTAAAGAGTGCTGAGTTTGAAGTGAGGATTCTGGCTCTGCCACTGATCAAATATGTAATGACTTTGGGCAAGTCATATCCCTTGACTTTAGTTTTTTTATCTGTAAAATAATAATAATGATGATAACTAGCATTTACATAGTGCTTTAAGGCTCACAAAGTGCTTTACAAATATGTCATTTTACGGTAGGTGTTATTATTAATCTCATTTTATATATGAGGAAACTGAGGCAGAGTTTAAGTTACTTACCCAGGATCAGTTTCTGTGAGGCTGGAGTTGAACTCAGGTCTTCTGGACTCCAAGAGTAAAATGTAAAATGAGGAAGTTTCACCAGGCGACCTTTTAGGGTCCATTCCATATAGAAACTGATGATCCTGATTAAAAAAAAATAAGAAATACATCTTGTATCAGGCATATGCTGGTAAAAATTTAACAACTGCCTCTTTGTGGGGTAAAAAAGGTATATACAACACAGTTTTAAGTTTCTACATTGTTAACATTTTTGTCCTCACTTTCTTAAAGTCTAGAGACAACAATAAATCAAGCCTCGGTTTGTAGCATTTGTCAATTTCCAAGGTGGAAATGCTCACACTGAAAATTTAACAGTTGGCTTTTGCAAACCTCTAAGAACTGGTTGCACCACCACTTTGTACTTGTCAAATTGGCAAAAAATAAAATAAAAGTGAGAACTCTTTTTTTTTTTTTTTGGTGAGGCTATAGGGAAGGAGGTATAATATGAAACGGCTGGGAGAATGATATTTTTCTTGGAGCTCAGTCTGGCTGTATAGTAGAAGAGATCTGTAACTCATGAGCCAATGATCTTATTAATTAGAGTATGTCCTGAGTGTGTAATCGACAATACCAAATTGTTTACAATTTCTTTGAAAAGAGGGAAAAATAGCTACAAACTTAATATTCAAAAGATGGAGAATAACAAACAAATTGTTGTGGAACAATTTAGTGGGACATGATATGATCCCCTGTTCAAAATGAGAAATGTGTGAGGACTGCCAGGAAATATGGAAGGACAAACGAAATGATGATGAAACAATGCACAGTAAAGAAAGGACCAGAAGAGCGGCAGGATTTTCTATATTTAAAAAAAAACAACCCGAGCGTATGGATGTATTCACATATATATTTTCACACGTACAAATGCAAAAGGACAAAGAGTCAGGAGAAAAATATATAATGAACATGTCGTTATTTGTTTGTTAAGGTGTATTTTTATTCTAAGTCATTCAGGTTACTGAGTTCCTTGGAGATTTTTCATTGTCATTGAAGTGGTCACTTTTATAATAATCTTTTTGCCAAACAACAAAAGGGACCCATCTCATCTCCTTGTTGAATTGTTATATCAAGGATAAACTCCTTCTCAGATCAGAAGTGTTTCCCTCCACACACTGGCCCCACCTTATTTACCCAACCTCATCTTGTAATACTCTCTAGCTGAGGAAAAATATCCATATACTTTAGAGATCGTTTTCCAGAGGAGGCTCACAAAGCCTGAACAGTTCACTACCTGCACGTACTTAGTCGATCAAGGTAAAAGAGAAAAGCATTCAGAAGATCATGTGATTAAATTGGCTGTTGGCCCTGGGTACTGCCAGGTTATTGGTACAGGAGCTCTCTAAGTTATATAATAGGTCTGAAAGCAGATGTTCCATTGTCTCCTTTATTGCTTCCTCAGTAACAGTGAGTGTGTGCTCCACATTGGCTACCCAAAGCAAACAGTAGTTTCCTTTGTTTAAAGTAGAGTCTGATGACTAAGAGATGGAGTCAAACATTACCCCACCCTGTGGTTGGTGTTTAGTTTGTTTTTTGTATGTGATAATCGCTAAGACTTACTCTGTCTAAAATAATTTTCCTGCTAGAATGTAGGCCAAATATATTTTAAAAGCATGAGTTTGGTACCCAAATGTTGTTTTTTATGATTGTAAAATAGTTAATGTTGAGAGCTTGAGGTTGGCATCAGATCAAAATCAGTGATTGGATTATGAACGTGGCCTGCTTCTCATATGTGTGGTTATATCTTGTGGGATTAAAATAGACATAAATCTGTATATTTGTGTGTTGTTTACTCATCTTTGTTTTTATTCTTTTAATTTAATTTTCTTTCTTTCCCAAATTTAGAAAGTATATCAGAGAGTCCTGCTTCTTCTCAGGATGCTACTCCAGGCTCTGGGTCAGGTATGGAGGAGACTTTCACTGTTTCTTATGAGAGCTTGCTGGAATGCAGATGGGATTGCACGATGAGTCCCGTGTTGGGCAGAATTAACCTGTTTGGCCTTGGAGGTTGGCCGTGTTGCCTGGTTACAGTTTTATTCTAGACTGTGTAGACACAGCCAACGTGTGACTATTGAAAAAAAAAAAGCAACATCTTGTTACCTGTAAAAAGTTTTTGTGGTTACTAATCATACGTTCTTTATTATGGGCCTGGGATCCACAGCATCATTCAGGGCTCACGTTAGAAGCTGCTTCTCGCTTTGCCCCCTTGTTCCTTTCCTCCCTTCCCAATTACTTTCTATTTCATTGTTGTATATACTTCTTGTTTTCTTCTGTGTAGGTGGTGTATCTCTGCCATGGAACAGTAGTTTTGTTAGGGTGGGGATTCTATTTTTGTCTCTTTGTTTCTTACTGCTGAGCACCGTGCCCATAGTACGTAGTCAGTTGAATTCAGCTTCCTAAATTGAGTTGCATTATGTGCTTTCAGAAGTTTATGCATAAGATAGCCCTTTATTCCACACTGGCCTTTTCCTCCCAGGATGTACTATGCTCACACTTGTGACTGATGGAGGGACCCCAAAGCTTTGCCCAGGTATAATTGGTCTAAATGCTGAGATGTTGCTTTGCAGATATCCTGAACAGTTATGCCTGGCAAGTCATGATTGGCATAGCCAAGGCAAGAGATGGCACGGTAATTTCTCTTGTTGGCCTTTTGTGTTGAGGCAGTGTGGCCCTAGTGGCGAGAGTACTGGACTTGTAGTTAGGAAGCTTTGGGTGCAGATACTGCTCATGCCTGTAGTGGCAGTCCTGCCATTGGCTGGGTGATCCTGGGCAAGTCCCTTAATGTATCTGTTGCCTGGGGCAGCTTTCTAGGATTTTCCTAATCCGTTATTGGTGGTTCATGATCTTCCCAGTATTTCCTCATTGAGGAAATCCCGATCTTCCTTTGTGTGTCCCATATGGATTACATTGTAGAAGGGAGTCTGGGACTGAGGTGGCCAATACAATTCACACTTGCTGTTTTAGCCTCAGTGGTATTCCACAGTTTTTTGTTGTTTCATATGGACGTTTCATAGTGCCTTGTCCAAACTCCTAGTGAAAAAAGAGCTAACAGTTACTACTGAAGTAGTGAACCAACTCCATCATACCTGATGCAAGGCAGGCTCAAAGGGCATCCCCTGAATTTAAGTTGGGCTAAGTGAAGGATGTTATCACAGGGGAAAAAAGATCAAGCTGAATGAAAATATTCATAGCTGTGTTATTTATAATGGCAAAGAAACTGGAAACAATGCTACACATGTCCAATGATTGGGGAAGAATGAATCAAACTGAGATTTAAACAGAATACAATGGTTTTGCACCCTAACATGACCAAGATGAGAAGGGTGCTGAGTTTGGACCCTGAATGCCTCGGTTTTTACTCCTGGCTCTGACAATGACAACTTGTGTAATTTCAGGAAAAAACATTTCACCTCTTTGGGCTTCAGTTTTCTTATCTGTAGAAGGGGAAGATTAAACTAGATAATTCCTAAATGTCCTAAGCCCGGTGATCCTCAGTAACGCTGATTAGAGAGGGCAGAATCAAAAACATAATATATACAGTGAATTTGAGCCTGGGATTGAGCCTGGGACATAGTGAATGCCCAGATGAGAAAGCTCTTTTGGTGGAGAGAAATTCGTACCTTTTCTATAGTACTTCCAGAGAGTCATCTAGTGCATTAGAGGCTGTATCTGGCCCATTACTGTAGGAAAAGCCAGATTCCAGCCCATCCCTTTGGTAGTTTAAGTTTGATATTAGAATGAAATGTAAAATTCGTAAGAGATCTGAGTTAGCAAAAGGGGATTTAATTAGCCATAGCAGGGGAAGGATATTTAGAGAGGAGACTGTTTTGATTCATCTCAGTGCTGCTCCCCATTTCTTTGTTGTCAATCAGTTGATAGCCCAGTATGGGAAGGATGTATCTCTTGTGGTTTTTGGTTCTCAGGCTACCAGTTAAATCTTGAGCATGGCTTCAGAAACTTTAAAGGAAAAGAAGTGGCTTAGCCCCTATGCCAGGGGCTTCCTCCTCCCATACCTAGGATCTCTCTGCCAGTTTGTGTCAGGGGTGGTCTTTGAACTCAGGCCTTCTTGCCCTTTAGGTCAGTTCTCTCTCCATTGTACCCCAACAGCAAAACAGTCCTCAAGGAAAAGTTATACAGATGAGCAGGAGCTTGGAAAGGTATGTAGATGTGTTATTAAAATTATAGTGACGTTAAATAGTGACATCAAAGAGGAAGCACGGCCTTCTGCTTTGCTGCTGCTGCTGCTTCCTATGGACCATACGACTTTCCAACTGATTTGCAGCTGAAATCTTTCATGGGTTTTTGTTTTGTTTTTTTCCTAGGCAGTCAAGCTTAAATGACTTGCCCAGGATCATACAGCTAGTATTAGGTTGGATTTGAACTCAGGTCCTCCTAACTTAAGGGCCGGTGCTCCACCTAGCCGTTACCCGTAGAATTTTTTTTTACTAGAAGGGAAGCTGCTCAAAAGCAGAGATTATTTTTACTTTTGTAGCTCTTAGCACAGTGCAACACTTAGCTTTGTACACAGTAAGTGTTTAATATATGCCTTATTCACTTACTCAAAATTAGCGTACTCATTTTCTTAACAAATTTTAAATAACATGGGAGTTTATGGTTTTATTAAGGGTCTTTTTATGTATTTGCATGATTTTATTGATTAATTATTAAATTATGAATATTATTAAATTATTAAATATGAAGAAAGACTTTTTAGTGTTGTTAGGATTTCATACTCTCATCAGTTATTTCACTTGGCTATTGTTAATAATAATATGTAAGTAATTAATAATAATAATGACTAACATTTACATAGTGCTTACAAGGTGTCAGGAGCTGTGCTAAATACTTTACAATTATTATCTCATTCGATACTTGCAACCACCTTGGGAGGTAGGTGCTATTATTATGATCCTCATTTTACAGATGAGGAAACTGAGGCAGACAGGTTAAATGACTTGCCTGGGGTTATACAGCTAGTAAATGACTGTGGCAGGATCTGAACTCAGGTCTTCCAGATTCCAGACCCAGTGCTGTATTCACTGTGCCACCTAACTGCCACTGTGTGGTGTTGGGAGAGAATGGGTTGGCTCCATATTGTGTCCCTCCTACCTAGCCAGCTTTCTTCCCTTCCCTCTTAGTAGCAGCTTCCTGGTATACAGTTAAACCACCAGGTGGCACTACTAGCCACCAACCTGATCCTATTCATCAAAACAATAAGCTCCTGGAAAACTCCTCGTTTACCATGTCTGTTATGACCAACTGCCAGCACCACTGGGAGCTGGCAGGAAGACCTAAGCTCACTAGAGTTCTCACTAAAGTACTTCCTTTAATTCTTAAGGTCTCCCTCTCTTTGAGTAGCCTCTCTTGACCTGTTATTCTAAAGGATGTGGTTAGTGTGGAGTTATCTAATCAGAGTAGCTGTGAGCCTCCCTTCCAGCAGGAAGCCTGGCCATAAATGAGCCCTAGTCATAAGACTATTCTATAATGACATCTTCAATACAAGCAAAAATAGACAGGTAAGCTTAACTATATACATGATTTTTAACTCTTTGGTATAGAATCAAAGAAATGTAATGAGATCTGACCAACACAGTTCTAGCCTCAATTAATAAATGAATAAACATTTATTAATCACCTACTATATGCCAGGTACTGTGCTATGTGCTGAGGATACCAAAGGAGACAAACAACAGTCCTTGACCTCAAGGAGCTTACGATCTAATGGGGAGAATGGGCTTTTTAAAAAGAAAAATCATTTTCTCTCTCACCTCCCTCTTCCCCTCCTCCCGCATTGGGAATTTTTTCATTTTTCAGATGAAGTAAATGAAGTAAATGAGGCCTATCCAGGTGATGTGACTTGCTTAAGGTCACTCTGGTAGTAGCTGGGGTGGAGCTCTGTTATTTCCAGGAAGCTGACCCCCCCTGGGTAGAGAAACTGACTAGGCAGCTTCTCCTCCCTGTCACCTTATTCCCCTAGATGCCGAAGACGGTAGCACAGCTTGGTATTGGAAATCAGTATAACCTGGCCAGAACTAAAAATTTCAAGGTTAGGACCTAGTGGAGACAGCCAGCTGAATCCAGTGTGCCAGCTTGGGGGGTGGGTTAGGAATGGGAGGAGAGAAGATGGATTTTGTTATACTCCAGACTTGTACTGAGTAATAGAAACTGTCTTTGTTATTTACCTCAGCTGCATATGAAATAGTAGTAGACTGGAGGATTCCAGGCTCTCAACTTTTCCCCAGAGCAGAAAATGAATTGGGGAATGATCTTGTATAGGAGATATTTCCTCCATCTTTCCCATGGGGAAAAAGGGAATTTAGATTATCTGGGGACAAGATAAGGGAGCACCATTTCAGCCAAAGCCATTATTTGAAATCTTGACCAAAGAACTAAGATCTATCTCTCCCCTTGCTGCCAAGAAGTCAGACTTCTTCACCATTTTTATTCATTCATTCATTCATTTATATTAGAGCCATTTCTTGATATCCTCTTCTGTAGCAACCCTCCATTGTAATCAAGAAAGAATATCCAACAAAACTATCTGTGTATGACCCATTTGGCATCTGTAGTCCCCCACGCCCTTCTCAACTGAGAGCTGGGAAAAATATTGTCATCATTTGCCCTCTTGGAACAATGTTGGTCACTGCCTTTGGTCAAAGGTCAGTTGCTTTTTGGGATTGTTTTCAGTTATGTTTTTGTAGTTACTGTGTCTACTCTCTTCCAAGTACCTCAGTTTCCATGAGTGCTCCCTTGTTTTGCAGAATTCTTCATATTTATTCTTTATTAACTGCATAGTAATATTCCAGTACATTTACACATCACAATTTACTTACCCAGTCCCCAAACAATGGGCATACTCATTTTGTTTCTAGTTGGTTTTGGTTTTTGATACCACAAAATGCACTGCTATGAATATTTGTTATGTATGGGACCTTCGATCTCCTAGTTAATAGTGGGATTGGGGAGTGTGAACAGTTCACTATGAGTTTTCTTTCAAGGCTAACATGACCAAACAGAAAATTAGGCATTAATTAATGGAACTTTAAGTTGTCTCTAAATATTCTTTAAAATAGGCTTTTTTTTTATTATTCATTTAATACATGTTCTGTGTTTTTTATTTAGGAGAAGATAGTTCTGAGAGCGGTTCTGAAACAGAGTCTGGTGAGTTTCAAATGATATTTATGAAAAAACTATCCACAATAAATTATTTTTTTTAAAAACTAATTTATTTTTAGTTTTCAGCATTCACTTCCATAAGATTTTGAGTTTCAAATTTTTTTCCCACTCCTTCTTCTCTCCCCTCCCCAAGATGTATTCAATCTGATAAATAAATTATTCTTAATCAGTTAAATGACTTAGTCAAATGACAGTAGGTCTTTCAGGACCCAGGGATCCTTGGTTGTCTGCCACTTATACGTAATTGCACCTCTCACTTAATTCTTACTAGTCTGATGGGTACCATTCTTTTTGTGATTGTTAGAGTAAGTGGACATGGCATCTCTTTTTAAAGCAAAGGCATGCCCAGGGGGCCTTAACAATCAGGAGATTGTGGTTGTGGTCACTTTGATAGCTGGGAAGGATTGTTGGTGTAGGAAAGTCCCTCAGGGGTTCCCAAGGCAGATAGGATTGTAATTGGCAAATGAAAGTGGCAAAACAGGATGATGTGATGAAGAATGATAGGAAGTGGTTGCTATGGGAACAGGTAAACTTGTTTTTATTGGCCTGTGTTCACAGCAGCCCATGTTTGAGTTCACGCTTGGTATCATTCTGAAACTAATTAGGATGTTTTCCTTTTGTAGAGAGTGAAGAGTCACAGCTGGAAATAGGAAAGTCAAGTGAGTACACTGTCTCTTGCTCTTTATTTTTTTCATTGTTAAAAATAAGCAGAAATATTGAAAATCTTCAAGCTTAAGGTTTCCTGGTTCATCTTTTATTGTACCAGCTTAAACCAACCATTTCAAATATTTTTAATAAAATTATTTTTAAAAATTGAGACTCTTACCTTTGGAGGTACCATATCATTCAATAAACTCCAGTTGCTCTCACTTAACTCTAGAATAAAATAAAAACTCCCCCATTTGGCATTTGAAGCCACAACCTTTTCAGTGGGATTGTTCTTTATCCCCTTCTTTCCCTCTCCAGTCTGTCACATGACACTCCCGTCTTTCCTCCATCTGTTTGCAGTGGCAGGCTCCCATGCCCGGACTGTCCTCCTTCCTTACCTCTGCTCCCTACCCTCCCTCATTTCCTTGGGTGCCACCTCCTACATCAGGCCTTCCTTGATCCCCAGCTGCCAGTACCTCCCTACCCCAAATTACCTTCCATTTCTTTTGTATACAATTGATAGACATTTAATTTGTCTCCCCTGATAGAATGGACTCTTCCTTGAGAGTCTCTTCTTTTGGTATTCCCATTGCCTAACACAGCACTCGGCACATAGTAGGTGCTTAATGAATGCTTCTTGATTGATTGGAACACATGGATTGTGTTAACACTACTAGTACTCACTACTGTTACTAGCAGTCTGCTTCCTTTACTGAGCGACAGTGTGGTGGAATGGCTAGAGTAACAGACTCAGAGTTAGGAAGGCTTGGTTTCCGTCCGCCATATCAGCTCTGTGGTCATGCCGTGAACTCTCCTTACCTCCTGAGCCTAAACAATAACAATCGTAATTGTGGTAGCCACGTCTTAGGACCTGGGGGAAGCCTAAGGGAGATGATGTATGTATAATGCCCTGCAAATGTGAAAGTATGGTACGCATTTCAGTAATGGACATAGAGGCAACATACCAACCTCCCGATTCTATGCATGTCTTAGTGCACAGAGTCAGGAAGACCTTAGTTCATGTCCCACCTCTATTGAAACTTACTGGATTTGCGACCCCAGGAAAGCCAAACCTCCCAATGACTCTCAGACAGTTACTGACCAGGGGCTGATCTGCAGAGGAGGAGGGAGTTTCCGCACTGGGAGCCCTAGGCTAGTGACCTCAAAAGGCCAAACAGCACCTTCCAAATCCTCCTGAAATGGGGATTAACAGTACCTACAATGTAAAACCCATCTGCCAAGACTCCCTGGGAGGCTCTCATGAGATGATATTTGTAAAGGTCTTTATCAGCTTTAGAAGGCTTTAGAAATGGCAGTTTATGTCTGAGGCTGGATTTGAACTTGGGTCTTCCTGACTCCAGGCCCAGCGCCGTAGCCACTGGGCCTCCCGGCTGCCAGTGATACCCAATGTGTTGTGATACTGGCCACCAGTGGGCCACACACTCATGATAAATGCTTGTTGAATTGGGTCGGCCTGGATTGGAATGTCTTTTGTCATCAGAGGCCTAACCAGGGATTGAGCCAGTACAGAAAATGCAATAGGAGAAGGTTGCAGCACGGGGCAGGAGAGGTTGCTACTATGAGGAGGCCAGAAAGGACGTGGGTTAGGGCTTGTTGTTGCTGTTTGGCGTAGTCAGGCTTGTCTTGGGATGGGCGAAGGTGTGTAGAGCAAAGGGGCCAGGCAGAAGGACTGAACACTATAGCAGTTCCAGGATGTGGCCCTGGGATTGGTGATGCACTTCCTGCTTCTGAGGGCCATTATCTTAGAAGGCACAGACCTACTCACTTGGCTCTGTCTCTCTCTGGCATGCTGGTTGTTCAATGGCTCTTGGCCCTTTATGGCAGATGGCCTCAGTGGAGCTAGGGAATCAGCCTCCTTCTGAAGCTCATTAAAAAACTTTGCCCATAATAAACATTCAGGAAATATACAGCGAGATTTGTTCTCTCTTTCAAAAGCTCTTGTTGCCTGTTCTGGCTAGACTGGGACCCCATGGGGTTGCTCATAACTCTTAGGAGGAGATTCTAGTCTTCGTCCTGAGACGTTTCCTCCTGGCTGCCCTCTATCCCAAGCCTGAGGCCCGTGTCCTGACCTATCATCCAGGGAGGGGAAGGAGAGGGAAGAAAGATTGATTAAACACCTGCTGTGTGCCCATACTTTACAGAGATTATCTCATTGATCCTCACAACAACGTAGGGAGGGAGGTCCTATTATTGTTTCCACTTTATAGTTGAAGAAACCGAGGCAGACAGTGACTTGCCTAGGGTCGCACAGCTAATGTCTGAGGCTAGATTTGAACTCAGGTCTTCCTGAGGTCTGTTGCTTTATCTGCTGGGCCACCTACCTGCCCGTGAACAGTATATAAATAATACATAAATACGGTAATCCTTAAACAACCTTCTCTAGACTCTACCATTTCCCTCAAGCTGTCATCCTATATCTCTCCCTAGCTGAAACCCTAGAAAACAGCTGTCCGTGTTGGCTTCCACCTCTTCCTCTTGTCTTCAATCCTTTGCGATCTGGCTTCTGACCTCTTCTGACCTCATTGCTTGACTGAAACAGCCTTCTGCAAAGTTGCCAGTGATCTCTGTCAAAACCGATGGTCTTGTCTTAAGTCCTCATCCTTCTGAGTTGAGCTGCCAGCACCTGGCCCATAGGAGGGTCTTAATAAATACTGGTTGACTTCGACCAAAGGACTGAATTGAATGTCCTCATTTAGAAGTAGCCTTCATCGTCCAGGGGTCCAGAGACCAAGAGAACTGACAGGCAAGGTTCCCAAGAAGTCTGGTTGAAAGCAGAGAACAGTTAAGGTCATGTTAAGGTAAAACAGATTGGCATCAACCCAACCATTGTTGACTCAACAGCTATTGGGAAATAGGTAAAACTGAAGCAAGATTCCATGGCTATAAATGAACTTGGCCTTGACCACTGTTTAGTCTAGATAAGCCAGGTACCACAACTACAATCCTTCTGCCCTACCATCATGTCTGTCCCAAGGTCCCCTGGGCCTTACTGGACATCTGACCTCCTCTGTAGGGGGAGTTCTTAACCAGTGGGTCCAGGGGCAGGGAGGATGTGCGGATAGATTTCAGAGAGTCTGGGGGGGAAAATGGTGTCTTTATTTGCACTTATCCCTAAGGAAAGTTGAACTTGTGCTTGCATTATGAATGGAAGCTGAGAAAGGGTCTGTGGGGTCTCCAGACTGCCAAAGGGGAGTCCATGACACAAGCTTAAGAACACCCCCCAGACCACTAGCTCTGCCAATACTGTCCCAAGCCTCCCAGGCCTTGCCATTTGCTCGACAGCTGCCCCCTTAAGCCCTCCAGCCCCTCCCCTCTGTCCTGCCACAGAGATTTCTTGTATGGGTCATCTCTTCCACTTTAAAATGAGCTCCTTGAAAGCAGGGACAGATTAATTTGACTATTTAGAACCCTAGCACTTAGCACAGTGCTTGGCACATGGTAGTGAGTGCTTGGTAAGTGCTTTCTCATCCATTTTTTATTAGCTCCTAATCTGTCCAGCTCCCTCAGTCCCCAGCCCTGGCTCTGCTGTGCTTGGTTTGGATTGATTGCTGTCCTTCATTCTCCAAGAGGACCAAAATGACATCACTATGTTAGAGTCAAGTTTCAATGTGTCCCACTGTGGCTGATCAGACCAATACAAACTCAAAATGCTCTACCACCGATTGGGCACAAATAGTCCATGTGAACATTTGGGGTGGATTCTCTAAATTTGTGCATCTCAAATTTCTTCTGAGCTATATCAGTTCTGCTTTGCTCATAGGGCACAGCACCTTCTCTGATGAGGGCATGCCATGCTGAGTGGTCCTGTGCTATTGTCTCCCTTGTCATGCAGTCAATCCAAAGTTCTTCAGAGAGACCTTGAGAGCGTCTTTGTATTGTTTCTTCTGACCTCCATGTGAGCACTTGCCCTGTGTGAGTTCTCCATAAAAGTTTTTTAAGCACGCGTATGTTGGCATTCGTACAATGTAGTCAGACCATCAGAGTTGGGCTCTCTGCAGTAGAGTTTGAATGCTTGGCCATTTAGTTGCCTGGTTTGGATAACACTGGCTTCAGCGATGCATGCTGGGCTCAGTCATTGAGGTTGCTACTAAGGAGGGTTTGATTGCTTGCTTGTTGTCTCCACAGGTGAGGAGCAGACTGAGTCTTCTGCCGAGGAATCTTCATTCTCCCAAGGTAAAATAAAGCCCCTGTTTGCTCCCTCTCTGCCCACGAGGAAGCCTCTTCCCTAGAAGGTTCTGAGATAGAACTTGTTAGTATGAGAGTGAACAAGGCTTAAGGCTGAACCGGACAGGAGTAGTAGGGAGGCAGTGTCATTGATGGAAGTGGCTTTTGAGATGGTGATAGGAAACCCTGGGCTGCAGAATGGGTTCCCATCTCACTCAGTCAACAAGTATTTATTAAACACCTACTATGTGCCAGGCACCGTGCTAAGTACTGGAGATACAAAGAAAGATAAAGGATAGTTCCTGTCCTCAAGGACCCCCCAGACTAATAGAGGAGACAGCCTGCAAATGACTATACTAAAAAGACAGGTCCAGGACAAATTGGGGGTAATCTCAGGGAAGGAACAGGGAGGGAAGGTGAGGATTTGGTACTTGAAAAAGCCACGGAAGTTGGGAGGCAGAGATAATGAGGAAGAGCATCCCAGGCATGGGGGCTGGCCCATCAGGAGATGCAGCGTCTGGTTGGAGGAACAGCCGGGAGGCTAGCCGCACTGGATGCAGGAGTCTCCCTAAGGAGGTACCAAGTTTAAACTGGGCAAATGTTGTAACCTCTTGAGCTTCTGTTTCCTGATCTGTGAAATGAGGGGTTGGAGTAGATGATTTTTAGAGCACCTGCCAGCTCTTAATCTGTTACTTTGGTGCTGAAGAAAGGAGGAAAAGGTTTTCTGTCTTCTCGAGGTGAAAGGTGCCTTTTTAAAAAATGGAGCATATTAAAGGAAAGCTAACACAAGGGGGCAGAAATTGTGGGATCAGAAGATCTGGCTTCTCAGACTCCCATTGCTGTTTGCTAGCTGTGTGACCTCCCACTTCTTTGCGCCTCAGTTTCCCCATTTGTAAAATGAGCAGGTTGAGCTCAATGACATAAGGTTCCTTCCTGCTCTGATCCCCTGATCTCCCCAAACGTGGGCCGTATGGCCTGCTTGTCTCTAGATCAGTGGACTATGCTCTGGGGATTCAAAGGAGAATGAATGTGGGAAAGTATGTGAGGAGGCTGTGTAGGCAGGCAACCAGCATTTATTTTTATTTTTTTAAATTATGTTCAGATATGTTGAAATGTGCCAACTTAAAAAAAATAACAGATTCAGTTGAATTATATATAATATTAATTTTGATCCATTCAATATCATAGATTTTATTCCAAGTCTTTTTTTAAATATTTATTTATTTTCAGTTCTCAGCATTCTCTTCCATACATTTTACACTTTCTCCCTCTCCCTCCTCCTTCCCTCCCCAAGACGGTATGTAATTCGATATGGGCTCTACACATACATTCTTATTAAACACCCACTGTGTGCCAGGCATTGGGCTAAGCATGGGGGATACAAATACAGGCAAAAATAGAGATAGCCCTTGCCCTCGAGGAGGTTACATTCTAAAGGGGAGGGTTATGTATGCTGTGTGTTACAGCGTACAAAAGGGAGTGGAAAAGCTGGGAGTTGGGCACCTTTGAGGGGGTACCTGAGAGTGAGGGTCCAGAAAGTCAGGCTCATCCCGTGGAAGAGGTGCCAGCATGGCGGAAGGCTGGGAGAGGAGGCTTCAAGCAGCTGAGGCCTGGGGGCAAGGTCTGGGAAGTCAGAAGCAGAGCTAGGAGGTGGGGGAAGGGAAAGTGAAGGCAGTGTGGGATAATGGAAGGAACCTACATTTTCAGTCAAGACCTGGGTTCAAATGCTGGCTTTGTCCCTTACCTGTGTCATCTTGAACAATTGCCTCATCTCTTGTCCTCCGATTTCTCTTCTGCAAAATAGGACTGGACTAGACCTTTGAGGTCACTTCCAGGTCTGAATCTATAGTTTTATTCTTTTAAATTTTTGTTTTTTTGTAAGCCAGTTGAGGTTAAGTGACTTGCCCAGAGTCACACAGCTAGTAAGTGTCAAGAGTCTGAGGTCGGATTTGAACTCAGGCTGGTGCTCTATCCACTGTGCCACCTAGCTGCCCCCAAACCTGTACTTTTACAATGCTTTGTAATCTATAAATTGCTGTAAAAATATGAGGTATTATCTTATGGAAGTAAATGTTGAAAACTAAAAATAAATCCAGAAGGTAAAAAATGAGTGATTGTTAAAAAGTAACCATTTTGAAAACTATGTCATAACTTATATTCATGGTTGTGATGTAGAAATTTTTTATTTTTTGACCCAGACCTGTGATTTTATTCCTTTAGGGAACTCCAGGTACATAGGGCACCTCACAATAAAGCCTTAGGGGATGGTTTGGGTCACTAAAATAACTTGCCCAAGGTCACATAGCTGGCATGTGGTAAGGCTTGAACCCAAATCTTCCTGACTTGAGGTTCCACCATGTTGGCTGAGATACAGAATGGAATTCATGAAAATGGTTTTCTGCTAGCGTGAGTTTAAAAACTTGCCGTTACACTTTGAGTATCAAAGAGTCTACAAAAGCTCTTGTTTCATATTTACACGGGGTGTTCCCTTACAGTGGAAGACCCGACGAAGGAAGGATTCCAGGCTCCTTTCCTATCAGGTACGGCCTCATCTTGGCAGCTGGTTCATTTCACAGAACGTCAATAACATTCCTAGAAAGTAAGCGAGGTTTTGTCTCCATTATTTAGAGTTCGGCTGCCCTCGTGCTCAGTGTGAACATTGCGTCACTGAAACGGTAAGTGGACTCAGGATAAAAGGGGCTTTTTATTTTTTTCAGACAAAGAGCCTCAGCCATTCACTGATTCCTGTGTGTTTATCTTCCTTTCTTTAGAAGCAGAATGAGCGGGTGATGCCCAGGCTGCTTTCCGGGGGACAATTTTTGTAGGTGATCCCGAACGTACAGCAGGGCAGCTTCGTGTTACTTAAGGCTTTCTACCCCTGTCCCAAATCAGTCTCCAAAACTCATTTCTGAATTGTCCTGGAGCCTCTCTGTGGTGTTGTGTGTGATGGTGAATCTCACTTGTTGGTTGGCATTGGGCACTGGGTCAGAAGTGAAAGGAACCTCATGGGTTATCAAGTCTAACCGCTCCTTGTCTCTGCTCTTGGAAATCTGAGCCGCCTTCAAGGCCGGCCCAAATGCCCCCTTGCCCCTGAAGCCTTCCCAGATCCCTCCAGCCTGAAGCGAGCTTTCCTCCCTCGGAAGCCCACGGCCCTTTGGGGCAGCTATTTCTCTGTTTCAGTTTAACAGCATCCTGTTCTGATTTGAGTCTGGTCTGCTTGCTAATTACTCAGCAGTTGGATGTTTACTTTGTTATTATCTGCCTGGCTTTGAGGCAGCCTGGTAGCACAGGAAATGGAAAGCTTCGGCCTTGGAATCAGGACCGTCCCTGTTAGAGTCCGGGTCCTGCCTGCCTCTGACATACTGGCGTGGCCAGGAGCCCCAGACCTCTGTCTAAGACCAGAAGGGACAGAAGAGCTGCTCTTCTGTATTATGAGGGCAGGGCTTGCTTCTTAAGCTGGAGTCAATGGTGCCTGGGTGTCTGTGTGACTGTCATGTGTGTGCGTATTTGTATGTGCATGTACATGTGTGCAATAGGTTTGCATGTGTTAGTGTGTCTGTGTCTATGTGCACAGTACACGTGTTCTCTTGCATATTTGTGTATGCATGTATCTGTGTGCATGTTCATGTGTATGTATGCACATATGTTCATGCAGACATGTGCGTAAGCATGTGCCTGTTTAAACGTGTACACATGTGTTTGTGATATGCATTTGTGCATACATGTACATGTGTGCAAGTTTATGGTCGTGCACGTATCTGTGTCTATGTGTACACATGCACATGTGTTTTCTTGTCTTTTTGGGGTGTGCAGACCATGCCATTGATTTAAAGAACTCCCAGTGAAGAAACTCCCTTAACCAATGCAGATCAGCCCCAGTTGGATGACTTGTGGTCTTGGAGCATTGCTTGGAGTTGCTCAGAGGTTGAGCCTAGGGTCACACAGCTCCATATTGAAATATGGGGGAGGACTTGAACCCAGGGCCCTCTGACTCTGAGGCTGGCTCTCTGCATTGTCCTGCCTCTGGTAGGCATTTTGAAATGGTTATTATGGAATGGGGGAATGAGGGAATGAATTCGAATTTCTCTTAGTGTTTTTGAAGTAAATTAGAAACTAGCTTTTAAGCTTTCAAGTCATCATCGTGTGAACAATAGGGACACCGTTTTAAACTAAAGTCACCATGACCGTCTGATGCAGGTTGAAGGTAGACTGTGAAGGAACATACCAGTGTGCCTGCACAGGCCTGATCTTCGAAGTCAACAGGAAGACTGACATAAAGTACTCCGTTTTGTCGTGGAGCAAGTACGCTGACTTGGTGGTGAAGCCTTGGATTGTCGGTGGGCCCTTATTTGACGTGAAATGTGACCCGGCCGTTCTCGTCTCCATCCAGTTCCCACATTCCCTTTGCTTGGGCCGTAAGTGTCCTTCAGCCTTCTCTACCAGCTTAGAGCGCTTGTTTTTTTGTGGTAGACTAGCAGACTAATAATTGTCTCTGTGCACGTCTTTACAGACCACGAATCCTTGATGACATTCAAAGTGTTCCACATCACAAAGTCTGGTCCCGCTCTTGAATCCACCGTAGATCACTCCACCACTCACGTCAAATGGCATGTGAGCTCCCTCTCTCCTGTGGGGCCAGTCATTCAGACCCAGGAAACTGTGCAACATCACGGGGCAGTGATTCTATACAAAGTCATTGACAGCCACCCATCCTTGTCGTTTCGAGTTTATGTGGCCACAAATAACGACTCCTTCATCAGGGTAAGGCTATTTAAAGCTCCAGCTGGCATTCGTGGGCCTAGTCCAGCTTTAGATGCTCCTGTAAAGTTCAGCTTTGTTGGGTTGAGGCTGCTAATACCAAACCTCTGAGGGGAAGAGGATGGGGGCCCAAGTTCAGAGTCCTTAAGCCCTTGGAGAACCAGAGTTTGCTTAGGTGGATCTACTTAGAAAAGAATGTGGGTAATTCAGTGCTGGAGGAAAAGACCTTTTCCCAAGCTTGGTCATAAGGTCAGAGTCTGGGCCTTGATAGACCCACGAAAGGGAGCTCTGAGCCAAGTGCACTCTAGACATAAGTCCAGGGTTGGAATTTATTGCGATCGAGTCAGTGAGGAAGATGGCAAAACAAACAAACAAACAAACAAAAACCAGACAAACAAACAGAAAAGCAAACCCAGATCCAGACTCTTTTACTACATAAACAGCAGCAAGGAGTCATCCACACACTGCTCAAAGATACATGATGCATCGATGAGTGCCGCACAGGCTATAGGTCTCTGAAGAGTAGCAGCCTGGCCTGCTGCCTCCTGTATCCCCATTCTAGGTCTCTAGCCATGACGGAGTGTGCATCCACCATGAATTCCTAACAGTGCCGTGCAGCCCAAGTGAGTCGCATAAGGCCCAAGGCCTAGAGAAGATGTGTGGTGCTCACTACAAAAGGTCTGTTTTGGGCCAACTTGACAAACCACTCCAAATCTTCATCTGTACAAAGGGTGTCTGAGAAGGCAGACTAGCCTGGGCCCCAAATAACAGGTCAGCCTAAGGACCTCTGGGACAGCTCTGAGTCAACTCTCCGAAGACATTTGCCAGGAGTCCTTTCGATAGAGATTTTCCTGGGGACAGGCTAAACATTCCAGACTTACTAGCCTCCTCCTCCTTTCTGTTCTACCTTTTTCTCTCCCCACCTGCCTTTCTCTTCCAAAGCAGCAGCAGGCAGCACATTTTGGAGAAATGCCCATCAGGTGCTACCCTATAGGGCAGGGCTTGGTGTAGAGAACAAATAGGTATTCTACAGGGCAATACTGGACCGGGCTTCCAGGGGGCAGGGTGAGAATACAATGCCAGCATCGTGGAAGGAAAGCCCACACTTTGGGCTACAAGTCATTAAAAGGCTGGGTTTTGTCCATAACTGCAAGCCAAGACAACGAGGAGCATTGGTTGATGTATAGGTGGCCAGATGGTACAGTGGTTAAAATGTTGTACTGCTTCAGGGAGACCTGAATTCAGATCCCACCTCCAATACTTGCAAATCCCTTGACAATTCTCAGCCTCAGTTTCCTCATCTGTAAAATAAAGGTAATAACCTCACCTACCTCATAGGGTTGTGGTGAGGCTCAAGTGAGCTTAAAACACATCAATGTCGGCTGTTATTATACTGAGGGGCACTAGGTGGCACTGCAGTGGATAGAGCACTGGGCTGCAAACCAGGAGGATTCATCTTTTTGAGTTCAAATCCCTCCTTAGACACTTACTAGCTGTGTGATCCTGGGCAAATCATTTAAATCTGTTGGCCTCAATTCCTTATCTGTAAAATGAGCTGGAGAAGGAAATGGCAAACCACCCCAGTATCTTTGCCAAGAAAACCCAAAATGGGGTCACAAAGAGTCAGACACAATTGGAAAATGACTCAACAACAATTATTATAGTGAAGGGAGCCTCTATGGGGCAGGCAGGCTTCTGAGTACAAGCCGTTTCTTGTATTCAGAAATTAAATATAGTTACTAAAATTAACTTAAAGATTGCAAAAAGTGGTCATATTAGGTTCATGAGAAGTCAACCAGTGGCTTTGGGGGCAGTTTGGTTTATTCCAGGGATGGGAGGCAGACTTTCTAATCTGTTTATTGTTGGATCCCAGAGTCTGAGACAGGACAGGCTCTGTCTTTTCACTGTCCTTAGACAAAGGCAGGGGTAATGGAAAGACAAACACAGGGCTTAGATATGAGACTGCTCATCTCTCTTCAGTTCACACTGAATTGGAGGCTTCTTCTAAACTGGCTTATATCAAGAAAGGGAAGATGTGGGAGCCTCGTCTGTCTGCCACCACATGGGAGGAGTGAGCCCACTATAGAGCTGTAGCCTGTTGGGAGCAGTGTGGAATGGGGTCCTTCTCCCAGACTGGAATTAACTATTAGCCCTGTTGGTGCTATTCTGATAAGTGGGCACATATGTGGAGAGAATGGGAAACAGAAAAGATGAGCTGCAGTGTCCTGTAAATAATTCAGGGCAGCCAGCATTTCTTGAAAGCTGCCTGTGTGGGAATGCACTGTGCCAGGCTCTTACTCAGGTCAGTTTAACAGATTTTGTTTCTTTCTGTTATTTTAATTCTGAATATATTCTTTCCCTTTCTCCTACTCATAGGATTAAAAAATAGGAAAAAAGCAAAGACAGTTCAGTAACACCAATCAGTAGCTCAGTCCTGGGTGCCTGGGGCCTGAGCAGCTCTGACCTCCTTCTTGTTGATGGCAGCCTATCTGAGAGAATGTTTGTCTTCCATCCCTAGATTCCTTCATGCACCTCTATAAAATGGGGAGGGGAAAGAGGCTCCTCCTGAGGGCCCAGGTTGCTCATTCCCATTACAAACATTCAGTGTCATTTGGTTTATTCTTTCCATTTACATGAGTCTAGTCGCATACATTGTTTTTTTTTCTAATTCTGCTCACCTTGCTTTGCCTTAGTTCATACAAATCTTCCTATGCTTCTCTGAATTCTTCTTATTCATTGTTTCTTTTTTGAAATAGATTTTTATTCCTATCTTTTGTGCCACATAGGATTTTGCAGAGAACTATCCCTTATAACAGCAACAAAATTTAAGAAGCGGGAAAAGCAATTCAGCAAAACTGATCAGCACCATTGAAAAAAACCCGATGGTTGATGCAACTTTCTGCACCCATAGGGCCCCTGGGTCCTGTGGAGGAGCTGGGGAGGCATCTCCTCTTTGGGGCCAACGTTGTTCTCTCTGCTTTCCCAACACTCAGTTTCGATGATGTTGTGGTTCTTGTTCTTTCTGTTTACATTGTGGTAGTCATTGTGAATATCGATTTCCTGGCTCTCTTGTCACTTTGTATCAGTTCATTTAAGTCTTCCTGTGTTTTGTGGTATTCATCACGTCTGTCATTTCTTAGAGCACAAGAAGGTCCCTTTATATTCGCCTGTCATCCTTGGGGTAATCTTTCTCCAATCAGTGGCCATCTACTTTGTTTCCAATTCTTTGCCACCACAGAAAGTGTTGCTAGGAATATCTTTTTATATGTGGGGACTTTTCTGTTTTTAATCTCCTAGATGTCTGTGCCTAGCAGTGGGAACTCTCAGTCGAAGGAGTATGAACATTCTATCTACTTTTTTTTAAAAGCATAATTCTAAATTGTTTCCAAAGTGGCTGGCCACATTCCTCGTGCCCCACCAAGGCCTCCCTTTCCACAGCCCCTCTAGCATTGACTGTTTCCATCCTTTGTTTTATTTGCTGGTTCACAGTGTGAAATGTGAACAGACATTTATTAAATACTCACTGTGTCCCTGGCCATGAGGCATACGCCCTGTCCATCACTCAACCTTGATATATATGCAGCTTTTGTCTTTTTAACTTCTAAATCACACATTGGAAACCTTTTTGTGACAGCTGAGGCAAGGGCAGAAAATAATTGTTTGACTTAAAAAAAAACCCCAATTAACACTGCCCCTCCCCCCTCAAACAGGTGATTTAGGCTCCAAATGAAGCTCCACCTTTATGACTCAGTCAGCAGTTAAAAAATATTTTAAAAAATTTGTCAGAAGATTATAAGTTTTTAAAACAGCCCCACAAAACCATTAAAAGCTCAGTAGTTTGAATGAAATGAGGAATCACGTGGATTAATGAAAGATCACAATTGTAGAAGTTTTTCCTTCAAATTCAGGCTTTGGGCACAATATGATGATAGCCATCAAGTTTATCTCTGAAGAAGAGAGGAATAACTTCTTTCCTTTGCAAAGAGTGGAGGAGATAGGGTGCAGGACATCGCATATTCGGACAAACTCTTAGACATCAGTGGGTGTTGCTGAACCATGTTTTACTTTAATATTTTTTATTCTAACAATAATAGTAATAGCTAGTTATTGCTTGTTAAAGTTTGCAAATCATGTTACAAATATTATCTCATTTGATCCTCACAACAACCCTGGGAGGTGGGGGCTGTTATTATCTCTGTTTTTTGACAGTTGAGGAAACTGAGGCAGACATCAGTTAAGTGGGGAAGGGAAGAGGAGGAATATATTTGAAAATGAAGGTGATCTGAAAGCAAAAAGCTAGCAGTGACAGTTTAAAAAAGAAAATAAACTAGCAGGTATTTATTAAGAACAGAACCAAAAAAAAGAGCAGAGTTGTGTTACTTTTAAGTGTTCATAGCCCTTTGGATTTGCCACTCCCAGGTGTTTCTTTGCTTACCAGGCAGCAGGCCTCTTAGGTGAATCCCTCCTGCCTGGGCCTGGAGGGCTCCACTCCTGTTTTTGTTTTTTCTTTTACCTTTATCACCAGTGCTTAGTATGTATAGACACTTAGTAGATGCTGGGTCGTCCCACTGACTCGTAATTAGATCTAGCCATTAGCATATCAACGGTAAATATGCTAGGAAACTTTTAAAAACTCTTCTTTCCCCTTTAAGTCAGGTTAAGCAAGCTCTGCCTTCTAATTTCCATAGTGATTTACTCAGGGAATCTTTTTTCTCTGATAATAGTCCGTACACTGCAATCCTTCCTAGGGAGAATTGCCACAAATTCTGAATTTGTGACTTTGGGATTAATAAGGTGTTTCCCTAATTATTAACTAAGAAAAACAAAGGAAATTTGTTTTTTAAAGCTGGCCAAAGAAGCTTTGATGAAGTTGAGGTAAGGAACAGAGCCCCCCCCCCCCCCAGAGGTCTGGTTTTTTAAAGAAAGAAAATACACTGAGAAAGGAAGTGCCTTCTATGTCTTATTTTTAATCTTTGTGGGTATTGGGCCCCTTTCTTCCTAGGGTGACTTTTCCTGTTTGACAGAGAGGGGAAAGGCAGCCCTGACCTCTGCACTCAGGAAACCTGGCTGGGTGCTAGCTCTGGCTCCATAGCTGCCCGGTTGTGACCTTGAATCACTTCCTTATTTGTTATCTTGGAATAATACTCTCATCTGCCCCCCCCTCTCCCCCTTAGATGGGCAGTTAGGTGGCACAATGAATAGAGTACTTGCCCTGGAGTCAGGAAGTCCTGAATTCAAATGTGACCTGACACTTACTAGCTGTTTGACCATGGACAAGTCACTTAACTCAATTTGCCTCTTTTTCCTCGTCTGTAAAATGAGCTGGTGAAGGAAACGACTAACTACTTCAGTATCTTTGCCAAGAAAACCCAAAATGGGGTCACAAAGAATTAGGCATGACTGAAATGACTGAACAACAGCTTCCCCCTCTGCCAAAGCCCTTCTGCTGGGTATGACGGGAAAACAAAAGAAGGAATCAATTCCTGAGTAGAAAGACACCAGAAATAAAGGTAATAGAATTACTCTGGCACCTGCCATCCTCCGAGTCCACAATAAATAATTATCAGGCTGAGAAGCAGTATGACCTAGAAGATAGAGAGGTAAGGCGGGAACAAAAATTCTGCCCCCGACTCATCCTGGCTGTTTGATCCTGGGCCAGTAAGCCCCATAATCTGTCAGGGTTCTACCTCTAAGATGATAAATTAGGGTGCTGGTCTGCACTGGGGGACAGGGATTAAATCACAAGTCTAAATGAATCAGAATGATCCTAGCCAGTGCTCATTCACTCCATACTCCAGGGAATGAAAAACTTTCAAAATACCCAGACCTAGGGAAAGAAATCAAAGCTGTGGGGGGATGGGATAAAGGCCTGATCCTTCCTTCCTGTCCTGTCTGTTCTAGAGCTCTCCTAAAGATACTTTGAGCAAGCCAAAGATGAGTTTCCATCCCAATACTTTTATCTCAATACACAAAGCAGTCATTTGATCTGTTGTAGTCCAGAGAAGGATAGATAGCAGGAATCCTAGAATGGCTACTTGCCTGCTCTTGGAGCATTTCTCTCTAAAGTCTACTGAAAAAAAAAGAGGGGGCTAAGATCATGATAATATTATGATAAAGATAATGGCTGTGTTAACAGAATTCTTCCCTGCTCACTCACAAGTGTGGTGTCTCTGTTGAGGACTCCAGGAGCTTCAGAGGCTCCAGGCAGATTCCCCACGCAGATCCTGCTTCTTTTCCCTGAGTTCCTGGTCAGCAGGCTTCCTAACTCCAGCAGGAAAGGCCACAAAGAACCAGGCTGGTGGGAATAGGTGCCCGTGGTCTTTACTCTTCCTTTCGATGCTCTTCCAGGATTGTCTCTGATAAATTACAGGTTAAATCCTGTTTTCCCCTCTAGGATATCGCCAGAGCCGTCAAACACTCTTCCAAGAAGTTCGTGAAGATTGACAAGCCTCCCGTGTGCCTGAAACTACTGGAGAATGGGAAGCGATACCGCCTGGTCAGTGAGCCAGAGGCTGAGATCACCCCAGAGGTTGGTGGCGCCTCTGTGTTCCATAAAGCATCTGAAATGAGCAATCTGAATGGGTCAGTTTGGGGTCCAGTATATGACTGGTCTTTCAAGTAAGCAGCTATTAGAGTCAGGAAGACCAGAGTTCAAATCCGGCCTCAGACACTTACTAGCTAGTATGACCCTGGCCAAAGTACTTAACCTGTCTGCCTCAGTTTCCTCAGCTGCAAAATGGGAATCATAATAGAAGCTGCCTCCTAGAGTTGTAACATTTGTACATGTTTTATAATTCTTAAAGTGCCATTATAATGCTGGCTACTGTTGTTTGTTGTCACCACTATCCCTAATTGTCTGAAACTAACTTTAAAAATGTAGAAAATGAATTTTACACTGAATTGCCCTTTTTGGTTTAGAGTTTGTTGACCTTTCTGCTAAAAATCAGGTCCCAGTTTTTATATCTCTCCCCTCCCCTCCAGCTCCCTGGTGTTTACTTAGGGTTTAAATTAATTAAATTCCTTTAAAAACTATTTTGTTTCGAATGATTAAAAAATGGTAGAGTCATGGCCTCTTGTACCCTTTGCCAGTATCAGGAGTACTGGGTTTGTAGTCAAAAGGTTTGGATCTCTACTCTGCCCCTTACTATGTGTGGGGACCTGTGGTAAGTCATTTACCCTTCTGAGCCTCATCGCTTCATCTGTAAAACGAGGAGGTTGGACTTCCAGATTTGAATCAGTGGTTCTGTGGTAAAGGCAGGAGAGACTGGGGAAGGGAGGAGGAAAAGTGGTTTGGAGCTTCTGTTGATTGACAGAGAAGCACCTGGGAGCTGCTTTCTTAGGTTGTTTGCTCCCAGGCTGGCCTCACATTGCCTCAATTCTGCAAGTGCTTTTGTTTCTTTTTAGAGAGGTTTTTGCTCCATTTATTCATATACTACAGTTTGACCATTGCCTACACCACGATCCCCAGTTACTTTTCAGGGTTTTGCTCCACAGAAAGTGCCATGGAACCTTTTGTTTCTTTGATCTTCTCAGAGCGTATGTTTAAGTCTGGGGATCTAGAACCATGACTCTTAGGAAATTTGAGCTCCTCTAGAGGTCCATGATGACAACCCTGGCTTGAGGCAACAGGGATTGTTAATATGGCATCTGTAATCTCACTTTTTAAAATAAATTAAAAAATAAAAGAATGGATGAATGAATAAATATATTTCAATAACAGTGTTACACAGGGTTTTTAGTTCCCTTATGAGCTCACTTTTTCAACACATAATGGATAATCAATTTCTTTTGTATTCCTATGTATTTTATGAATTTTAAAACATGACCCTGAGAAGAAATCCATAAAGTTTCCCAGGCTCCCAAAGTGGGAGAGTCCATGACACACAAAAAGGACAAGAATCCTTGTGGGAAGATGACAGGCTAAAAGGAATATGGACAGTTGAGTCTATTTTCTCTCATAACAACAAATTGTTCTCCTGAATGGTTGGAGCTGTAATGTTTGGCTCCGCCCACTGGGTTAATGGGCCTTTCTTCCTGCAGCCCTTCCAGCACTGACATCTTTTGTCTGCTTTGCTAAAATTTGATCCTCTTCTTCTCCAATGTGCATTTATGGCTCCAGGCTTACCAGCCTCTCTTCCCCCTTCCCAGTGCCTTGTGCTGATGTGTTCTGCTGTTCTATCTTTTTTTAAAAAAAATTCTTTTCTCTTAAAGGAAATTGAATTTGTCGACGGTTCCCTTCTAAAGTTGAAAAGTTACATCGAAGTCTTTTTGGAGCAACCTTTGGAGTTTAAGTTGTCTTTGGTTGAACTGGATTCTGAGGAAGTTGTGTGGAAAGCAAAACTCCGAGAATGTGAGTGTTCCTCATGTTGGATAAAGTTTGTTTGTTTATTCTGAAGTGAGTTGGATTAACCCGGGTTCAAGTCCTGCCCTTGACACATACTGGTTGGACAAGTCACTTTAGTAATAAGTTGTAGAAAAGGTATTGACCTACATCTGTAGAGGGAATTTCCTCAACAGAGAATTCTTTATACCAGTGAAATGACAGGCCTCATCCCTACCCCTGTCCCTCTTAATGACCTCTTCCTGTAATATTTAGAATTCTGATCATTAAATGCAGCAATCAGAACTCAGTCCCAGAGGACAGAAATAGGAGTTTTCATCGATGAAAGATGATGGGTAGCTCCATAGGCAAGTATTGACAGCAGCTCCTGCCTTCTTGTTTAAGAAACACCACCTAATTGTGTCTTCAGTGTGGAAATATTATGGCTTTTATTTTTTCTCCATTATGTATGAAATAAAAATTTTAACATTCTTTTTTTAAAATTTTGAGCTCCAGATTCTCTGCCTCTCCCCAACCCCCTCCTTGAGAAGGCAAGCAATTTTCATATAGATTATACATGTGCATGTTTGGGGGTAGCTCCATAGTAGATGGAGCCCTGGGCTTGGAATCAGGAAGACTCATCTTTATGAATTCAAATCTGACCTTTGATGCTTAACTGGACCTTGGGCAAGTCACTTAACCCTGTCTGCTTCAGTTCTTCATTTGTAAAATTAGCTGGAGAAGGAAATGCCAAATTACTCCAGAATTTTCTCTAAGAAAACCCCAAATGGAGTCCTGAAGAGTCAGTCATGGCTGAAATGGTTCAACAACAGCGTACATGTGCAGGCATGCAAAACATTGAAAATATTACATCATTTTAAGTCTAGTTTCAGAGCATCAGACCCAGGTATATTGAAATGTTACTATAAATAGACATTCTAGAGTCAAATAGCATCAGAATTCGGAGCTAGAGGGGACCTCAGAGTTCATATCTAGTCCAACCCCTTACATTTTACAGATGGGGAGATTGAGTCCCAAGGAGGTGAAGACTGCAGACTCCAGAATCAGAACTCATTCTACTGCACCACACTGTCTGTGTTTTGGGGTTTATCTCTACTTTAGGTTAGTGGTATTGGACATGAATGATTCTCTTCCATTTTTACAAATAACTCATTTGACTAATTATACACATTATAGACAGCATGTCCCAAAAGTCTTAGTGCTGTTTTGTTTTTAAAACAGCACTATGGCTTTTGGGACAGCAGGTGCATGTGTATGTGTCTGTCTGTCTCTCTCTTTATATAGACACACATATGTATAAGCACATGCATACAGGTGGGGAAATACATCATCTTCTCTTAAATCTTGCAATTTATTTCTCTCCGAATATTGAGATATTGACAATATGCATACACACACACACACACACACACACACACAAATACATGCATCTCTCTGCACTTAGAAATGGTGTAGGCTTTATTGTAATTGTAGCGACATTCATCAACCCTTCACTTTTACAGCTGTTGTTTGTTAAGATTGATGAGAAATGGTATGTGTATATTTGGGGTGGAGCAGGGTTGTAGATCTACAGTTTTAATTCTTCCTGAGACCCAGATGAATGTATAGCCCAGAGGGCAGGGCCTGCCACCAATCTCCCTGCTCTTTGGACCATGCATATGAATGAAAGCCCAGTCCTTGTTATGGCCTTCTCCATGCTTTCCTAAAGCTATGGCTCAGTCTGTCAGTCTGAGAGTTGTATCTTTATAATCCTTCTGTTTTTCTTAACAGATTTTGCAAAGTTCAGAATTACCAGGCAGAGAAATGTACTGTTTTCCTTGTTATTCCTGGATTTGCATAAGTAGATAAGCCTTAGAATAAATTATTATTTATCACACAGTGCCACGACTATGGAAATAATATGCAGGGACCTGGATAACAATAGTACAAAGAAGCATGATGAAATTTCGTTCCTTAGTCAGTTGATAATAGCTTTTAAGTTGGGGGGTGGGGATAGAGGGGACTTGGATAAGAAAATTTCTTAATGGTGAGATGTGAACAGTCTCCATCCCATTTTTTTTTTTGTCCAAAGTCAACTCATTCATAAAGATTTTCAACACTGTTAAGGCATTTCTATCAAATGTGCCCAGAGCAAAGGGTTTAATTTGAACCTTGCCTGAATTGAAAATAGAATGGTCTGCCCAGTTCCATGGGAGAGGTAAAAACAATTTTAGGATTCTGGATAAGGGAGTTGGTTTTGAGGGAAGCTTCCAGAAAGGAAGAATGTGGTAGGAGATCTATTCCAAAAGCTGCTGCTGATCTTAGCTCCAGATCCCAAATCCAGCTACCATATGGCATCCTTGCCCACACAGGAAGGGGCCATAGTGGGGAAGCAGATTAGCCAGTGGGAACAATGCCAGAAATTAGCATGGGACTGACTGCTGAGAAGGAATTGAGAAGCTCCGAGAGTGTTTCAAGTATAACATTCCATTTTGGAGTCAAGCCAGTTCGAAGGTCAAACCCTGAACTACACAAAACATCAGGTCCAGAGGCTGGGCCAGAGAGCGTGGTCTAAGTTTTGGGGTAACAGGTCCAAAATCAAGGAGAGGTCCATGGAGAGGTAGATGAGGAAAGTGCCACAGGGTGAGTGGGATGCCCACAGTCACTCAGTTCCATTCCACAGACATTGATGAAGGGCCCACTGTGCACAGAACGCAGTGATGACTTGCTGCTTTCTGCAGAGAGCAGCCCAAGGCCAGCTGTGTGCGAGATGTACCCCATGGTGGAAATCCAGTGGTAGGTTTCCTGGACATCCCGCCTACAAACCAGCAAAAGCAAATCAAGCCCTGATTGTTATTCTCTTGGGAGCATATGATTACTTCCATTGCCCCAGCATCCCCTGGTTCCCCAGCTCCTCTCCAAAATACCTTTTGTTTCCCTTCCAAAGATATTCATCGTGCAATGTTTTAACAGGTGACTGGGTCCAACATGATCAGAACCAGAACATTCAGAAAAACAGCACAAACCGTAAGTTACCATGGGGTATGGTTTTTTTTTTTATGGGGTATGGCATGCTGAAAACCCCAAATCAGCAGATTTATCCCTATTCTGCCATCCTCCATAGTTTTTGATCTGCCCTAATACTAAAGCATTTGAAGTATCTGTTGAGTTGGGGGAAACACCTTCTAGAAATTCTCTTGAATCATTCTGTAATTTGTTTCTGTCTGAATATTGGCTCTTTTTTTTTTGTTTTGGGTGGAAGAAGGGTGGGGGGAGGGTTGAAGATGAAACAAAATAGTTAAAGGTCGTTTGTTTTATCCTATCTTTAGTTAACAGAAGGCGGAAAAGAAGCGACAGTTTACCCGAAGGAGAGAATTACGTGAAAAGAATGAAGCAGATTGATACTTCAGGTGTGTAAAATGGTTTGTTGGGTTTCACTGATTGCTCTCACACCGGCAGCCTAGTGGTCACTTACCTCTTCTTGCCTGCAATTTCTCTCTTGCTCTCAGGCTGCCTTTCTTTCCCACTTTGGCCTCAGTAATCTTCCTAGAACATTGATCTGACTGTATTCTCTCCCCACACAAAACCTACCCACTGACCCTGAATAAAATCTGAGCTCCTCAGCTTGGGATTCTAGACCCTCCACAAGATTGCCCCAGTTTGCTCACCATGGCACCCACTAGGCTGTGCCTTCTTGCCAAACAGCCTCTCGCCAGTCCCCTGAGCAGACTCTGCCCTTGTGCTTCCGTGACTCCATCTGTTGAAAGTCTGCCCTTCTCAAATGCCACCTTTTCAGGAAGCCTTCTCTCACCCTCCAGTCCCCTTGGAAGTTCTCATTTCCTCTTTCTCGCTCTTCCCTTACCCACCCCCAACTCTCCATTTTGGGTTTCCCAAGCTTTTTCTTAGTATCTCTCCAATGGCACTTATTCAGTCTTTTCAGTTATGTCTGACTCTTTGTGTTCATTTGGGTTTTCTTGGCAAAGATACTGGAGTGGTTTGGCACTACCTTCTCTAGCTCATTTTATAGATAAGCAAACAGAGGCAAACAGGATTAAGTGAGTTGCCCAGGGTCACACAGCTTGTAAGTGTCTGACGCTACATTTGAACTCAGTACTCTGTGTACAATGGCACCACCTAGTGGCCCACTTAACCAGATTTTATTCTGTTCTAATCAGGAAAAGATGTATATAAGGAACCATGATACAGAATAATCGCTTTCTTAAATCTAGACAGTCAATAAAACAAATCAAGCCCTGATTTGTAGCAATTGCCAATTTCTGAGGTGTAAATGCTCACACTGAAAATTTAAAGTTCAGCTTCCCAGTCTGAGCTCACTCTAGCACAACCCCAGGTATAGTAGATAGATTGCCAGACCTGAAATCAGTAAGACCTGAATTCAGTTCTGGCTTCAGACACTCACTGGCGCTGTGACCCTGGGCAAGTCACTTAACCTCTCTCAGCCTCAGTTTCTTTATCTGTAAAATGGGAATTATAGTACCACCTAACTCCCAGGGTTGTTGTGAGAACCAAAAGGAATTCATATGGAAAGTGCTTTGCAAACTTTAACATACCCTAACCCTATCATCACCGTCACCACCACCACCACCACCACTATCATCATCATTATCATTATTCCAGAGTGCCTTGCAGACCCTATGTAGGCACTGGAAATGAAAAGATAAAAATGAATTTGTCCTTGCCCTCAAGGAGCTTATATTCAACTTTGCATCCCTCTATACCCCACAGTAACTAGCCATGTACATAGTGGGTGTGTCTTGCGCATAATAGGTATTTGCTAAGTTTTTTGCGGGGGAGGTGGTTTTATTTACTAATCAAAATATGAGTAACATTTTAGAAACAGCTCATCAGCCTTTCTGGGACAGTGCAACACAGTTTGAGAAATTATTGCCTGACTCACTGAAAAATGTACTCCTGGGCTCAGAAGGCCTGGGTATACAGCTCTTTAACTTCTCGACTGTGTGTTAACAGTAATTAATGCTCTCGATGCCCAAAGTTTCTCAGAAGTTAAAATGACATAATCCTGGTATTTGGAAAAAAAATTAATTGTTGACCAGGCAGCTAAAGCCGTTCTTTCTAATTTCTATCTAAATATTTTTGTTAAAATTTCACCCAGGAAAGTTATTCCTGCTCCCCCTTTGGGGGCTTTTAGAAGTTAGAAATTACCCTAATTAGTACAAATAAGACTAAATTACAATATTAAAATTATTGGTATAAATAGCAATGAAATGAAATTATGAAAATTATGTCTCAGTTTTGTATTTGCTCCCCTAGTTTGGGGACATAAGTGTTTTAGAACAGAAGAGACTTGAAGCTTATCCAGCACAACCCTGGCATTCTCTAGAGGAGGAAGGAGCCTTCGGGGCCCTAGGTTCGTGGTGAGGAAGTGCCTTATGTATGTTGTCCAATTGGATCCCTATGCCAACACTGTGAGATAGGGAAGGCGTGGATATTATCCCCATTTTGATGGGTCAGAGGTGGTAAGACTTTCAATAGATGAAAAGTGGAAGAACTGGATCTCAAACCCAGGGCTTTGAGGCCGTATGGTGCAGTGGCAAGAATCCTGGATTTGGAAGTGGAGCCCCTGGGTTCAAACTCCATTGTTAGTGGTCACTGCCAGTGTAGCCCTGGGCAAGTCACTGACCCTCTGTGGGCTTCATTGTCTTCAACTGTAAATTAAGGAGTTTCTGCTAGGTGGGCTCCCAGCTCTACATCAGGCACCCTGGGGTCTGACCCCACAGCCAGGAGACTTCGGGGCACAGCGAATACAGATAAGGCCCTTAAATCATAATGACTTGGGTTCAAATGCCATCTTTGCCACATACTGACTGTGCCCCAGGCAAATCATTTAACTGGCTCTACTCCCCTGGTAACTCTCTTTAAGAAGCTTCAGAGCAGGTATGAGCCACATTGCTGGGAGAGGTTTCTTCACTGGGAGACCCCTAACAGGAAGCTCACAGATCCATTACACACACACACACACACACAGTCCTAAAAGCTTTAGTGCAGTTTTGACAGCAATTAAAGCTTAAGATGGCGTTAAGATTTTTGGAACACTGTATGTATGTGTGCATGTACACACGTGTATTTATGTGTGTGCATGTCTAGGTGTGTGTGTATTTATGTGCAGGTATATCCCTATATATGCAAACCAGTGATTTCACTGATTGAGGCAGATCCCACATAATGAATCTCTTTCTACTAATGGGGGTGGTAGTGGCGGGTAGAGAGGTGGATACAAATAGAAACAGAAAGACAGGAAGAGAACAGGCAGGTAAAGGGACTTGTCCAAGGTCACACAGCCTGTCTGTGTGTGAGGTGGGCTGTGATGCTAGGTCTTCTGGCTCTGAAGTCTCTAAAGTAGATATTATTTATATACATGTAAGCGAAAGTGATTTTTCACTAGTGGTATTTCGAATCAGTTTTATTAATAGAGTTTCATTTGATATCACCTATGTTCCCCATTGTCTTCCTCCCCCAACCCCTCACACAGAGCCAGCCCTTATCATAAACTATAAAGACAGAAGAAAGAAAAAAGCTCCATAAACCCAAACATCCCCCGGTCAAGTCTGATGTTTTCTGTGGTTTCTCCTGCTTCCGCAAAGCCTTGGATGGGAGGCAGATTTTCCTACCTCTTCTTTGAGGCCGGCCTTGGTCATTATGGACTAATGTTATTTTGATCTTTCTTGCAAATGTCCCAGGTTGAAGAATGAGTTTGCTTGATGAGAATTAAGGAGCCACTAGAGGGCACTGTGTCATCTTTTATCGCTCATTTTTTCAGAACACTGACCAAGATCGCCTGAGGAAGCTTGGCAGCGGGGCAGATGCCCATCTTCCTTCCCGACTTTAGTTCCCATTCAGGGATAGTTTTCTCCAAGAGATTAGTACTAGGGATTGTCTGATTTTGCTTCCTTTTTGTGCTGCAGCCCCAAGGAAGGTGCATCCCCTTGAGTCACTGGGTTAGAACTTGGGTTTTAAGGAAAGTTGCCTTCTAAATATCCTTTGGCTACCAAGCGAATAAGCATTTATTTAGCGTGTACTCTGGGCCAGGCACTGTGTCAAATGCTGGGAAAATTAATAAATGCAAGGAAGACTGAGTATCTGAAAGAAAGGTTGCCATGATCGTATTTGCCTCCTTCACCATGGCTTTCTTTGAATCATGGTGTTCCACAGCTGGGAGAGACTTTCAAGATTCTCCAGTATGGAGATTCTTATTCCTTTTTTGGGGGAGTGAGGCAGTCAGGGTTAAGTGACTTGACCAGGGTCACACAGATAGTAAGTGTCAAGTGTCTGGGTCCAGACACTTGAACTCACATCCTCCTGACTCCAGACTCCAGGGCCCGTGCTCCATCTAATTGCCCCTAGGGATTCTTATTCTTTTTAGTGTCATCAATCCCTTTGTCAGCAGAGAGTGCTGAAAGCTAGGGGCCCTTTCTCAGA
>CM053626.1:15679794-15695186 GCA_028646595.1 Phalanger gymnotis | reverse complement strand
ACCCCTTCCCATTTTCCCTATCACTATAGAGGGCAGCATTATCCTCAAAGTCCCTCTGGCTCCCAACCTAAGGGTCATCCTGGATTCCTCCTCCCATATCCAAGCTGTTGCCAAGGCCTGTTGATTTCACCTCTGTAGCATCTCTTGTAGATTTCACTTATACAGTTTTTTCTTGTAGATTTTACTCCTGCAACTTCTCTTACAGATTTCACCTCTAGCATTTCTTGCTGAGTTCACCCCCCTCCCCAACCTTTGCAGCTTCTCTTGTACATTTCACTGCTGCAGTAGCTCTTATAGATTTTACCCCTGCTGCGTCTCTGGTGGATTTCACCTCTGCAGCGTCTCCCCCACATACCCCCTTCTCTCCTCACCTGCCCCCACCCTGGTGCAGACCCTCATCACCTGGACCAGGGGTGGGGAACCTGTGGCCTCAAGGCCACATGTGGCCCTCTAGGTCCTTAAGTGTGGCCCCAAACTTCACAGAAGAAATCCTTTCACTCCAAAATTCCTTTGTTCCGTGAAGTTTGGATTCCGTTAAAGGGCCACGCTTGAGGATCTGGAGGGACACATGTGGCCTTGAGGTTTGCAGGTTCTCAGTCCCTGGAACTATTGTAATACCTATTGGGGAGGGTCTGCCTGATTTGAGTCTTTCCCCCTTTCAGTCCATCCTCCATTCAGCCACTAAAGTACTCTTCCTAAAATGCAGTCCGATCATGCCATATCCTATTCAATAAACTCCACTGGCATCATTCTGCCTTCAGGGTCAACTATAACATTTTCTGGTTGGCATTCAAAGCCATTTATAACCTGGCCTCCACCTTTCCAGTCTTCTTACCTCTTACTTCCTCCCTTCTACATGCTTTAATCCAGTGGCACTGTTTGGCCTCTTGACTGTTCTATGAACAAACAACTCCATCTTTCACCTCTGGGCATTCTTCCCTGCCCCTGCCGTATTTCCATATTAGTCATGTTGTAAAAGAATAATCAGAGCAAAAGAGATTTAAAAAGTGAGGGAAAATAGTGTGCTTTCATCTGCATTCAGACTCTATAGTTCTTTCTCTGGATGTGGATAGCATTTTCCATCATAAGTCTTTTGGAATTGTCTTAGATTATTGCCTTGCTCAAAAGAGCTAAGTCTAACAAAGTCAGTCATTGCACAATGTTGCTGTTACTATGTACAGTGTTCTCCTGGTTCTGCTCACTTCACTCAGCATCAGTTCATGCAAGTCTTTCCAGGTTTTTCCGAAATGTGCCTGCTCACTATACCACAACTTGTTCTGCCATTCCCCAATTGATGGGCATCATTTCAATTTCGAATTCTTTGCCACCACAAAAAGAGCTGCTATAAATATTTTTGTACATGTGAGTCTTTTTCCCTTTTTTATGATCTCTCTAAGATACAGACCTAATAGTGGAATTGCTGGATCAAAGAATATGCATATTTTGTAGCCCTTTGGGCATAGTTCCAAACTGCTCTCCAGAATGCTTGGATCAGTTCACAACTCTACCAAAAATGCATTAGTCTTCTAATTTTCCCACCTCTTCAACATTTATTATTTTCTTGTTTTGTCATGTTAGCCAATCTGATAGGTGTGATGTGGTACCTCTGAGATCACTTAATTTGTATTTCTCTAATCCATAGTGATTTAGAGCATTTTTTCACATGATTATAGATAGCTTTAATTTTTTTCATCTGAAAACTGCCTGTTTATATCCTTTGACTATCAATTGGAAAACGACTTGTATTCTTATAAACTTAACTCAGTTCTCTATATATTTTAGAAATGAGGCCTTTGTCAGAGACATTGGCTGTAAAAATTCTTTCCCAGCTTTCTGCTTCTCTTCTAATCTTGGCTGCATTGGCCTTGTTTGTGCAAAAACTTTTTAATTTAATGTAATCAAAATTATCCATTTTGCATTTTATATATTCTCTATCTCTTGTTTGGTCATAAATTCATCCCTTCTCCATAGATCTTACAGGTAAACTATTCCTTGCTCTCCTAATTTGCTTATAGTTTCACCTTTTATGTCTAAATTATGTACCCATTTTGACCTTATCTTGGTATATGGTATAAGATGTTGGTCTATGCCTAGTTTCTGCCATACGGTTTTCTAGTTTTCTCAGAAGTTTTTGTCAAATAGTGAGTTCTTATCCCAGAAGCTGGAGTTTTTGTCTTTATCAAACAGTAGATTACTATAGTTATTGACTACTGTGTCTTGTGTACCTAACTTATTCCACTGATCTACCACTCTATTTTTTAGCTAGTACCAAGTAGTTTTGATGATTGCTACTTTATAATGCAGTTTTGGATCTAGTATGGCTAGGCCACCTTCCCTTGCATTTCTTTTCATTAATTCCGTCGATATTCTAGATCTTTTGTTCTTCTGGATGAATTTTGTTATTATTTTTTTCTAGCTCTATAAAAGAATTTTTAGTAGTTTGATTGGCATGGCACTGAATAAATAATTTAATTTAGGTACAATTGTCATTTGATTTTATTATCAGCTCTGGGCATTCTCACTGGCCTTCCCACATGTCTGGAACTTTCCCCCTCCTCTGCTATGCCTACTAACCTTCTTGGCTTCTTTTAAGTTCCACTTTTTAGTCCCACCGTCTGCAGGAAGCCTTCTCCAACCCCTCTTAATCCCAGTGCCTTACCTCTATTAATTACTTCCTATTTATCCTGTATAGAGCTTGCTTTGTATATCTTTGTTTGCTCCTTGTCTCCCCTGTTAGACTGTAAAGTCCTTGAGGATGGGCAGTCTTCTGCCTGTTTTATATCCCCAGCACTTAGCAGAGTACCAGTGATACATAGTAGGACTTACTAAATGTTTATTCATCGATTGCCTTGGGCAAGTGATTTAACCTTGCTGGACCTCAGATTCCTTGACTATAAAATGGATGCTTTGCCAGCTTTCAGTTCATTCTTCTATCTCCCTATCACTTCAATGTAAGGTTGGCAAGCCAATATTCTGTGGAGTCTGGAAAATATCAGCCAACGTTTTATCTAGTGCCTTACAGTTTGCAAAGGAATTTATATCCAGTTATCTTGTTTTATCCTCACAGTAACATTAGGAAGTGGGTGCTGTTATTACCCCATTTTACAAATGAAGAAACTGAGGGCAAGAAAATGATTATACAGCTAGTATCAGAGGCACTCCTCACTCCCAGTCTACTGCTTTTCCCACTGTAGCACAATGAAAGCATTTGATAGCTTCCTTTTCCAGTCCCTTTTAATGCTAGGGTCTTCCCTCTGTTGATTATTTCCTATTTGTCTTGTTACGTCTTGTTTGCATGTTATTTCATCCATTAGACCAGAGGTTCCCAAACTTATTTGGCCTACCTCTCCTGTTTAAAAAAAAAATTACCCAGCACCCCCATGGGAATCTACTTTCTTTAACCCTTTAACAGTTTTTTTGAAATTTGTGTCATTTCAAAATAAATATAAAATATTTTTTTGAAAAAATGATGCATCTTAAATTTAATAATTTATTGTAAATTTGTGGGTTTTTCCCCTTGCATTGAAATTTTAATGATGCAATATTGAGTCATGTAACCATATAGTATCATATTGTAAACAAGATCATATTGTAAACAAGTCATTACATGCATATATTCTTGCTGAGGTATGCTGGGCTTCCCGACAATGAGCACCACTCATTGGCCAACACTTGCTTGTTAAGACATATCAGCAGACTTTACCACTGATCTTGCATTTTATATGTTTATCTGGAAAATGATGCAATCACTATGACTTTAACTCTGTTACACAACAGATGAAACATGTACCCACTGTTTTTCAAAATTTTCTTCTCTTCTTTCCTTATGCTTCCACTGCCCCCTTATTTGTGTTTGATGCCCCCTAATTGCATTTGAAGCTACTACTGCTCCCTCCCATCATTCCAGTGCTCCCCCCAGGGGTGGTATCACCCACTTTGGGAACCTGTTTATTAGACTATAAGCTCCTTGAGGGCAGGGACTGACTTTTGACTTTCTTTATATCCTCGGCTCTTGGCACAGTGCTTGGCACATATAAGCCACTTAGTAATTGCTTATTGACTGACTTTAGGGGAGTCTGTTTTCATTATAAATGGTTTAAAGTGATCAGACTGGAATCAGAACTAATTGCTAAAAGTATCTTCTGTTTTTAGATCCCATCAAGAAGGAGGCACTATCAGATAAGCAATTGATGACTCTTGCTAGGAAATTTGGGAAGGAGTGGATTCAACTTGGCATTGCCAACTTGGGATTAGAAATTGCTGACATTGATGCCATTCAGGAAAATTGTGAAGACATTACAGTTTGCAAGTTCAGAATGCTGAAGAAATGGCAGGAGAGGGAACGGAAGAATGCAACAGCCAAGAATCTGTACAATTGCCTGGAAAGCGATGCTTCCGTCGAGGTCCATGATGTCCTGAAAGGTATGTGGAAAAGACCCAGGAATTACAGCTAATCCCTTCCACATCACAGGGGTTAGAGGTATGGCTCCCCCGAGAGCTAGAAAATCCACGTAACATATTTTGGTCTTCTGTTTGTACCAGAGAAGAAGTCTGAGTTATTATGGTAGTAAAAGGTAAAATATATTGATATTATATGATACTATATGTTTATTTTATGCATTTCTGAGTTTCCATACTTTTTTGGTGTCATCTGTGGCTTCCTTGAAACACTCCCAAAATTCCCATTTAATTTCTTATGCTGATCCACAATATATCAAAACTGCGATGGGGAAGGTTGTGATGTGGAAGGGATAATTGTACTTTAGTCAAAGTTGTGACCTCTTTGAGCATTACTGGTTCTGTTGGACACAGCATACTGCTGAGTTATATACATACATGCAAATACTTGTACATGCATACACATATACACATACATACGTATTTGTGTTGGTTACACTTTCCTACTTCCTTTGGTCTATAGATTATGATGCTGGTTTCTCAACTTTATGCAGCTCCATCCTCTTCCCCTTTCTCATTAAAAACATCCCTGACTTTTCATTAAAACTATCCACATAGATTTATTCCTTACTTTCTGGATTTCTCCACCTCACTGCCCACCATTTTCTCACTTGGGAGATGCCTCTGGCCTTGGCCCTCCCTGCTGATTGGTGAGTCCCTGGTCTGGACCACTATTTCGTAAGGCTCCCAAGCAGCGCTCACTTCATTCTTGGGACTACCCCTCCCTCTCAGGACCTCTCTACCAGCTTTACTTTTTTAAATGTTGTCTTCTTCCATTAGAATATAAAATTCCTGGAGGGTATAGACTGTCTTTTTTTTCTTATATTTGTAACCCAGGCATGTATCCCAGCCTGACAAATAGTAAATGCTTAATACATGCTCTGTCTACTCACCCATCGTGTATATTAGCTCATCATTTATTCTACTAAAGAATTTATTACAATGTTATAACAACTTCAAAATGCAAAAAAGTCAATATTTATTGATAAAATCCTTCACACTTTTCATATTTGTTACCTATAAAGATAATCACCATAATAATCATATTAATGAGATGGAATCAGCTTGTTTATGGCACAGAGTGTTTCAGAAGTAATATCGGTGTCCCGGATCCTGCTCATTCTGTTTCAGCTTATAATTGAGATCAATATGCTGTCTTTCTTGCCAGCCAGAGCAGAACAGCGCATCATATTTGTCCCTGACAAATGGGCTCCTTGTCAATTCTAGAAAGATCAGGGGCTTTCCAATAAAATGACCATTGTTTCTATAGAAGCTGTTGTATAGATAGTACTCTATGGCCGCACAGTTAGTGAGCTCTTTATTTTCTTCTGTTTTATTTGCAGGGTAGTTATTTGTGAAATTAGGAAACACGGCATTTATTTCATAAATGAATTTTCAGTGTTGAACTTTTTTCTAACTATAGAGAAAAAAGAGAAAAAAAGGGGGGACAATAATATAATGTGGTGGGTGCCAACAGTAGCATCAGGCACCAACCCCTGGTCCCCTGACCCTCAATCAAGGCTTCTTAACTAGGGTTTTGAAACTTGAGTTTTTAAAAAACGTTACAAATATATACACACAAGTACATGCATGTGCACATGTACACACATGTATAAATTCTAATTCATTATCATGGTTTCCTAAGTATTTTGAATATTCAAAAATATTACTCTGGGTCTGGCTTCCCCAGACCAGCTGCCAAAGTAGCCCAAGATAACAAAAAAGATCTCCTACCTTTGGTTTCCAATGATAGATTCATCATATTTTCCCTAAGTCATTTCTATGATATAGAGTAAAAAATTTAGACTGATTAGTCTTTGAGGTCAAGATGGACCAAAAAGTGCTCGTTAGGAAACCAAACAAATGTTTCAGGACTGTGTGTTGGGCACCACGTTGCTCCTTTTATTTCCTTCATCTTTGGTGTGATGGATGAAATTGGAGCCATCCGGACCATGATTTTGTTATTTCGTCGTTGGGCACCAAACAGATTTGAGAATAGCCTAGTAGTCATGGAACTTGGGGAACACAGAAGCCTTTCACATCATAAACCAAGGGGATGGGGTGGATTTGGAATTTTGACTAGATTTCCCTTCCTTTTCCTCCCCAACATACCCATTCTGAATTGATTACGTATGTGTGCATGTATGTGTATGTGTGTGTGCAGACATGTTTATTACCTCCTTTTTCTTTTTTTAATTTCTGCCTGTGGGTTCTTCAGTGAAGGGTCATCTTTGAATAGAGGGACTTTTCTGTATCTCTTCTGTAAGTTAGTAACTTGCCTGGAGCACCAAGAAGCTGTTCTTTGCCTTGGGTTACACATAGGCTGGGGGGAAGGGGAGGGCATGAATTTTTTAAAATAATATCCTGATAATATTGCATTTCAGTATAACTGATTTCCTTTGTAATCCTTTGTATTTTATTTTATGCGTTTAAAAACATGATTCTGAGAAGGGCTCCATAGGCTTCAGTGGACTGACTGCCCAAGGGATCCGGGACAGAAACTTGTTTTAGAAGGCACTTCTGAGATAATCAGTCCATGAATTAATCAGTCAATAAGTATCTAAGCACTAGAGCTAAGCACTGAACAAACCGAGAGGCAAAACCACACACAAAAAAAATTCCTGTCTTCGGGGAGCTTCCATGCTAATGGGAGAAACATGTAAATAAAGAGTGATAGAGAATAAACGGGAGGGCAGCTAGGTGGCACAGTGAGTAGAGTATCAGCCCTGGAGTCAAGAGGACCTGAGTTCAAATGTGACCTTAAATACTTGACGCACTTACTAGCCGTGTGACCTAGGGCAAGTCACTTAACCCCAATTGCCCTGCCTTCCCCTCCCCTCCAAAAAAAAAAAAGAGTAAATGGGAGGTAACCTTGAGCTGAGTCTTGGAAGAGCCCAAGGATGTCAAGAGGAAGAGTCAAGGAAGGAGAACCTTTCAGAGTCGGGGCCCATGGGGGCAAATGCAAGGAGGTAGGGTTGCAGTGTCATTAGCAAAGAACAGCGAGTGAGTAAGCAGGTTATTAGTGGATTGTAGAAAGTGTGGAGGAGGAGGAGATAGCAAGAAGCTTGGAAAAGTAAAGGAGGAGAGGCTGTAAATGCCAGATAGAGGACTGTCTGGGAGGCAGCCTTGGAGTATGTCAAGCAACTTCCCATTGCAGAGAAGAGGCTGCTGTGTGCTAATAGGGGAAGTCTTTTGTGGGGAGCTCCCTTTGCTGATCTGGCATTGAAAGCACATTCATTCCCAGGTATATCCCCAGCAGCCTCCAACCTTGCCTTGTAGCTAATAAAAACCAGTGGGCAAAATTAACCAATACTGTGAACACTTCTCCTGGTGTAAGTACCATGGTATCCCCCTATGCTCACACCTCTCTGCAGAGGAAGGAGACATGTTGAAGGAGAGAAGGACATGGGAAATTGGCCTTTTCACAGTCACTCAGGGTTTGATTTCCTGTTGCTGTTCTTTTCATTTATATTATGGTAGTTATTTATATTTTTTTGCCTGGTTCTGTTTATTCACCCTGTACCCTGGGCAAGTTGCTTAACCTTGTTTGCCTCAGTTTCCTGATCTGTAAATGAGCAGGAGAAGGAAATGGCAAACCACTCTAGTATCTTTGCCAAGAAAACCCCAGTCAGGGTCACAAAGAGTGGGGCATAACTGACTGAAATGATTGATCAACAAAAACCTGTTCACAAAGCCTTCTGGTATTTCAGTGAATTCTTTATATTCACCACCTCTCTCAGTCAATCCGTCATTAAACATTTATCAAGCACCTCCTGTGGGCCAGGCACTGTGCTAAGTGTCTTGGACACCAAAAGAGGCAAAAGACAGTCCCTGCCCTGAAGGCACTCCCAATCTTGTGGCACAGCTATATTTCCTTGCGTTCACATGCATGCCATCTTTCTTTTCTCACAGGTTTCATGGAGTAGATGTGAGATCTTGGAAAAGCACCTACAAAAAGGCAACCTCAGGAAGCTATCCAGAGTTCAGACCATTCCAAGCATCCATTAGGTGATGCAGCTTTGTGATTACAAGCCAGTGATAAAGCTGTTGTGGAGTTTCAAGGACAACCACGTTTTCCAGGTCAAATAAAACTGAGGAAAAATGGAAGATAAACTGGGCCAGAAAACTTGAGGAGAACAGGGAAGGAGGGAAGAGTCTAGAGTGTTGAGAATATTCTTCCTCTCTCCCTTCTTTCCCCAAATTAATGTAGCATTTGCTTAGATCTTCCGTGATGCTTGAACAATCTTGACCTTTTAGCTGCAGGTGAAATGTGATCATTTTTCTTAGGGAAACTGTGAACCAAAAAATCTGCGTTGGGCCTTTGAAGCCTGTTTAGCTGAAAGTGGTGGCCATGTTCTTCGTGGTCATTTCAGTTAGCTTTCCTATTGGCATTATTAAAAAACGCACCTTCCGTCTGTTATTTAATACAGAACCTGACGTACTCACCTACACAATGCACACCAGCACACATACTTTTTGTTTGTCCTGGGATTCTTTCCACCCCTGGGCAAGTATATTTTTCCTGTGGGACTTCATCTTCATGTATACCAGGGCTGTGCCTTGGGATTGATGGCAGACAGCCTACTTTCTTTAAGTTGTTGAATCATGTTCACCCTCACTCAGGGTGAACGGAAAGGAATGGAGCTTCCTTCTACCTTCATGACCAGGCAGGTAATGAGCACAGACTTAAAAACATGATCTTCAGCTGCCAAAGAATTTCAGGCTGTCCATTTCCAATGGGTGTGCATACAAGCCAACCACTACAGTTACTTAACTTTCAAACTAAGATTCCTGCCTTGCCAGTAGCAAGATGCTGAGCCCTCAGCAGAGCCAAGGAAAAATTGTTTTCTCTTCTTGTGGAAGACTTTCCCCAAGGAATTATAGGCCACATTGGTTCTCTTTGGTTATTGATTTGTTCTTTTGTATGCTATTATTGTAAACCCCCTGAATCTGGTTTATTTGGGGGGCAGGGATTGAAACGTTGACTGTCTTGAACAATTGTACCATCTACAGTCATGTATGAGAAGCAGGAATGACGAGGAGGTCTTTGGTCTATATAATTCCTCAAGGAATTATAGGCCACATTGGTTTTCTTTGGTTATTGCTTTATTCTTTTATATGCTGTTATTGCAAACCCCCTGAATATGGTTTATTTGGGGGGTAGGGATTGAAACATTGACTGTCTTGAACAATTGTATAATCTACAATCATGTATGAGAAATGGCAATGACTAGAAGGATGTCAAAAGGACCCCAATGGAAGTGAAATACAACTTTGACCTACAGTGTTTAACACACTATTAAAGATAACACTCTTGCTTGTTGAAAAAAAACAATTCTTGCCTGCGGGTCAGAATTACTTTTAATATTCAGGAATCCATCTGGAATCTCTATGAGTTTCTTTTTTATATGTGATGTAGCCTAGAAAACAAGGGTGGGGATAGGGGAGAGTAGGCTTTTTAAACTACATGAATGGATTCAGCTTAACTTTTATTTTGAGTTTTTTTTATAAGTATTTTTTTTATAAATGTTCATTTCATTGAGTCTTTGCAGAGTGAGCTAATGTAATACTTTCCACCATTTTTATCAGCTTCTATTTGTCAGTGGATGGGGAAGTAAAAAAATAAATCTGCTCATGTACAGAAGTGTTTGTCTCTTCCTTTCTGTATATTTTTATGCTGATTGGATGCATTGTGGTGTTCTCTTGTATTCTGCTCTGTCATTAATGAAAAACAGCATGAGGTATGCTTCAGAGGGAGACAAATTTAGAGTCTGGAGAGGCCAGTTTAAATGACAGTGAGCAAAGTCACTTAACTTTCCTGACCCTCAGACAATATGCCTTGTTGAGATCTGTGATTTTATTGGCATATAGACCCCCTCTTGTGTGAGGAAACCACCTCTATCAATGTGAATGGGCAACGACTTTATTACATTGAAGAATTGCTTGGAGATACTGAGGTTTAGTGACTTAACCAAGAGCACACAGGCAGCAAGTGTCAGGGCCAGGTTTTTTGTTTTTTGATATGAGATACTTTATTTTTTCCCTAATTACATGTTAACATTTTAAAAAAAAGTTTTGAGTTTCGAATTCCATCTCTCGGTCCCTCCCTGAGGCGGTGAGCAATCAGATAGATGTAGCTATAAATAGTGACAGTGTTTGAGCTCAAGTTTGCTTCTTGCTGTTGACCTTCAAGCTACTAAGCCATGTTACCTTTTATACTTTCTCATTAATATTTGAAAATGTGATAACTTAAAAAAAACCCAAAACACTAAAAACCAACTATAGTATAAATGGCTTGGCCCTAGAGGTCAGAATTAAGAATAATGGCTGAAAATACATGGAAGTATATCGATTTGATGTATATCAGGAACATTTTCTTAATAACTGTTGCTGTTCAGGAGTGGAAAGAGCTGCCTTTGAAGGCAGTGGGGTCCCCTTTGGGAAGTCTTCAGATGAAGATAACCATTTGCACAAGGTAAAAACTAAGTGGGTTGGACTGGAAAACCTATGAGGTTCCTTTCTAAATTTGTTATTATTTCTAAATCTTTATAATTCTGTGATTCTCAGGTCAGTATGGCTTGACCCCAATAACCTGAGCTTCTTCCAAGTCTGGCATTCTGTGATTCTATTTTTCCAATGGTAAAATGGAGCTGATACTTCGCAGCTCCCCATTATCTGTGAGGGTCAAATAGGACCAGGTATGGAATGAGCTTTTTGTAAAGCCTAAAGTTATAGATAAAAAGTCAGGATTTAATGGTTCCTAAGTTGTTCATTCACCTCCCTTTCTGGGCCTGTGTTTTTCTGTAAAATGAAGGGGTGTGTGTGTGTTGGGGGTGATGGTAAATTAGCATAAATTCAGACTTTCTTAACTTGGGGTCCATGAACATTAAAATATGTATTTTGATAACTGTATTTCAATATAATTAATTTCTTATGTGGTATTTAATGCGTTTAAAAACACTATTCAGAGAAGCACATAGGCTTTACCGGATTGGCTGCCAAAGGGCTCTGTGACACCCAAGAAATTAAGAACCACATGAGTTAGGTGGCCCCCAAGGGCATTTCTACTTTTCTTATCCTGGGATTTCTTTGATAATGAGTTACTTTCTCTAGCTTAGTTCTAGGCAGATCCTCTGAAAGTTAAAAGTAGCATGGAATCCTAATTTGTTTTGCTTTTTCTTACAACCTATCCAAAATGCAGGCCCAACCCAGAGACTTCTCTCCTATGTGTCCCAGAGCGTGTGTTATTAATTATAAACAGGCTGATAGATAGCTGGCCCTCCAAAGTGGATCTTGCTGATTGGTCTCTCCCCACAGCAGCAGGGAGTGCGCTCTGTGAATTTGCTTCTTGTATTCAACGAGAAACAAAATGCCTCCTTCTTGTTTTTTCTTGAGGTTGTAAGTTTTCAGCCCATCTTCTCACTAGGAGACCACAGGGTTTGCTGATTTAAAAGAATAATCATAATAAAATAAAATGAAGTGTTCCCAAGGGAGAGCTCAGATTTCAACAGTTGGTGTAGTTTATGCTCCCTGTAGCTGGAAATCTGTCTTTGGGGCTAAATATACATTTACACATGTCAAATCATTTGCTAAGGGGTCTCATCCTGGCGGGATATTTGGGGATTTACCACTGCAATCATGGGCATTAAGTTCAAAGGAGGGCCCCTTGTTCCCATCCCATGAGCAGTAGCTCAAGATGGTCTGATGGTGGTCCTGCTTCTGGTAGGACTAAACACTCATACTTTGTTTGGATTTCTGGATTGACTCAAGATGTCAGAGCTGGAAAAAAACCTTTAGTTCAACCCTCCGATTTTATAGCTAAGTAATCTAGGCACAGCCATAGGACATGGCTCGTCCACAGTCAGCCAATTTAGACTTCTGCCAATGGCTATAATCTTACAGCCCTTAAAGCAGGGTGGATTTCAACTAAATAAAGTTAAAACAAGAGCAAAGTCTTCCCAGAGTGGAGGTGACTCAGTGACTGAAGCTTGACCAGGGAAAAGGAAGCTTCTGCTGGTCATACTTGGTTGCTGAGTTGGAGATCCTATGACAGAAGATGTGCCTCTTGTCTGATGGGCTCATCATGAAGCTGGCCATGGGACAATGACATTTTCAGCCGCATCAGCTCATGAAGACCTACTAAGCTAAGGCATGAAAGGATTGAAGTCTCTGTTGGTGGAGGGAAAACTCACATCCATGGAATCCTAGATCTTTGGAGGATTGAAGGAATTTAAATCATTATTTAAGTAACTTCTTCCAATGACTTGTTTGGCAAAGTGGAAAAAGAGTTATATTTACAGTCAGAAGATGTAAGTTCAAATATTCCCCTAATGCTGATTGTGTTAGGCTGATGAAGGTTACATCAAAGGCAGCAAGGTACTATGGGAGGAATGGGCTCTGGAGACAAGGGTCCTAGATTCAAATCTTGACTCAGGCATTTACTACCCATGTGACCTTGCATAAGTCATTTTACTTACATGGGCCTCAGTTTCCTCATCTGTAAAATAAGAGGATTGGGCCTGATGACCTCTAAGTGTCTTCCAGTTCTGTATCTGTGATTGTATGATCCATGATAGCCATGTCCCTTCTGTCCTGTGGCTTCAAAATAACTAGTTATTTTGCTTATACAAGTTAACCTGCAGAGGGATTGTAACTTCTATGTTTCTTTATAGCGCTAAACCTATTATTCAAAGTAAATTATTGGGAGGGAAATCATCTCCAATTAAGAGAGATGGGGGTGGTGGTGCCATGTTGTATTTTCAGGGCAATGATGACCCAAATAGAATTTATATTATTTTATTTAACCAAAACAATAAGCTTGTGGATTATAGATCTTTTCTTCAATGACAAAGACACATAATTATTTTGAAATGAAACAAGCAAATGTGTGATTTTGAATTTTTTAACTACTTTTATTCTAAGTGGGAAATGTTTTTCTTTTTTCTGGGTGAGTAATCATTTATTAACTGTTGATGGTGGATAATTAATAAAAGGATCAGTCATTTGGCCATCTATCGTGAACCAAAGATGGATCATGGCAGCTTCTTTTTTTTGAATTTTATCATTTTTATTCAATATTTTAGTTTTCAGCATTGATTTCCACAAGATTTTGAGTTACAAATTTTCTCCCCATTTCTACCCTCCCCCCATTCCAAGATGGCATATATTCTGATTGCCTTGTTCCCCACCCAGCCCTCACTTCTGTCACTGCACTCCGCCCCCCATCCCTTTTCCTCTTACTTTCTCATAGGGCAGGATAGATTTGTATGCCCCATTCCCTATATATCTTGTTTCCCAGGTGCATGCAAAAAACAACTTGTATTTTTGAGCATCTGCTTTTAAAACTTTGAGTTCCAAATACTCCCTCCTCTTCCCTTCCCACCCACCCTCCCCAGGAAGGCAAGCAATTCAATATAAATCACATCTGTATCATTATGTAAAACACTTACACAATGCTCATGTTGTGAAAGGCTAACTATATTTCCTTCCATCCTATCCTGTCCCCCTTTATTCATTTTTCTCCCTTGACCCTGCCCCTTTTCAAAAGTGTTTGCTTTTGATTACCTCCTCCCCCATCTGCCCTCCCTTCCATCATCTCCCTCTTTTTTATCCCCTTCCCCTTACTTTCCTGTGGAGTAAGATACCCATTTGAGTGTGTATGTTATTCCCTCCTCAAGTTGAATCCAATGAGAGCAAGATTCACTCATTACCCCTCACCTGCCCCCTCTTCCCTTCCAACGAAACTGCTTTTTCTAGCCACTTTTATGTGAGATAATTTACCCCATTCTATCTCACCTTTTTGCCCTCTCTCAATATATTCCTCTCTCATCCCTTAAATTTATTTCCTTTTTTTAGATCTCATCCCTTCATATTCAACTCACCCCGTGCCCTCTGTCTATGTATATATGTATATTCCCTTCAACTACCCTAATACTGAGAAAGGTGTCATGAATTATACACATCATCTTTCCATGTAGGAATGTAAACAAAACAGTTCAACTTTAGTAAGTCCCTTATGAATTCTCTTTCTTGTTTACCTTTTCATGCTTCTCTTGATTCTTGTATTTGAAAGTCAAATTTTCTATTCAGCTTTGGTCTTTTCATTGAGAAAGCTTGAAAGTCCTCTATTTTATTGAAAGTCTATATTTTGCCTTGGAGCATGATACTCAGTTTTGCTGGGTAGGTGATTCTTGGTTTTAATCCTAGCTCCTTTGACCTCTGGAATATCATATTTCAAGCCCTTCGATCCCTTAATGTAGAAGCTGCTAGATCTTGTGTTATTCTGATTGTGTTTCCACAATATTCAAATTGTTTCTTTCTGGCTGCTTGCAGTATTTTCTCCTTGACCTGGGAGCTCTGGCATTTGGTGACAGTATTCCTAGGAGTTTTCTTTTTGGGATCTTTTTTAAGAGGCTATTGGTAGATTCTTTCAATTTCTATTTTACCCTCTGGCTCTAGCATATCAGGGCAGTTCTCCTTGATAATTTCTTGAAAGATGATGTCTAGCTCTTTTTTTGATCATGGTTTTCAGGTAGTCCAATAATTTTTCAATTCTCTCTCCTGGATCTATTTTCCTGGTCAGTGGTATTCCCAGTGGGATATTTCACATTGTCTTCCACTTTTTCATTCCTTTGGTTCTGTTTAATAATTTCTTGATTTCTCATCAAGTCACTGGCTTCCACTTGCTCCAATCTAATTTTTAAGGTAGTATTTTCTTCAGTGGTCTTTTGGACCTCCTTTTCCATTTGGCTAATTCTGCCTTTCAAGGCATTCTTCTCCTCATTGGTTTTTTGGAGCTCTCTTGACATTTGGGTTAGTCTATTCTTTAAGGTGTTATTTTCCTCAGTATTTTTTGGGTCTCTCCTTTTGTTTTTCATGGTTTTTTTTGCATCACTCTCATTTCTCTTCCCAATTTTTCCTCTATTCTTTTTACT
>CM053626.1:15634017-15679294 GCA_028646595.1 Phalanger gymnotis | reverse complement strand
CATCCTTCTAATTTCTCTTCCCAATTTTTCCTCTACTTCTCTAACTTGCTTTTCCAAATCCTTTTTGAACTCTTCCATGGCCTGAGACCAGTTCATGTTTTTCTTGGAGGCTTTTGTTGTAGGCTCTTTGACTTTGTTGACTTCTTCTGGCTGTATGTTTTGGTCTTCTTTGTCACCAAAGAAGGATTCCAGAGTCTGAAACTGAATCTGGGTGTGTTTTCGTTGCCTGGCCATGTTCCCAGCCAACTCACTTGACCCTTGAGTTTTTCAGCGGATTATGACTGCTTGTAGACTAAAGAGTTCTATGTTCCAAGCCTGGGGGGATGCTCCAGCTCTGCCACACCAGCACTCCTCCTTCCCCAAGAACCCCCAACCCAGACTGGACTTAGATCTTCAGCAGGCTCTTCACTCCTACTCTGAATTGCCACTTAATTCCTCCCACTAGGTGGGCCTGGGGCCAGAAGCCACTGCAGCTATAGTTCTAAAGCTACCCCACCTCTGCTGCCCCCGGGGGAGGGGGGCTGAACTGCAAACTCCCTGTCCCCAGCAGCTTTTCCCATTAACCTACTCTGTTGTCCTTGGTGTTTGTGGGTTGAGAAGTCTGGTAACTGCTGCAGCACACTGATTCAGGGTGCTAGGGCATGCTCTGCCCGGCTCCTGGTCTGGTCAGTCCGCGCTGCCCACGCTGGGCTCCGCTCTGCTCAGCTCCACTCCCCTCCACTCCCAGCTCCATGCAGGATAGACCTTACCCAGAGACCATCCAGGCTGTCCTGGGCTGGAGCCCTGCTTCCCTCTGCTGTTTGGTGGGTTCTGCAGTTCTAGAATTGGTTCAGAGCCATTTTTTATAGGTTTTTGGAGGGTCTTGGCAGGGAGTTCACGCTAGTCTCTGCTTTCCAGCCACCATCTTGGCTCCACCCTCCAGGAGATGATATTTCATGTTTGGCCAGAAATTCCCTACTTACTCAGAAGTTATCAATAGATTGCAATAGCCGATGCTCTTGGCTTTATTCCAATATCTATTCTTTTTTTAAGCACTTACCTAAAAATTTTGAAGATCGCAGATGTAAATTTGCAAGTTTTCTGTTATTTTATATGTAAATTAGAATGTAGTGAGTACATTTCCACCCAATCACTTATTCTACTAAACATTTAAAGTAATTGTAACATAAAATAATAGGCAAGTTAAGGATGGATAATTTTTAAGTCTAGGTTCATTGGCCCATGGTTATCTGAGAGGCACCCAACAAAAATGACTTTGCTTTATTTATCTGAATATTTTTTCATTAATACATGTGATTTCATTAGTCTAAGGAGCTCCCATTGTGTAAATTCACTTCATCCAGATAGAACTCCAACTGCTTCAGAAGTCAGAGTCTTAGAGACATATCTGGGGCCCTGAGAAGTTGGCAGTCAGCAAACATTTATTAATTGTAATGTGCTAAGTGATGGGAATACTGAGGAAGGCAAAAACAGGACCCCTGCCCCCAAGGAGCTCACATCCTAGTAGGGGAGACATCATGCAAATAACTATAACTATAATGATAACGATAACGGTAAGTATATATAATAACTATGTATGCATATATAACTATATATGTGTATGCATGTATGTGTATATATACATATACCTACACACAGACACGTATATATTCATACATATACATATATGTGTGTATATATATGTATATGCACAGAGAGAGAGAGAGAAAGAGAGAGAGAGAGAGAGAGAGAGAGAGAAAGAGACTACTGGTGGTAAAGGCCTCTTGAAGAAAGTAGGATTTGAGCTGTCTTGAAGGCTTCCAGGGAAGTCAGTAAGTAGAGGTGAGCAAGGGGAACAGTCCAGGCATGGGGGGTTAGCCAGTGAAAAGGCTCAGAGATGGAGTGTTATAGGAGAGCTACAGTAAGGAGGACAGTGTTTCTGGATCACAGCTTAAGTGGAAGGGCGTAAGACATAGGAAGACTGGGAAGGGAGGAAGGGCCGGGTTGGGAATTGAGAAAGGCTTTAAAAGCCGAACAGAGGAATTCATACTTTATCACAGAGGTAATAGGGAACCAATGGAGATTTCTGAGTGGGAGAAGGGAAAGTGGGGGTGGGGAGTATGACCTGTTCAGATCTGTACTTTAGAAAAATCACTTTGGAGGGACTTGAGGAGGGGAAACCAACCAAAAAGCTGCCATAATAATCCATGAAAAGCTAATGAGAGTCTGTCCCTCCATGGCGGCCTAGTGAGTAGGGAGAAGGGGACATATACCAGACGTGGTGTAAAGGTAGAGATGACAGAATTCATCAACGGGTTGGATGTAGGCAGTGAGTGAGAGGGGGGAGTGAAGGGCCATGCTAAGGTCGCAAGCCTGGGTGATGGGGAGGATGCTGATGGCTTTTATAGTAACAAGGAAGCTAGGAAGAGGGGAAGTAGAGACATCAAACCATTCAATAAATCTGACAGATATGAAGAAACAGGGCTGCTCTAAAGGGAGAGAACCATCAGAGGGTCAGACCACACTGTCCTCTCCTTTCTCTCTTCTCCACTTCCCACCTCCCCTAGATATTTCTATTCAGGTGAAATCAGGCTAAAATGAAGTCCAGGAGGCTTTGAGAGGAGAAAATATGGCGCCAACTCTTCCAGGATGCAACTTGAGGAGATGTGTAATAGATAGGGTGGAAAGCCGCTTCCGTCTTTGCTGTGGATGTTGGTGGTCATAGTGGTTATTGTTTAAGGCAGGGGTGGGGAACCTGTGGCCTCCAGGCCACATGTGGCCTTCTAGGTCCTCGAATGTGGCCTTTTGACTCACAGATCGAATCCTTTTATGAAGGGGATTTGTTCTGTGGACTTTGAATTCAGTCAGAGGGCTGCACTTGAGGACCTAGAGGGCCACATGTGGCCTCAAGGCTGAAGGTTCCCCACCCCTATCGGGCTGAGTTTTGTTGATTATGCATCTCTAGTCCTGTCTTAGTTTTAGCTGCTGAGACATTGCTAGCCTTCTTTCTATCTGACATTCTGATTCACTGCCTGTTGGCCAGGAGCATGGAGCCTCATCTCTCCAAAGTGTAGGATTTGCGCAACCACCTAAATTCTCTGTATTTCACATATATGTACAACACATGTATATGCATACATAAATGATATGTACATATACACAGTACACCATGTATACTTTACATACATGTGTTTTACATATATTTAAATGCGTATGGATATAGATACATACGTGTGTATATCTTCTTTTCCCTGAATTTATCTGATTTTCTGACATGTCCATTTTCTCTCTCCCATTCCCATTTCTTTTTTCTTCCTTACTGATTATAACATAGAATAATATATGTACATGTATATTATGTATCCTAAATTACTGAGGCTCAGAGAAGCCTCAAGAAAACCCTAGAAGAGACAAGGGAAGGAGATGGGTAAAGCACGTGACTGCTGCTATCTTGCTCTAACAGTGAAGGCTCTTGTCCTTGATCAGACAAGATACATATACATATATATTATAATATATACATATATACATAAATACATGTGAATGGTGGCAACATGGCAAAATAGAGTGATAGCCTTGGAATCAAGAAGATCTGCTCTGATACTCATTAACTCTGTGGTCCTGGGCAAGACATGTAATCTCACCAGTTTGGCTTTATCCTGGACTCCTCATTTAGCTTCATGCTACACACCCAACCCGCTGCCAGGTCTTGCCATTTCTACCTTTACAATGCTTCAGGTATCTTAGTCCTTCTCTCCACACCCACAGCTGCCACCTTAATTCAGCCTCTCATCATCTCCTGCCTGGATTATGCATCAGCCTCCTCGATCTCCCCAACTCAAGTCTCTCCCCACTCCAGTCCTGACACAAAAAATACCAGTCAGAGACATGTGACTCCTATACTCAGCCAACTCTTGCTGGTCCTCTGTTGCCTTTAGGATCAAAGGCATACTCTTTTGGTTAGCTTTAAAGTTCTTTACTACCTGGCTCTAATATATTTTTTTCTCCACACACATACCTGACTACATAGAGATATATAAACATGTCTATCTATATTTATTTATGTTTATCCTTGATATATTTTTGTACTTGTCTCTTCCTATTAGAATGTAAACTCCTCGTGAACAGGGATTGCATTATTCTTTTTACTTGAATCCTCAGGCCTGGGGACTTAATAAATACTTTGATTGATTGATGTAACTAGCCTCTGAGTGACTCAGGTAACCCCCTACGACACAATCTATTAAATCAGAGAGGGTTTGCTCTGAAGCGGTGAACTCCTATAGGGATTTTCCAACACTGATTGGCAGAAACTTTAAATGCTGGGGAGTTGCCTCAGGCACATGGAGGTGAAATTGACTTTCCCCAGTTGTTCAGCTGGTAAATGTCAGAAAGAGTGTTTGAACCTGAGTCTTCCTGCCTAACTCAGCATCCTCTCCATAGACTCTGACTCTCTCTCTCTGTCTCTGTCTCTCTCTGTCTAGCTCTCTCTCCTTTCTCTATCCCTCTATCTCTATCTGTCTCTCCGTCTCTGTCTTTCCTTTCTCTCATTCTTAATCTCTCCTCTCTGTCTCTCTCTGTTTTTGTTTTTGTTTTCTCTCTGAGTCTTACTCTCTCTCTCCTGTCTCTCTCTCTCTCTTCTCTCTCTGTCTCTCTGCCTCTCTCTTCCTCTGTTTCTGTCTCTCCTTTCTCTCACTCTTATTGTCTTCTCTCTGTCTCTCTCTCTTTTTGTCTTTGTCTGTCTGTCTGTTTTCTGACTCTTTCTCTCCTCTCTCTGTCTCTCTGCCTCTCTCTCTCTCTGCCCGTCTCTCTCTGCCTCTTACTCTCTTTTCTCTTTCCTTTTTCTCTATGTTTGTCTAATATTTCTGTCTCCGTTTCACCCCTCTCTGTGTTTCACTGTGTAAATATATATGTATATGTGTGTGTATATAGAAGCATATACACACATATAAACACATAATCAGTCAACTCACAGGCATTTATTAAGTACCTACTTTGTGCCAGTTTCTGTGCTAGATGGAGAGAAAACAAAAACAAAAATCTTTGCCATTAGGTAGCAAACTCAAGTAAGTACAAACTATATACAAAGTAAAGTACAAGCAACACATACACAAATAAGTAAATGCATCATATATACAAAGTCAGCAGGAGGCAATTGTGGGGCTGGGGAGGAGACGATAGTTCTGGGGAGGGAGGTGAAGGGAGAGGATTAGCATGTGACGGAAGCCTCAAAGTAGGGCTTCTATGAGATGCCTGTGAAAAAGGGTTGGTTTTCAGGAATGAGGGACAGTGTGTCCAAAGGCATCTAGATGTGGGATGTAACGTTGTGGATGAGGGGCAGGTGGGAGCCAGAATGGCTGCAAAGTAGAATGTAGGTAGGGGAGCTCTAGGTGAGGAGCCTGGCAAGGCAGGCTGGGGCCAGATTGTAAAGAGCTTTAAATATCAAGCATAGGTTTTATATTTTTATCCTAGAGACAAGAGGGAGCTTGCTGAGCAGGGGAATGAATGATTAGATCTGTGCTTTAGGAATAGCCAGAAAGATAGATATATAACAGGGCTTCTTAATTTCTCTGTGTGTCATGGATCCAGTTGGGGGAAACATGCCCCATTCCCTTTCTCAGAATTGTGTCTTTAAATGCATAAAATAAAATATATAGGATTGCAAAGGAAACCAATTATGTTGAAATGCAGCTATCAATACATAATGCGTTGAAGGGGAAAAGAAACCCAGGGATGCAGGGATCCCAAACCAAAGTTCCCACGGAGAGGTTTTTGGCAGGTAAAATAACTCACTCTCTGTGTGATTTAATAGGAGGTCCATCTTTAGAATGAAAGCATTTCCTGGACCACACTTCTCCTTCCCCCAAATGTGCAGATGTGTGATCTCATTATCATCTCATCTAATATCATGAAATATGAGAATAGGCCTTTGGCATGGATGCATGAATGAATGTATAAATGAATTAGCAAATGAAATCCTAGCTCTATTAGAGTTACTAGATTCCATTCTCCTTTCCAACTTCTATCATCTCCCACCCCCACCTCTGTGATGAAGATGAAGCCATTCAAATTATGTCGAAGCCTAGAGAAACCTCAGGAAAGCACTAGAAAAGGGGGTAGGAGAAGGGGAAGCTGGGGGCTACTGTCCAAAACCCTGCTGCAGCAACCAGGTTCTCCTCCTATATACACATACACACAGGTGCACACACAGACTCACATTATCGGGGGTTCTTGGGGTGTATGGGTGTTCGGGGGAGACTAGCATCTCTGATATGAGGATTTGCCAAGCCCTGTTCAGGGCTGCTCATCCACCTTTGGTGAACACCAACTTGTCACTCAGCTTTTTCCTGTGGCTCCAAGGAGCTGTAGCATGTACATGCCTGCTAAAACCATCTCAGCAGATGGGCTGCACCAGGTTGAGGGGAACTGACCAGCCTCAAACCTGGTGGTGAGTTAGAGGAATGTTTACCCTAATGTGACGACTTCCTCTGGGGGAATGGGCAGATGAGAACAATTTGTTCCAACGACTGGGAAGTTGACTGAAGCAGGCAATATGGAGCACTTTCAGACATAGAAAATGCCAAGGTTATCTAGTACATCCCGGGCCATCACCAGTTGTCCTAACTCTTGTCCTGCCCCTGGACTACAATGACTCTGGAGGAGAGAATGGAAGTGATGCCTTTATGCAATTTTGCCTCACTCAAATCTAATTCATGCACAAGTCAGGACATCATCCATCAGGTCATTGGTCCTCTTTGAAAATGAAGGTCAAACAACAACAATGACAACAAAAACAACCTCGGGGCAGCTAGGTGGCACAGTGATTAGAGCACCAGCCTTGGAGTCAGGAGGATCTGAGTTCAAATCCGGCCTCAGACATTTGACACATTTACTAGCTGTGTGACCTTGGGCAAGTCACTTAACTCCAACTTCCTCACCTTCCCCCCTTCAAAAAAAAGAACAAAAAACAACACATGGGGGGGGTCTTAGGCTGGTGTCCATGAACTTGACTTAAATATATATATATATACATCTATCTATCTATCTATCTATCTATCTATCTATCTATCTATCTATACATATATATATTTACATATGCACATATGTATACATATGTTGACAGGGAAAAGAAACCCAGGGATGCAGAGATCCCAAACCAAAGTTCCCATGGCGAGGCTGTCTGGAATGAATCTGAGGACCCAAGCATTCTTTAAGTCAAGGAGGCAAAGATTTATTATGCTTTACAGCAGACAAGAGTTCTTAGGGAACCTGAAACCCTAAAGAGGTGCAGGGGGAATTTTTATAGAAGTTTTTAGGGGATTAAAGGGGGGGAACATGTCAGTTAGATGTTTTGGGGTGAGATTAGGGAGTGATTAAGGAGTGGTTGGTTCTTAAAGGAACATGCACATTTAATATCTACTGTGCAGGTGTATTACCCAGAGTTCTCTAGGAAATAGCCCACAGGGAGGTTTCTAGGGGTGTGGTTTTTACTGTGAAACATCACTGAGTTCACTATTGGTCGGGGAATCTCTATATAGTTTTTCATCTAGTGTCATGTTAGACAAAATACTATGTCTAAGATACATGTTAGAAAGGCCAGTAAATAGTAAACATGGTTATGACTCAGTGTACTAAGGAAGTAGCAGAGATAAGTTGGGGCATGCTGCCCTTTAGCTAGAGAGAGACTGCCTGAGAGAGAATATGTTTTGAGAACTGGATGCATTTTGGAATTGGGGCTTAGGCACAGGCATCCAAGCAGAGGCTGTTAGAATTGGGGTCCAAGCATAAGCACCTCATCATTACTCCCTTAAATAGATGGGACCCAAAATCATTTGGGGTAAGGGATGAAGGTCTCAGCTTCTGGAACTGCTTCATGCTGAGAGTGGATGTAGAGCTGTCCCTGCCTCACAGGTCCCCCTTTTAAAGGGGTTGGGTCTGTAGCCAGTGTCTGGAACTTGGTCGATGCCAGGTCCGGGGGTGATGGGTTATGGCCTTGGACAGAGGTTGGTATCCAGCTTGAGCTGTCATCTGCAGGTGCAGTGCACTGAGCCTAGAAGAGACAAATCTGGCAAGAAGGTTAAGTAGACAAGGGCCAAAAAGAAATAAAAGAATTATGATCAGCAGGGGGACAAGAAAAGGAGTTAACACAGAAGAAGCCAGGATCCCCAAGTGGAAGAGGTTCCTGGTACAAGTAGGGTGCTTGTGCTTGGACCCTAATTCTAACAGCCTCTGCTTGGGTGCCTGTGCCTGAACCCCAATTCCAAAACACATCCAGTTCTCAAAACATATTTGTGGCCACGGTGAATGTGCTGATTTTTATTTAGTTACTTCTCTGTTGCTTTTATTTTAGGGAGAGTCATAGGGAAGTAACAGCAATGTAAAAGAAAAAACCGATACAACCACCACTACCGCCACCAATAACAAACCATTCCTTCTCATCTCCTCCATCCCTCGTGATAATCACACTCTAATCTTAAAAAGTTTTATTCAATTATCCAGCATTTTTTTTCTTTCTTCTATCCTGGAGAAAAGAAGAAATACAGAGTCCTTGTTATATCAAAGTCAAGCAAAACAAATTCCTGCATCGGTCATGTCAAAAAATGTGCATCTCTGTCTGTGTGTTACTTTTGTCATCTCTCTGTAATTAAGTGGACATCATTCTTCATCTGTCCTTTGGAATCATGGCTCATCACTGCATTGATCAGGGTCTTATGCCTCTCAGAAGTGTCAATTTTTATAATGTTGATATTATAAATTAGTTTCCTAGTTCTTCTCATTTTTCTCTGCATTAGTTTATGTAAATCTTCTCTGAAAACATCCCTTTCATCATTTCTTAAAATGCCATAGCATTCCATTATGTTCATATACCATAATTTACTTAGCCATACCCCAATTTATAGTCACTTCCTTAATTTCAAATTCTTTACCACAAAAGTGCTGCTATAAATATTTTTTGTGCATATGGGTCCTTTAACTTTTTCTTTGATCTGTCTTGAATACAGCTCTAGTAGTAGTGTCTCTGGGTCAAAGAGCATGCTTGGTTTAGTAACCTTTTGGACATAGTTCCAAATTCCTTTCCTGAATTCACAACTCCACCAACAGTATTGGTAATCTTTAATCTCTCCCTACCTACTGGATCTGTCCCTGCTTTCTACAAACATACTTAAGTGTTCCCAATCTTTAAAAAATCCTCACCTGATCCTAACATTCCCTTTAGTTATCATTCTATATGTCGCTTACCTTTCACACCAAAGTCCTAGAAAAAATTGCCTCCTCTAGTTGACCTCACTTCCTCTCTTCTCATTCACTTTGCGGTCTGCCTTCTGATCTCATCACTTAACTGAAATTGCTTTCTCTAAACTTATTACTAATCTCCTAATTGGCAAATCCCATGGCCTTTTCTCAGACTTCTAGGCATTACCACAGATGTCCTGGGAATGCTTAGTAAATAAAGAGAAAAGTTGTTAGATTCTAGTCTCATGTAAGACCTCTACACAGCAATTTCCCTGACATCTCTGTAGCATTTGATGCAGTTGATCACCCTTTCCTCCTGAATAATTTCTCTTCTCTAGGCTTTTATGACTTTATTCTTTTTTGGTTCTCTCCCTACCTATTTGACCAATATTTCTTAGTCTCCTGGGTTAGATCATCATCTATGTTCTAAAAAGGACAGACTAGAAAATCTCTAAGGTCCATCCAGCTCTAGACCCTATGAGCCCATGAAAGATGCTCAAATTAGCTTCCATTAGATAATCATTTCTTAAGCATTTAGCTATGTGCCAGGCACTGTGCTAAGCACCAGAAATACAAATACAAGCAAAAGGACCACCCCCCCCTCCCTTAAGTAGGTAACATTCTAATAGAGGAAGACGAAGCATACAAGGAAGCTGAACAGAGGATGGGAAGTAACTATGAGGGGGCAAGGTAGCAAAGTCTAGAGAGATGAGAGCAGAACTAGGTGAGAGGTGTTAGCCAGGCTAAGCGACGTGGTGTCCCAGCAGGATCTAAAATGAGAAAATTGATGCACAAGGGTCTGCCTATGGGTCTGTCTAGACTAGATGCCAGCCACTTTTCCCCTTGTTCATTAAACATTCCCAGGATGTACCACAAAGTCCATGGACGACCAAAAGAGCTCCTTGCTTTCTTGATGGAACACACTGAGAGGCTGTCTGGTTACATAATTTGTTCGAGTGACTGGGGCTAGAATGAGTAGGAAGCTGATCTGACATAGAGAAATCCCTGAGGGGGAGGGAAGGAAGAAGGGGAGGCACAGTGGTCCTACTCTCCAAAAGGACTTCTCTGTGGTTTTGCTTCTATCTGTCTGCACCACAGACCATGACTTTGCATGGCGTCCTTTCTATTTTCTTGTTAAAGCTCGTCCAAAGACCTGAATAGAGCCAGCCCCATTTAGGAGATGTGACTATAATGTGACCATAAGAACAACAAACAAACCCCTCTCCACCAACTACTTGGAGCAGAGGATTTGCATTAAAATCCCCTCTTATTGTGCTTCCTACCATATGATCTTGAGTTAGGCATTTCATATCTCTGGGTCTCAGTTTCCTTCTCTGTAAAATAAAGGAATTGGATTAGATGAATTTAAATTTGAGTCCATATGCATAGACACTTCTTGTTGAAGTTACGATTGTCTTAGAGAATTTCAAAGACAATCAAGAAAATCAGACTCATTACCTTATACTCAGAAAAAAAATGAAAACCAAACCAGCATTAGTCAGTTTCATTGCTTATTTTATTTATTAGACTTGATCTCAAATGTTCTCATGGAGTGAAAATATTCAAATGATTGCATTGCAGGCTTTCAAAACAGTTCTCAAAGGGAAATGTTAAAAATGTTTTAAGCCATGGCAGCACCTTAAAAATATCGAAGATATAACTATATAAAAAGTATATTAAAAAGTTCCCCTTCAGGGACTACTTTGAGCAGATCAACACTCATTTAATGTACAAATGCGCGTGTTAACAAAAAAAATTCACATTGCAAAGGAAGTCATCACTGATATGGTTTGATTCAGAAGGTTGCCCCAAGTCCAAATAGGTCTAAACAAAATCTCCATAAGCTTTCCGGAGATTCAGAAATCAGCACCCTTTGACTCAAGCCTTCAGATTAAAGTTCTATCTTAAGGAATTGAGATGGTGTTTGTACAAAATGGTTGGCAAACCTCAAAGCTATATGAAAATGGCTACTGTTGGTATTACTATTTTTTGCAAGATGCCACAACATAGATGACTTTGATGGTTCTAGCTGTATGGGAGTTTTAAAGCAAGGAGACCTCTATTGCCATGAAGAAAGTCCAATGCAGAGTCAATCTTTCAATTAAATATTTATTAAATGCCTATTATGGACCAGACACTTTTAGGTGCTGGGGGTACAAATGTAAAGAATCAAAATGGCTTATATTTTATGGGAGACAAGTACGTATACAAACATATGCAGCATAAATATGTAACATGGTTGGCCCAGGTTTGACTCTTTGAAGTTCAGGTCAATTTGAAGACACCAACAGTTCCTTCTATTCAGCCAATGGAAAAAGACCCCTTCCAATTGTGTGGTAGGCCAATGAAGAATGTCCACTCATGCTCTGGTCTTTATGATTTTCCCAGAAGCAGCTCTCGAGTATCTTCCACATGGGTAATGCCATCTTTGCAAACAGAGGTATTTGCACATTCACCAGACCCCCATCACATTCTCCCCCATGTGAAAATATTTTCTATCCCTGGCAAATAGTCCGCTTTGAATACAATCTAGAATAGTCTTCTTGGGTCTCTGAAGACGCATATGCCTTGTTTTTTCATGTGATTCACCAGTATCATACAGGAAAGTCTCATTTTCCACCTGGTTGCACATCTCTGAACTTTGTCATGCTCTCTGGAATCCTATTATCTTGAAAGATTACATCACCCTGAAACTTACACCTTCTCACTACCGCTTGCCCCAGGGCCCCTCCTCCCTCTCTCCGGTTGGAGAGAGTGGAGGCTGGACAGCTCCTCCCACATCATCTCCCCTCCCTTTTCAGTTTCTTTCTACATGGCATTTCTCCACATGAGAATGTCAGCTTCTTGAGAGCAGGGTCTCTCATTTGTCTTTCTTTGCACCTGCAACACGTACTACATAAGGCCAGGCACATAGTAGGCACTTAATAAATGTTTATTGACTGACTGACTGAAGACAGCTAACGTAGTGTGAACTTATGGGCAGTCCCATATATTCGGGTGAAAACCACAATTATGCCCCAATAGAAACTTTTGCAAATTTGACAAAAAGGGAACATTTCACAAAGTTTACCGAAGATTACTGCTTGTTTAGTACTCAACAAATGTCTGATATTGCTTGAATGGCCTTTCTCAAGCCAAAAAGAAAAAAAGAAAAATCAAGGATAAAGAAAATCGTTTTCCTGCCTTAGAAATCCAGAGCTTCCCGGACCAAGCGGAGGTCTTCCGACAGGGATTTAAGACTTGGGATTGACTAGGCATCACTCTTTCACTCTGAAATGAGAAGCCAACTGTCCTCACTGAAAACTCTTCCATGCTTTCCTCCATACATAAGGCCATCCACATTGAGTTTGAACACCGTTTTCTAGGAGTCTTTACACAGGTTATGCCAAAATTTCTCTAGGAGCCCCTGTACCTCAATGCCACCTTCTAAGAGGCGCAGGCAAATTTCCCCTGGGTCTTGCTGCAAAGGCCTCAAATTTCTCCCAATAGATCCCTGTGACTTGGGGCAATCCAAATGGAACTGCAAGCTTACTCAACAGGTTCCGTTAGGAAAATGATGAAGTCAAGCATGTGGAGTTTCTCAGAACATAGGCAAACTCTATGAAGTTTGAAGGAATATCGATCTCACAATAGAACAAGCGGTGTAGGTCTGTTTAAATGCAAAAAGAAAAAAAAATCAACATTTTCCAACCAGGCACCAGCATTCTAGTGATACAAACCCCATTATTTCTCCTTAGAATCAATATCAATATTTACATGGGATTCTGTAATACAAGTATCACTCAAGGAATCGATAAATGGAAAATTTACAAAATTACCTTAATGGAACTGACTTGAGAGGTAATAAATCCTGGAATAGCAACAGCTGGCATTTATAGAATGCTTAGTCCATGTCAGGCACTGGTTAAGCACTTTTCAATCATTATTTCATTTGATCCTCACAACCCTGGGGGGTGGGTGCTATCATTATCCCCATTTCACAGGAAACTGAGGCAAAGAGGTTAAATGGTTTATCCAGGGGCCTGTAGCTAGGTAAATGTCTGAGGCTGGATTTGAACTTGGCTCTTCCTGATTCTGGGCCTGGTAATTCTACCCACTGTGCTACCTAGCTGCCCTGGGGTGGCAGTCGGGAAATCAACAGCACGATAACAGCCTAAAATATTTTTGGTCAATTTCTTTAGGATCCTATAAACTAAGGTATCCAAAACTTAAATTCCAAAGGACAGAGTCTTTCTAGTCATCCTCTTAAATGTGGAGGAGGCCCCACATGTAATATGGTTGACTGGTCCCAGTCTCTGAGTGCTGGGAAGTTCTACCTTACCTTAGGATTCTCACATACCCTGAAGGCTTTGGGATCTCTCTTTTCTGTGCCATCATCTTGACACCCCATCCCACCCTTGGATGTGTCCTCTCATTTTTAGGGGCCCAGTGATTAGCATCCCACTTCCATTTGGTCAATTAATATTGGCTAGCTTTTACAAAGGAATTTTACCTAGAAGCTATAGCAGGAACAAATGTACAAACATCCAACCGTCACCTCAGAGATGTAATCCTCCCTCTACCCATATTTGCCTTGTCCAGTCCTCCTTGGTTATAAGTAAGTTGATTCAGGCTGTGTTATACCAGGAGAACAGTTCCCTCACACCCCAAAAATTAATCCATAGCCTCCAAAGAGTGAGTTGTCTGCAGAATGACCCGGTTGTTCTGGCTGGGGAGGTCTTTCTTTAGCTGCCCCTTAAAGGATCAGTCCTGAAAAAGCCTGGTAAGTGGTGCCATGAATTATGCATAGGGGACTTATTTCAAGTCATGCATTTAAAATGGGCATTAAAAATATAACCTTGACTCTCTGTTTTCTTTGCAACCAGCCCCAGGAGCTCACCAGCACAGAAGTAAAATGGAGTCTGATTGATTGGGTTGGAGACATTTACATAATGGGGAATTTCTCACTGAGCAAAGAGCCAATCCCATAAAAACAGATGGCTCCTAGCTGAGAGCAACCAGACTCAGCTTTCTTTTGGATTTCTCTTCCCTGTACAAGCACTAACTGGTGAATCTCTCATGCTGATCTTCCCAGTCCTGGTCTGTGCCTCTACTCTGTAGACTGGAACATGGGTGTTAAGTGGCTTGCTGAAGGCTTCGAATAAAAAGCAAAGGAGTTTCATGATCTAATTCTCAAAGCAAAGGAGTTTCATGACCTAATTCTCCTTCCATCACACCCTGCTGAAGAGGCCAACAGAAGCCATTGGTGAATCTTTTGGTGCAACTGTCTACTGGGTACTGGTGTCACTAATTTTTTTCTGATGCATGAATGACATTCTATACTGATGTGAGAAGATTCCCTCTCAGCATCAGTGAGACCTAAATATGAAGGCACAAGAGAAGCTCAGATGCCAAGTGAAACCAAAAGAACCAAGGAATAGGATGACGAAGACTATAAGGCTGGAAAAGACTCCAGAGGGGCGTCAGACAACTAAACCCTGCCAACAAGACAGTTATGATAAAACTCCAATAAATCATATTGCATAAAATTTAACAAGGGGAGACATCTTCTGTCACTCAGTCCTCAGTGAAAGTGGAAGCTATTCAATTGCCCTTATTGCAATAATAGCTGACATTAGAATGTAAATTCTTTGAGAGCAGGGACTATTTTTGACATTTTTTGTACCTTTAGCACTTAACAGTGTCTGGTATATATTGTGTTTGTCCTTCATTTTCGAAGAGGACCATAACATCAGGGAAATGATGACATGACTTGCAGTTGACTTTGATTTGAGTGAGGGTGTGAGGTAACCAGCCTCACTTTCTCCTCCAGAGCCAACTGGATCCAGTGGCCAGATATTCATCAGGATAATTGGGGATGGCCCAGGATGCAACGGGAGACCCTGGCACTGTTAGGCTAAGACCTTTCCAGGTTCTCACATTGAGCGAGGTAATGCCCATTCAGTGAATAGGCCTCTTAAAGAAGTTAGTCAAGGGATGGCCCTTTTAATTTTTTAAAAAAATCAAACCGGGAGGGGAAGACCCTCAGAGTTATTGGTCAAAAGAGAAACAGTTACTATTGACATTCACTCTGAGCCAAGAGGGCCCAAAATATAGCCATTAAGTGGTGTTTGGACAGGGACCTATTGTGGTCCAATCTATGAGCTCCAGAGTGAAATGGCTTTAAGGTTTGGTCTTTGAGAAAAGAAAGAAAAAGAAAGAAAGAAAGAAAAAGAAAGGAAGGAAGGAATGAATGAATGAAGGAAGGAAGGAAGGAAGGAAGGAAGGAAGGAAGGAAGGAAGAAAAAGACAGGAAGGAAGGAATCTAGCCAGTAAGCCTCAAGTTAACTAAGCAGCTTCCTGTCATCAAAATCTCCCTTCCTTTGGAGAGGAGAGGGAGAGGGAGAGGATGAGCTGAATTACCCAACTGTCTGGGTCCCCATTCAGGCAGCTCAGACTACTCACAGGTTGTGTTTGTCCCTCATTTTCGAAGAGGACCATGACATCAGGAAAATGATGACATGACTAGCAGTTGACTTTGATTTGAGTGAGGGAGGTCCATGCAAGGTCACTAGCCTCACTTTCTCCTCCAGAACCATCTGGGTCCAGTGGCCAGATATTCATCAGGATGACTGGAGATGGCCCAGGATGCAGTGGGAGATCCTGGCCTTTTTAGGCTAAGGCTTTTCCGGGTTCTCACTTTGAGAGAGATACAGAGGGACAGACACACAGAGAGAAAAGAGACAGAGACAGATAGAGACAGACACAAATACACACAACAGAGAGAGAGACAGAGAGAGAGAGAGAGAGAGAGACAGAGACAGAGAGACAGACATTCAGAGATACAGAAACAGAGAGAGAAGAGACAGAGACAGACACACACATGCAGAGAGAGAAACGGAGACAGAGAGAGATGGGGGAAGGAGAGGGGAAGAGGAGAGAGGGATTCCTCATCTGTCCCAGTAGAATGTAAGCTCCCTGTGGGTAGTGTCTCTCTGGTAAGAGGGATTCACCGTGATTCACCACCAATGTTCCACGGTTCCACTACAACATAAGCTTCTTGCAGGCGATGGTTTTTTCCTTTTGTCCTTATATCTCCTCTACCTAGTGTAGTGCTCTTGCACTTAGTAGGTGCTTAATAAAAGTTTGTGGAATTGAATTGCATTTTGTGACCAAACTTGCAATTAATCTGAGCTTAGATGTGTCTCTTTTTTGGTCTGTTTGATGTTATGGTAGCCATCGTGAATATCTTTTCTAAGGTCTACTTTCTTCTTTGTACAGCAATTCATACAATTTTTTAAATCTCATTTTAAAAAAATTCTGCACAGTCATCATTTCTTCCAGTGCAATGATATTCTGTTATATCCCATGCTATGATTTATTCAGTGATTTCCTAAGTTAACTAGGCATTTTGTTTCCAGTTTTTGCTACCACAAAATGAGCTAATATGAATATTTTAGTATATATGGGACCTTCATAGTGTTTTGGACCAACTGGGGTGGCAGAATTTATGTGTCAAAGAGCATGACTGGTTTGGTGGCTTCTAAGAGAAGTCTATAGGTCTATAGGTTTAGAGCTGGAAGGCACCTTCTTGTATAATTCCAAATTGTTTTTCAGAATAGAAAATGGACCACTTCCCTACATCCTATTTTATTGATTTGCAATCTTGTCTGACTTGGGCAGACTCTGTTCCAGAGAGCCTTCCACCATATCTGGTGGTCTCTTCTTCCTCTCTATTTTATATTATGCATCTATCTTAGAAAATAGAATATTCTCATTTGACAGATGAGGAAACTGATGTCTGGATAGGAGAAATGATTTGCCTAAAATCCCCAAATATTAACAATGGATCTGAAGTTTGAGCCCATGTCCTTTGAATTGAAATCTAGGGCTCTTTCCAAGGCTTAGAGAAATGCATGGTACTCATGAGTGCCTAACAGATGTTTGTTGATAGACTCATTAACTCTTCCCCTTCCTTTTCCTAAGCTTGTTGTATATTACTCATTTAAGACTTAATTATACTTAGGAAATAGGGTTCAGAGCTAGAAAAGACTTTAGAGATAACTTAGCCTGGTGTCTTCGTTTTATAAATGAAGAAACAGAGGCCCAGAAATGACAGCGATTGGCCCAAGATCAAGTAAATGATTGAGTTAGAATTTGAACCCAGGTCCTATGCTCTGTCAGCCCAAATGAGGGCAGAGACTGTGCTTTGCATTCTTTTCAGCGTCTCCAAGCAGCTAGTGTGATGCTGGCTAGATGCTCACTCCTTCAAGCTCTTTCTTCCTCTGCCTAGAGAAGGGTGCCAAACCAGCAGATGCAGGGCACCAATGTACTCCCAAATGGGGCTGGGCTGAGACAGGGATGTGGAAGCTAAGAGGAATTCTCCACAGGGGCTCTTTCTGGGATGTCCTAGATTTGCAGAGTATTTCCCCTGTAGCTTGTGGTTGAGATCATTGTGTGAAGTCACTCTTAGCCAGAATTGTAATGTAAAAAGGAAAGTGCAGGATCCCTTTCCCCCTTGTGGGCCCCATTTGGTCAAAAGACCTGCCTAGAGTCTGGTGGTGGGTTGGCCTGGGCCTGCTGGCCAAAGCCCAAGCCAGGGAGGTAGCCAGGAGGTCAAAGGACAGTTTCTGGCTGTCGCTGCCTGAGAGGAATGAGGACAGCAACCTTCCGTGTGTACCAGACTGAAAGCTCCTGAGTGAGCTATCTCAACTTTGACACTTTCTTAGAGCCTGGCATGTTCTCCCCCTCCTCCTCACATACCCATCCACCTTTCTTTCAACGAACGTTTATTTTCTCCTTCCCCTTCCCCTAACTGAGCAGCAACAATAACAAAAGACAAATAAAGTCTTTGTAACAAATAAGGAAATTCTTGTGCCAGCCATACCCAAAACATGTGTTTCATTCTACCTCTCTGTCAGGAGGTGGGCAGATGCTTCATTTTCTGTCTTCTGGAATTGGGATCAGAAGCCTCAAGCCTTTCCAATTTGTTCTTATTTATAATGTTGCTACTGTCTACACTCACTTCCAGATTCTTCTCTTTTCATTCTGTATTAGTTTTCTTCAAAACTGCTCATTTCACCACGTCAAATGGCACAATAATATCCCATTATATTCATATACAGGGTAGCTAGGAGGCTCAGTGCATAGAGTGCCAGGCCTGGAGTCAGGAAGACTCATCTTTATAAGTTCAAATCTTGCTTCAGACACTTATTAGCTGTGTGACCCTGGGCAAGTCACTTTACCCTGTTAGTCTCAGTTTCCTCATCTGTAAAATAGGTTGGAGAAGGCAATGGCAAACTGTTCCAGTATCTTTGCCAAGAAAACCTCAAATGGGGTCATGAAGAGTCAAACATGAATGAAAACAAATGACTGACATTCATATACCATCATTTGTTCCCTGATTTCCCAAAAGATGGACATTCTCCTAGTTTCCAGTTCTTTGCCATTATGACAAAGAGATGCTCTAAATATTTTTGTAGAGGTGAATACTTTTCATCTTTCTTTGATCTCTTTGGCTTGTTGTGATATTGCTGGATTAAAGAGAAAGCAGTTTCATGACTTTTTGGACATAGTTCCTAATTGCTTTTGAGAAATCTATCCCAATATTCCACATACAACAGCTGCTTTATGAATGCCTATTGAATGAATGAAAGAATGAATGAATGAATTCATGAATGAATGAATGAATGGGCTGAATAAAAGTTAACAAAAAGAGAGTATGTTACAGTGGAAGGAGTCTGGTCTCCAGAATCAGAAGAGACCAATGGTAGAAACCCACCTCAATCAATCAACCCGAATAGGGACTGGATCTGTGATTTTCTTGACATAGGAAATTCCCAGATGAGCAAACTCCCTTTACTGATGCAGCTGGGCGTCTTTTTTTAAGCAACTTTTCTTAAAGAAGTGGCTACACTCATACTGAGGCAGTGACTGGCCCATCCTTCAATAAAGGCCAAGGGGGCAGGAGAACATCTTCAATGAAGAGGAAGTGAAGGTCCTCATTGTGTGTATGTTACATTAAAGCAAACCAACCAACCAACCCTCCTGATAAGCAAAGGCTCTTGGCTTATTCCTGGAGCCAGAGGAGTGGAGGCTGCTTGCTCCATCTCATTAATAACCAATCAAATGCTCTCCCTGCTGTGGCCTAGTTTAGAGTATGAATGCTCAAGATAACCTCCTGATCTCTTCTTTCTCCAAATAAACCCTGGGAGCTGCCATAGGTGCAGGGCTGTCTGGGCTGGAGATAAGGACAGTCCAATTTGTCGGGTCACACCTCCCCACAGCCCCAGGAAGCTAGCTAGCACTTCTCTGTCCAGTGCTGACAACTACACATTGCAGGCAGCTTGTTGGAGGGTTGTGTGATATTTCAGATAGCGGATGCTGTCCCTGGACAGTATGCCAGCACCTGAATTCTCCGTGCTCCCCAGGGCCAATTCCTGATGATCACTACCAGCCTCCCTACCCTCACCCCACTTCTATCTCTTTGACAGCTTAGGGGAAAAGAAGAAAACCAGCCACCTCTAGGATAGGAGGGAGGCCAGAAGAAAGCACGAAACCAAATGAAGGGAAAATCAACTCAAGGAAAGGGTTTTTGTTAATGGTCAATTATACTGTGAAAGAAGCAATTTAACCAGTGGAAGTAGACGGATTTGTAATGATTCTCTCCATTCTGGGTCTCAGTTTCTTTGTCTATAAGGTAAGAGGCTGGACTGCATGAATTTTAAAGTCTCTTGCAGTCCTTAGTCTGTGACTTATGATCCCAGATGGACAGAGTTCTTTGAATGAGAGTAAATGGGGATTAATGTTACCCCATTCCTATGCAACCCAAATCCATGGGTTTCTTCTAGTTTTCTTTTTTTTTCTTGGAGGGGGAAAGGCAGGGCAATTGGGATTAAGTGACTTGCCCAAGGTTACACAGCTACTTAATTGTGTCAAGTGTCTGAGGTCAGATTTGAACTCAGGTCCTCCTCACTCCAGGGCCGGTGCTCTACTCACTGTGCCACCTAGCTGCCCCTGGCTTCTTCTAATTTTCTGAACTCATTGGGTTAACCTAGATTTACAAAATCCTTATGTAATACAGTTCTCTCTTCCTCTCTGCCACTCCATGTTCATCACCTTCAACCCCACCTACTTTCCTTCAAAATCTAGCTCCATCCAATTCGAGTGTCTGCTACGTATAGAACACTAGAGGCATTAGATATCAAACATGGTTAAAGTAAAGATTTTTGAAGTCTTGGCGAAAGAGGCTGTAACCAACCTGAGGGAATCAGGGAAGGTTTCTTGGAAAACATGGCCTTTGAGTTGGCTATCAAAGGAGGAGCAGAAATTCACTTGTGAAGAAGGGGTGCAAGAACATTATAAGCATGGAGAAGACCATCATCAAAGGTGCAGAAGTGGGATATCTAAGGGCTCAGGGTTGACTGACCAACTGACTGACAGCTGGCCTTTTCACAGGTAGTTGAGCTATCCCTTCTTCATACTGCTTCCTTGACATCTGAAAGGTCTTCTTTCCTTTTACATTTCACTGTCTTTTGCCACCACCAACCTTCAGCTTTATTTAGAAGGTCTGTGTAAAACTGAAGACACCTTTGATTATTGCTTCCTGGATCTTCATGAATGGAATTTGTTAAGCCAGAAGGAAATGAAGTGTTGAGTCAGCTGCTTATAGCTTGAGAGAGCTTGGTCTAATGGATAGAGCACTGGGTTTAATGTGAGGAAGACCTAAATACAAATCATCCTTCAGACATTTCCTAGCTGTGTGATATCCCTTCACCTCTCTGGGCCTCAACTTTTTAATTTGTAAAATGAGGGGGTGGGGTTTGATGACATCCAAGTGTGTTGGTAAGGCAAAATGGGCTCCTTAGAATGGGCTCCTTAGCACTTCAGGAGTTTGGCTTTTGTTTAGTTTGAGTGAAAGTACTTTCAGCTGTTAAGTGCTAAGCCCCAGGCCCCACTGCAGCAGATCTGTGAACCAGCCTCCCCATTCTGACATCTTGACAAAAAGACTCCAGGCCCAGAAAGCCCACCTCACAAGATTAACCACGAAGCCACAGAAAAACAAGATAGTATTTAGCCAAATCATATTTACTGGCTTCAAGTCCTTGCTCGCACTCCTGGGTCTACACATGGATCAGCTCTGCTTCCGTAGCTTCCTGCTTCCACAGCTTCCGCTTCCGCTGTAATTGTCCCTTGGCTCGCCTTTCCTTGCAGCCGAGCCTCTGGCGTTCTCAAGCCCTCAACGACCAGAGACCATTGGTTCCTGAGTTGGCCCCTCTTAAGTCATTAATCTACAAACTCCTGAAGTGCTAAGGAGCCCATTCTAAGGAGTCCATTTTGCCTTACCAACACACTAAGGCCCCTCTCAGTTACAGATCTGTGATTCTTCTAATTAGTTTTTACCTCTCCACTGCCTTTGCGAAGGCAGGTGAAATCACAAATGTGGTCAGGTCAGTTTTGTTTGGGTTATGTCAGTTATAAGATACATTTAAGGGCATTTAGCTTAGGTTTGGTCAATGACTCCAAACCACAGCTATGGACACTATATACCAATGACATTTTATAGTCAATCTCCTCTCCCACTCCTAATCCATTCTTGGGTTTTCTAGTTTTCTTTTCTATGAATATGCTTGGTGCTGATATGTCTTTATCAATGTAGAAATGAAAGGAAGGAAGATTTAGTTGCTGGGGAAGCTCTCAATTTCCTTCCTGTCAACTTGCTTCCTTTAATTTTGGCATTTCAAATCCCTACATTAGAAAGATTCCTTTTAACTGAATAATCAAACTTGGGAGATATCCACTCCAATATTTGCAATGTGAAATTCAGATGACACATTTATTCTAGACTCCTGCCATTTCCCCCAAGTATATCACACATAGCAGAAAGTGTTGGTGGATGTGTTTGAGTGTAACAATGGAACCTGCTGGCTCCTAGCACCTGGGGTATTCACCACCTCCCAGTAAAGACCCAAAGGCTAAGCAGGGGAGCATAGCCTCTAAAGAGAGGGATTAGTCTCCTTTTTCTTATTGTCTGTGGTAATTTAAAACCCCACTATGGAGCCCCAGGGAGAACTAATTAAAACCTAGATTTGGTTCATGTCTAAGGTCTCCCCCAAAGGAAAGTAGAAAGTTCTCAAATATATAATGTCTTCTGGGTATAGGACAGCTATTTATTTGCTCCACAAAAGGAAGGTGCATACACACACATACACACATATATGCAAACCTCATATATGTACACTGACAAAGACAAACATGAAATAGTAGCTTATATCTCTTATTGTGCTCTTCTGGGAGCACAACATGAAGCATTTAGTGATACTGTTGAAAAGGCATTCAACCTTCACCTTGGCTCTGCACCATCCAAATAATTACCTCAAAGTCAATGTCTTCTGGCAAGCTAGGGACTCATCCTTTCTGGTGGTCATCATCTCCATTGAGAGTGCTATAACAGCTGAAGTGGACGTCTCCCAAAGTGTAGCTGTAAGACAGAGGAATCCAGCAGCTCCCAAGAGAGTCCCTCCTGGAAAGTCCTTAAAAATTGGTTTTTAAAGACTGCTATCCCCTTGTTGTTCTCATGGGGCCAGGGAATTATATGCCATCCCAAAGCATTGTTTTCCACTGCCGAGCCAGCACACATGGCCCGTGGGAAAGGGCCAAGACCAGTGTAGAAGGAGAGATGGTGCCTGTCACTCTGGAAGAGGCCCAACTCCACATGTGTTCCGTAATTTAGCCAGAGCTGATCAATCAATTAATAGAGGAGGCAAATAAGACAATAGACTCCCTAACTCCTCTGAGCATTAGTTTCCTCATCTATAAAATGAGGAGGTTGGACCAGATGATCTTTGAGGTCCTTTCCACTTCTAGGTCTGAAAGAGACATTGAACCTTCACAGAGGAAAGAGATCATTGGGAATTTTTTTTCCTAACATTTTTTCAACCAACTCCCTATAGTTTGTTGATCAGAAAACCTTCACAGAATCATAGGATTTGAGAATTGGAGAGGCACTCAATGGCCATCTAGTCCAACCTACATATGAAAGGAACTCCTATTATAACCCACCAATAAGCTGCCTTTCTGTGCTCGAAGACCTCCATTGATGGGGAGCTCACCACTCTCAAGGTAGCTCATTCCACTTTGGGACAGTTTTAATTATTAGGACGTTTTTCCTGACATCAAATCTAAATGAACTGTCTCTCAGAGGCTCTCTATTCCTCAGACTTTGACATTTTTAATATTCTCTGTTGAAGCAAGATTTCAAGGTACGATTGTCCAAATGTGTCCTTTGAAGTAGGGAGAGGTTTCACCAAAATGTAAGTAATTCATAGAGGAGGGTTCTAGATGGAGACCAAGAGCATTGAATTTGGAGTCATGGGAGTTGAGTTTGAGCTCCAGCGCTGCAATTTATTGCTGTGTGACCTTGGCCAAATCATGGTGGCTCTCTGGGCCTGTTTCTTCATCTGTAAAACGAGAATGTCAGACCCAACATTGCAAGGATTTTAAGCATTCTTCCAGTCGTAAATCTAGTTGTAGGAACTAGGTAGTTCTACAAACTTTCCTGATGGGGAAATTACCTTAGAAGCTTCAGTGGGATGATAGCACTGTTACATTCTCTTAGAAATGGTCTTTTAAGCCCCAAACATCTAGGAGAGTGATGCCCTTCCCTGGGTAATTCTGGATATCTCAAGGACGGTCAAGAAATTCTCTTAATACATTTAATGACCTATCTCCGGAGTTGTTGTAGGGATCGAATGAGATAATATTTGTTAAGCACTTTGCAAACCTTAAAGCTTTATATAAATGCTAAGTGTTGTTTGAGGGCCTTTGAAGTCCTTCTCCCCAAGCTTGGGATTCTGTGATTCTCCCAGCCAGGGTCACAAGGCTAGTAAGTAGCTGGGACTGAAGCCCAGGTCTTGGTATTTCCCACCAGGGGCTCTTTCTATTTCCCTCCCACTGTTTTTGAAAGTTCCTGCTCCATCAGGTTGGACTGTGGAGCCTGCAACATCCCCCCCACCCCGAGAGAGCCAGGGATTGTGGTACTGTGTCCCCTGTGTTTTGCTCAGTGTTCCACAGAAGAGAAGGCTATTCCAGCCAACCTCCTACCCAGGCTCCTCCAATTCCAATGGCCACTTAATTGTCCTCTGCTCTCCCACTTGGACCCTGGGAGCATGGCTCTAGGATTGGAAGCAACCTCAGAGATAATCTCACTCAGCATCCTAATTTTACTGCCAGGGAGACTGAGGTCCATAGAAGTAATGGGTTGCTCCCAAGGTCACACGGTAGTAACTTGCAGAACATGGATCTTCTCACTCCAGATCCAGTGCCCTTCCCACTGCATTTGATTGGTAGAAAAGCCTCAATTCTTGTGGAAGAATAATTTTTCTTCTATTCTGTGGTATGGAAGGTCAAATATTAAACATACGAATGCTGTATTTTCCTCTTGTTTCACAGGAATCCATATTCCCTCCTCCGTTTCTCTGAGGGTGCATAAAATGTAAATATCAGTGCAAGCTATGAATGAATTCATTTCTCTTTGTGCTGAGTTTTCAGGAAGTCAGAAGATGGACTACTTCTGCTCTCAGAAACTATCAGTCAAGTGCCGTCTTGCTTTGTGGGAGACACTTCCACACTCTGGTGGTGTCGAGCTCACACTTGGGAAAATTTCTCAGCCTACACATTGTTGGGTGTTTCAGTACAAGTTGTCAGCAAGCCGATGTGAAATCTGAATGGAGACAAAAGGAGAGGGAGTGAAATGGGGCAGTACCAACCTGTCATTTCAGAAGGGATTTCTGTGACATCACAGAAATTTCTCCTCTCTAGAGGCATGGCCTTGAATGCCAAAATATGTGGAGATGAGTGTGAGCCCTCCCTGCCACCTTGAAGAGAGAAAGAGGAACAGGTAAGGGCTCAGCTGGGTTCTCCAAAGAATTCTTGAGAAGTCTTAAGGATATTCCACAATTAACAATGGTATTGAGAAGGTGGTTTGCATAAACAAAATAAAAAAATTATGACTGTCTTTTGTTTCCACATAACCTTCATTTTCAAATGTATCTTTTCTCCTTCCTCTACACAATGAACCATTTCTTGTAACAAAGGCTTTTTTTTTAAAGAGAGAGAAAAGCAATTTAACAAAACCAACCAATACAAAGCTATGTCAGATACCATATGTGATAGTCTACACCTATGCTACTTACTAGCCTTGTGCAAAGAAGGAAGGGATATGCATTTCATCAAGTCTTTTCCAGGGCCAAACTTGGTTAATAAAACTGTCTAGCATTTAGGTTTTGGAGGGCCATTCTGCCCATTTACATTATAGTAGTCATTGTGTATATAGCTTTCTTGGTTCCGTTTACTTCAACTCTCTTCGTGAAAGTCTTCTCATGTTTTTCTGAGTTCTTCATGTTTATCATTTTTAATGACTCAGAAATACTCCCTCATAGTCATATAACACAATTAGTTTTGCCATTCCTCAAATGTTGGGCATCTACTTTGTTTTTATTTTTTTTTTGCTAATGTTAAAAGTTTTGCTAGGGCATTTCAATACATATGAGACCTTTCTGTCTTTGATCTCCATGTCTATGTCTAGCAGTGGGAGCTTAGAGTCAAAGGCAGTCTTGACATCTTTTAAAACATAATTTCCAATTGTTTTCCAAAATGGTAGAACTAATTCACAACTCCACCAGCAATACATGCCTGTCTTTCACTAGCTCCTCTAGCATTGACTATTTCCATCTTTTGTTATCTTTGGCATTCCTGGGTGTGAGGTGAAATAGAGGTTAATTTCTACTTGGGTTAAAGCTCTGCACTTAGTCTGTGGATGGATAATCCTTTTTTCATCTGTAAGACTGAATCCCTAGAGGAGTTTGATGGTAGTAATCCATTGTCTGATGTCATTCAGTGAATAAATGACAAATATTATAGCAAAATCTCCAGACAACCCCAAAACAGTGCTCTGAGATTTAAGATAGCTTGAAGCCTATTCTGCTTGTTTAGGGGAGAAAAAAGCAGTTTTAAGGTAACAACCTGAAATGATTCAGAACTCAGTTCTAAGTTCTATTTAGAAATAACTCTTTCCATTTCTGAGTGATCCTTAAAAATAGTGTATACCCTTTGAAGAAATGTTATTTTAAACAAATAATACTCCCTAGGTTCCTTAGGATTATAGATCGGGAACTGGAAGGGACTTTAGTAGTGCAGTCCTCATTTTACAGATGGAAAAACTGAGTCTCAGTGAGGGAAAGTTAATTGTCACATATCACACTGGTAGTAAGTGGCAGAGTCAGGATTCAAATATACGTCCTTGTGATGCCAAATCTAGAGTTCTGATCTAAGGCTCAAGTCTCATCCTGGTGACTTACTATGTGACCCTAGGAGGCTAGTTATTTCATCCCTCTGAGTTTCAGTTTGCTTGTCTATAAAATGGGCATAATAGTGGAACCTACTTCACAAGGTTGCTGTGAGAATGAAATGAGATAGTGTATGTTTGTTTGCAACCCTTAAGGCTCTAGATAAGGTGAGTTTGCTTTTCTCGTTACTGTTGTCTTTCTATATTGGATAAAATTCAGATCGTAGCCATCCTGGGACAAGTCATCTCCCCACTATCATTCTTTTTGATGGTCAGAGGTCTATTTCACAGTGGCTAACATGTCGTTTTATAATTGAATAAAAGTACCAGGATATAAGCTAATAATAAAACAAGAAATGATAAAAAACAATCTCTGACATATACTGATAACTTAAATTCTTGTGCCCCAGATAACTCTTTAAGACTCGGAGTTGCAAATAGGCATTGGCAGAGATATTTTCCTCCTCTGGGAGTTCCTGATACCAAGGAAATCACAGGTCAAGTCTTTTCTCTAAACCTTGCTGCCTGTTCTTAGCTAGGAACCAGGTTCAGGGGAATGTAAACTGTTAGAGAGTAATGACTCCTGCCTGGGGGTTCCAGCTCCCTTCTAGACCTAGGAGATTTTTCACTTGCAGTACTTCCAGCCTGGAGAATGGATCGAATCTAAAACCTAGGGTCAGAGGTGAGGCCCTTCTGAACAGTCAGGTGATTTTGAAATCAATTAATAGCTTTGAAGATCTTGAGAACAGGAAAGATAATTAGAACTCAGATATTGAGACCAAAGAAGTTCTGGGGTTGGGAAGAAATGTTTACCTTTGGGCACCAGTAGCTGAGTTGGTTATTATTGTTTGTTTTTAATGGCTGATAAAGCATGAAGCATTGGCCTCAGCTGAATGCCCATGAGATGAATCGGCACGAACACAGCATGGTTCTCAGGGTTTCCCAAAGGTATTCCTTCATCCATTCATTCAACAAATATGTACCTACCATCCAAAGCACTTGTATACAAAGTCAAAAGGGAAACAGTTCCTGTCCTCATGGAGCTGACATTCTATTAGAAGAGACAACACATACACAAGCAACTATCAAGTAGAGAAAATATTTCCAGGTAGACAGAGTGGTGATACCCAGAGGGTATCAGATAGGAAAGACATCCTCTAGGTGGTGGCAACTATCTGTGCCTCCAGGGAGCTATGGATTGATTCCCAGGGAAAGGCGAGAAGAGAGCACATTGTAGACAGGACTGAGAGCCTGAGAGACTCAGATGGGAGATGGAATTTCACGTAAGGGGAACAACAAATAGGTCAGTTAGATGGGAATGGAGAATAAGGGGTTTGAAGGGGAATAAGAAGTGGAAAGGCAAAGACAGAAAAGACTGTAGCTTTGTTTTTCACAACACGATTTCAAAATCCACATAGGATCCCATGTAAAGCTCACCTTGGGCATCCTTTCAAAAAAAACCACACTAAGATTTTAATTAGTATATTTTGTTTTGACATCACCTTAATTTCTCCCTCTTCCTCCCTCCTTTTCCCCCTCTCTCTCACCCTACTTTGTCACATAAAACTCCTTTTCTTGTCTTTCTGGAGCAAATTGATTAGAGAGAGCAAAGATGGTTCCAGGGAAGTCATCTCACGGTGCGAGTCTGACTGTAGATACTCGACATGGTGAGACCTTCCCATCTGCTTTTTGCCCTCTTCCTCCTTGGGTCTCTCACCATTCATTCATTGAATGAAGGACGAGAGTTTTACAATAACAAGGAAGAGAAACTCTCTGCAGGGGAAACATAAGCTAAAGTGCTTGAATGCAGACTTCCCAAAAGTGTCTTTATTCAAATTTTCTTGGGGGCTGCCCTCTGTAAGAGATTATTAATGACTAAATGGAGGTGGTTTTTGGCCTTTCCTTTTGGTCTGAGTCCTTAGAACTTGCCTGGCACATAGTAAGCATTTAATAAATGTTTGTTGCCTGACTGACTGAGCTACTTTGGTACCTTTATGTCTTCCAATATTTGGATTAAGAGATGTTAATTATGCCCCAAGTTCCTATTGTATCCAATAAAGATTGCATGAAATAACTCAGATTTGGAGATTGTATACAAATAGCATTGAACAAATTTATTGAGCACCTATTATGTGTTATGGGCACTGCGCTAGGTGAATGAATGAATTAAAATGTGTTTGCTATGTGCCAAGCACTGTGATAAGGTGGGGATACAAACAAAAACAAAGATGTCCCTGTCCTCAGGGAGCTTACTATGTAATAGGAGAGATGCCACATAGAGAAGTGGTGGGCCAGAAGGGTCATTTTGGTTCAAAAATGTCCAGATATGGGGAATGGGGACCTGGGACAGTAGCTTGATACAGCCCTTCCTTCCAGGAGCATGGATGAGTTTACTTGGTTATGGCTATAGAATTTGAAGGGGGGTGGGGATGAAGTGAAGAGTAGATCCAAAGTGGCAAGGCAGTTGGTGAGAATATGGGTTGGGACCAGTGAGAATACAAAGAAGCCTGGTCATTCTCCAGAACATTGTAAGTTCCTTGTGGGCACAGAATGTTTTTGATTTAGTCTTTGTATCACCAGGGTGTAGGAGACAGCCTCACTTTTTTGGGGGGGAGGTGCTGTGATGGGTCCCTAGACCTGTGTTTTCAGCAGTATAGGTAACTTCTGGTGTGAAAACTTCTTCCGCTGACACAGATTAGCCACATCTCTTTAACTTTTGGATTTAGGGAGTTGCCTGGGGGGCAGTGAGGGGATAAAGTGACTGGTCTGTGGTTACACAGCTAGTATATGTCAGATGCAGGACCTGAACCTAGGTGTCCCCCTATCCTGTACTACGCTGCCAATCTAGGGAGCATTTAATACACACACACACACACACACACACACACACACACACACACACACACGTGTGGATCAGCTTGATTTACCTATAAGGGCAAGGCTGAGAATTGCATGAAGTTGTAAGATCAAACTTATAATCTTGTTGAGACAAAAAGTTAAATAATAATACATTAATAACTCAGTGTCTACATGAGCTCATCCGTGTAGGTATTTCCCTTCATTTATTCATATAGCAACCTGTCTATAGTTTCTCTTACTATTAAATAATCAACAAACATTTATTAAGAACTTACTACTATGACTATGACTACTACTGTTATTAAGAATAGTTAACATTTATATATCACTTTAAGGTTAGTAAAAATGCTTTACAAATGTTTTCTCATTTTATCTTCACAATAACCCTGGGAGACAAGGTTAATTTTATCCCCATTTTACAGATGAGAAAACTGAGTCAGTCAATGAGCATTTATCAAGTGCCTCCTATGTGCCAGGCAGGAAAATCTAGGTGACATCATAGTGCATAGAGCTCCAAGCCTGGAGTTAAAAAGACTCATCTTCCTGAGTTCAAATCTGGCCTCAGACACTTACTAGCTGTGTGACCCTGGATAGGTCACCAGTTTGCCTCAGTTTCCTCACCTATAAAATGAGCTAGAGAAGTAAATGGCAAACCACTCCAGGATCTTCACCAAGAAAATCCCAAAATGGTTCATGAAGTGTCGGACACAACTGAAAAAGTGACTGAACAAGAACATGTGTCAGATGTTGCATTATTCCCAGGGGTATTGGGAAAAAACAGCAAAAGCTAGTCCCTGCTCTTAAGAAGCCTAATGTAGTACACAACATGAAAAGTACTATGTATAAACAACATATAAGCAAGATAACCTGGAGAAAATCATCAGATGGGAAAGAGCTATCAATAAGGGGGGATGAGGAAAAAACTTTCTAACCCTAATTCTGAGGTAATGCTGCCCAGAGTCACACAGATATTTGGACTAGATTTGAACTCAAGTCTTCCTGATTGCAGGTGTAGTGCTCCACTTACTAAGCCACTGAGGTGCCTCTGTGTCAGGTACTGTACTAACTGTTGGGGATACAAAGGAAATAGAATTCGTGTCCCTTTCACCTACAGAGCCCTGAAAGATTTACCCAATGTGGTTTCTGTCTCTAGATCTTTTTACGTGCTATGTGTCCACTGGTAAAATGAGGCACGAGGTGGCCTCTGAAATCCTCCTCAGCTCTAGATCTAAGAGCCTCTGAACCTTGCTACTGATCTACGACTGACTCACCTTCTCTTTCCATCATTTGTTTCCTAGATGATATCCTGTGTGTAGATCATTGTCGGAAAGAGGCTGCTGCTGACTCACACTTACAATGTGTCCCTCCATTGTCTTTTTAGCCACTTGTAAATTCGATCTTCTGTAGATTTTGATATTCTAGTTGAGTTCATCCCACAAAACATTTATTAAGTACCTACTTTGTATAAAGCAGTATGGCATAATAGAGAATTGGCCCCTGCATCAGAAAGATCTGGATTCAAGTCTTCTCTCTGACACATCCAAGACCATCTAGCCTTTCAGTGTCTTGGACAGTTCTCTAAGTCTATACATCACAAGCAGGTGCCAATGTGCAATGGTGGAGGGAATTTCCTCACTGGGAGCTCCCTGTACCAATTAAATCACAGGCATAATCCAAAAAGAAAAAAAAAGATGCAAGGCTCTGTCCTAGGTGCTGAAGGTACAAGGACAAAATGTAAAGTGGTAGCTGCCCACAAGGAGCTTCCTGGGTGGTTTACAACACTAAATGGCTAAATATAGGCAACTCTTGGGTTAGGACAATCTATTCTCAGATCTTGTCTCTGACCTGTGCTCAGAAGAGGAAGAGGGAAGGTAAAAAGTACCTGAGCTTCTAGGGTTCACAATCATATGGCACCTCCAGAAGAACAAAAATGATGCTAAAGAAGATGGGTGTATGGTATGTGAGGGAGCAGTCTAGGATCATTAAAAGTCATATGCAATTGATTTTTCATCTCTTTTGTTTTTACTTTGTGTATTGTTAGGTTGTTCTTTTGTCAATTGCTTTTCTTGGGAATACAATAATTGAATCCTCTCCCATCCAACCTTTTGCCAGTTAGCAACAAATAGTATAGAGACTGGTTTGACTTCTCCTGTCTGACGGGCATGCCATTGTGCAGTGAAGGGGCCAAAGGTGGTCATTAGGAAGGAGAAGAGAGGAAAAAGGGCATAACCACTTCATAAAATGGACAAACAGCCAAATGTAGAGATACTGGTTTGTTCAAGTGGAATCCCAATAAACTCTAATAAAGTGCCCCCCAGTCCCAATATTCGAAATTCCTTACAGGCGCCACTGAACAGCAGGTCCACTGCACCTACCTAGCTACTCACCCCCCCCCCCACTCAATATCCTAACTTCTTCATATATGCCTCACTGCTCACTAGAACAACAGGTGTGTCCATGGACTTGTATTTCTCACAGAACAGCAGGTGTCTCCATGTGATGGAATCCCAGCCACTGCCTCTAGCTAGCCACTGCCCCCAGACCCATTCCTCATATTTCCCCCACAGAAACAGCAGGTGTGTCCATGCATTCAATCACAGCCACATCCATCTAGTCTCAGACAAGACAATACTCTGCCAATTAGAAAGCAGCACCACCAGGATGCCCAAGCAGGATGTGGACCCCAAAACAATAGAAGGGACTTTCCCTAAATAGGCACCTGTGCAGTAATAGTAAAGAACTGACCTAGAGTGAACTTATGATGTAGAGAGGCTTATTATAATATCATTATCATATATACATATTTCCTCCAAATGGGTTTTTGTTTATGCATTGTGGGTAATCACATGTGCAGTTTCACTGTGGCTGGGACCCCTTTCCAATTACCTAATCCCTTAACAAATCCCTCCTGTCTATTTAATAGTCATAATTTCTGTTATGTAATTGCATCTTTACCCTATAAAAGTCCATCTTCCTTTCTCTGAAGTTGCTGGTTCCTCTTGGAACTTAGCCCACTTCATGAGAGGCGTCGATCTCAATGAATGCCTATGTGTAGATTAGGGGTGGTCTGACTGATTTCTTTGAGACAGTTCTACCACAACACATCATGAAATCACAATAGTGTTTGGCATCCCTGGGTGGGCAGAGTTGAAACCGCAACATTACTACTGGGTAGAACCATGAAGTTGGATTTACTTTTTTCCATCTACTGACTTTCCTATTGCTGATGAGAACCTTTGTTCAAAAGGCTTTGGACGCTATGAAACATTAGCCAAAGAAAAGCTGGCTCTGAGCTAAGCAGATTCAGCCTTCCTTACCACATGAGGCCATTCAATTGAGTGGATTATTTCAGCTGGTCTTGGAGATGGATATCTGGAGTCCAGCTTTTGGACTGGCCAGTGGCTAATCTCTTATGAAAGGGATGTGTGTGTGTGTGTGTGTGTGTCTGTTTTAAGTGACACATACTGTGGCCATTATTCAAGGGAACAAGCCAGGCCATCTGTGCTGGTTTCATCTTAGGAAGAGAAAAGAATGAGTGCACCTAGAATCACAAGTGTTCAATGTTATTTACATGCCTTTTTCTTTATTATTATAATCTGTACCATCTAAGCAACTTTCATTATGATCTATTTGTCATATAAGGATAGATTGAAGGAACTAGGGGTATTTATCCTGGTGATGATCCTGGGATCCTGTCTTTAAGTCTTTGAATGACTATCACAACAGTGAAGAATTAGACTTGTTCGGAAGGCTGAACTTTTCTGAAGAAAAGAGTAGAACTTGAAAGATGATATTAGGCTTGACATTAGGAAAAGTTTCCTCAGCCACCATCATGGCTGTTGGAACAAATTGTTCTCACCTACCCATTCCACCAGGACAAGTCTTTATATGCGTGGGGTATACATCCCCCTAACTCACCAACCAGTTTGAGGCCTGTAAGTTACCCTCAGCCTGTTTTAGCCCATCTACCAAGATGGTTTTCCTGCAGTGTGGCTGCTGCACATGTTACGGTTTCTTGGAGTTATAGGTAACAGTTAAGTGCCAGGTGGATGAGCACCCCTGTAAAGGGCTCAGCAAGGCTTCATGCCAGAGGTGCTAGTCCTCCTTGGATATCCATATATCCCTGGTCTTCCAGTAAAGGCCAGCTGAGCTGTTGTGGTAGAGATCTTTGTTTCTTTGTTCAAGTAAATGTTGGACTAGGTGGTCTACATGGCTTCTTCCCAGCTCTAATAATCTGTGAATCCAATTCATCCCACTTTCCTTCACTCTTCAGGTGAGCAGTAGGAGAAAGGAGCTGCTGAGTAAAGATGGAGAAGATCCGAGTGATAAAAGTCAAGCCAAGTCAACAAGCATTTAGTCAGTGCTTACTATGTGCCTGATTCATAAACCTCCTTGAAATCTAAGTTAAGAACTTCTGATAACAAGGCAGAAGAGGACCTATAATAGGGCCTTGGGTGATGGTTAGTGGGTGGAACATAGAGGAGGAAACAACTAAGGAGACTGAGAAGGAGCATTTGGACAGATAAAAGAAGAACCAGGGGAGAGCAGCGTCATAGCGAGAGGAAAGAGCATCCAGAAGAAGATGACTAGTTGTGTCTGATGCTGCAGAGAGGTAAAGCAAGATGAGGACTGAGAAAAAGCCATTGGATTTGGTGAATGAGAAACACGGGTAACTTTGAAGAGAGCAGTTTCAGTTGGGTGACAATGTTGGAAACCAGATGGCAGAGGGTTTCGAAGAGAGCAAGTGAGAAATTGAGTCACGGAAGTTTCCTCTGCTGGAATCAGCAACCTCAGGAATTTGAAAGACCTGGCATTTCAGGGACTTTTTAGAAGACACCTTTCCCCATGCTTCTTGACCACATTTATGCCAGAAGCCTTCCTGTCAACCTGACTCTGGTGTATATATTTCCCTAGAAGGAGATATTCTCTTGGGGTTTACATACATGCTACCTTCTATCCATAAAGAAATAGATTTCATTGCCTTGAACAGCTCATTGCAAAGGAAAATTGCTCAGGATGGAGCTGGTTCAAGCAAAAATCTCTTCTCTCTATTTAATTTGATGAATGATACATTCAGTTCAGAAGGCCTAGAACCCACTCACTGTCCTTCCCTTCCTATAGTGGGGTTCTACTATGAGTCAGTCCATAATAGTAAAAACAAAATGACAAAACAAAGAATGAGTGATTCAACATCTGTGAGCTGCTTATTGTCTTCAGCAGGAAACTCCCAAGTAATGGCACTTTAGGCTTTGGTGGGGTATTTCCTTGGTATTGCACCAGGTCATAATATCAGTTCTTTTGAGCTTCTGTGGTTTGGGATCCAGAAATACTGTTATCAGAGCTCCTAACTCATTTTTAGCTGAAGTATAGCGTGCCATCCAGGCCACCCAAGAAGGAAGCCTCTGTGTTTTCATTTCTCCTATTCTCTGGGCATCTTAGGAAACACCCGAGGTGCCATTGTTTGAAGCTCTTCTCTTCTCTAGAAAGTATCATTTCAGGGTCTGGTTACTGTTTAGGTTATTATTTTAATTATTCTGATAACATCACAGCACATTGTAGGCAGCTCCTGTTATAAGTGGAGAAATTAATCATATCAAACAATACACATGTAATCATAACATATTAGACTGGAAAGGGACCTTGAAAACTTAAGAACCACAGAAATTGAGAGTTGGAAGAAACCATCTGTTCCAACCTATCCCTGAAAAGAATCCTCACTCTAAGATATCTTGCAAGTGGCTGATCAGCCTCTGCTTGAAGACCAGGGCACTGAGGATAGCTCCCATCATTAGGAAGCTTTGCCAGCATCAAACTTAAATTTTCCTCTTTGGAACTTCCACGAATTACTCCTGGTTCTTCACTTTGAAACCAAAGGCTGAAGATTTGGCACTTAGAACCCATCACGGTCTGGTTCCTGATTACTTTTTCAGGCTTTTCCCATGACTATCCTTCACAGTCTCTATACTCCAGGCAAAGAAGTGGGGTAGGTGTTCATTTCCTGTCTTGGTGCCTTTACACAAATGGTCCCCCATGTTGGAATGCACTTCCTATTAACCGCCAGCTCTTCAAATCTCAAACCTTCATTAAAAGTGCAGCTTAGGTGCCACCTCCTATGTGAGGCTTTCCTTCATCCTTCCAGTCCTTAGCAATCTCTTCCTCTTGAAATAATTCTGTATTACTTTGTACACAGATTGTACTCACTGATTTCTGGACTCATTGTATCCCCTTAGTAGAATGTAGGCTCCTTGAGGGCAGGCACCATTTTATTGTTGCCTTTGGGCAGAGTCTTCTGTATATCATGGTCAAAGTTCATTGAGTTGAACCTGGTCCAAATCTCTTCAAATCAAAAGTCCACCTGTCAGATAAACATTTATTAAATACCTCTTTTCTACCAAACTGTTCAGTTTGGGGGATTACAAAGGTAGGCAAAACCAGATGCACACCCCAAGGATTTTACATTTGAGTGGGGGATAAATGATGAAAAATTGTTTCCGCATGATAGAGTCAGAGGAGGTGGAAAGTAATCTCAGAGGGAAGGTATAGGTGGTGGCTGAGAAAGGAAAAGCTTCCTGCAAAGAGTAGGATTTTGGAGAAGTCTTTTTTTAAAAATTAAATTATTTTTTATTTTTAGTTTTCAACATTTGCTTCCATAAGTTTTAAATTTTCTCCCCCTCCTTCCTCTATAGCATGCAATCTGATATAGTCTCTACATATACATTCCTATTAAACACATTTTCACGTTGTATGGAAGAATTAGAATGAATGGGCGTAACCATGAAAAAGAAACAGATAAAACAAAACACAAAATGTAAATAGTCTGCTTCATTCTGCATTCAGACTCCATATATCTTTTTCTGGATATGGATGGCATTTTCCATCATGAGTCTTTTGGAATTGTTTTAGGTCCTTGAATTGCTGAGAAGAGCCTATTATTTCAAAGTCAATCATTGCACACTGTGGCTGTTACTGGGTACAATGCTTCTCCTGGTCCTTCTCACTTCACTCAGCATCAGTTCATATAAGCCTTTCCAGGTTTCTATGAAGTCTGTCTGTTCATCATTTCTTACAGCACAATAGTGTTCCATTACATTCATATACCACAACTTGTTCAGCCATACCCCAATTGATGGGAATCCCCTCAATTTCCAGTTCTTGGCCACCACAAAAGAGCTGTTATAAATATTTTTGTACATGTGGGTCTTTTTCCCACTAATTTTTTTCCAAATAGTCAATATAGTATAGGAATTAATTGTTCTTTAAATGTTTGATAGAATTCACTTGTAAATCCATCTGACCCTGGAAATATTTTCCTAGGGAGTTAATTGATGGCTTGTTCAATTTCTTTTTCTGAGATGGGGTTATTTAAGTATTTTACTTCCTCTTTTGTTAATCTGGGCAATTTGTATTTTTGGAAATATTCATCCATTTCACTAAGATTGTCAAATTTATGGGCATACAGTTGGGCAAAATAATTCCTAATTATTGTTTTATTTTCCTCTTCATTGGTGGTAAATTAACCCTAACCCTAACCCTTTTCATTTTGATACTGGTAATCTGGCTTTCTTCTTTTTTTTAAAATCGAATTAACCAAAGGTTTATCAATTTTACTGGTTTTTTCATAAAACCAGTTTTTAGTTTTATTTATTAGTTCAATAGTTTTCTCAGTTTCAATTTTATTAACCTCTCCTTTGGTTTTCAGTATTTCTAATTTGGTATTTAAATGAGGATTTTTAATTTGTTCTTTTTCTAGCTTTTTCAGTTGCATAGATTTGGGCTGAGTCTTGTAGAAAGCCAGGAAAGCCAGGAGGCAGAAGTGAGGAGAGAGAGCATTCCAGGCTTGGGGCAGAGGGGGGTTATGGTTGGGGGGGAGGGAGACAGTTAATGCAAAGGCCTGGAGTCTGGAGATGTAGTGCATGTTCAAGGAGCAGCAAGTAGGTCAGAGTCACTGGACAGTAGGGTATTTGGAAGGAGAAAAGGTTAAAAATAGCAGAAAGGTAGGAAGGAGACAGATTGTAAAGAGCTTTAAAAGGAAACAGAGGGTTTTCTATCTGATCCTGTAGGGAATAGAATGTCACTGGAGTTTATAGAGTATGGCAGCAATGTGAACCTTAGGAAAATCACTGGTGACTGAGTGTAGGATGGACTGAAATGGGGAGAGAGGTGAGGCAGGAAGATCAGCCAGAAGCCTATTGCAATAGTCCAGGCAAGAGGTGATGAGAATCCATACCAGGGTGGTGGCTAAGTGAGTAGAGAGAAGGGACATATAGGAGAAATGAGAAATGAAAACATATGGTGAGAAATTGAATATGCAAGGTGGGTGAGACTTAAGGAGTAGTCTGGATGATTGGGACAATGGCAGTACTCTCAACAGTAAAAGAGAAGTTTGAAAAAGAAGAGAATATTTTTTTGGAGGGAGGAGGTAATGAATTCTCTTTTGGATTGATATGAATCCAGTTCAATATGTCCAGAGGCAGTTGGAGAAACAGGATGATAGATAGTGTGCATGGATGGATGAAATGAGGGTTTTTCAAACATAAAAGAGACACATTGATTATAAGCAGCAGAAAAGCTGCTGGTAGATAGGGTAATATTAAAGATTAGCAAGAGTGGGGATGATAGCAGGGGCAATCTGCCAGAGATGAAAAGGTGGAATGAAATCAAGGGTATGCGTAGGATGTACCCTGTCAAGGGTTGGGGCCACCTATTCTTGTAAGATAGTGATCAGGAAGAAGAAAGCTAGTGAAGACATCTGAGTGATAGTTGATGAGGAGAAGGGGAGGTAGGTGGGGCTCCCATCAAATAGCTTTACTATTTTCAGTGAAGTATGAGGTAAGATCTTTGGGTGAGATGATGGAGGCAGGGGCTGTCATGAGAGATTTGAGGAGGGATGAAGAGGTTTGAAATAGCTGCTGTGGTAAGTTGGAGAGTGACAATCAAGGATTGCCTTCCCACAAGGTCCAACTGAGATTGTGTGACGTATACATGCATATATATGTATATGTATGTGTGCTTATGTATATATGTGTGTATATGCACATATATATACATATATAAAAGATCTAGGCACCATAGTTTTGGGATTTTTTTTCTAGTTTTCAGTGGCACTTGAATAGGAATGAAGGCAGAAGATGGTGGAAATAGTTGGGATTTGGCAAAGCATGCTTGGAGACAGGACAAGTGATAAGGGAGTCAAGTGCAGAGGTTAGTGTAGAGCTGAACTGGTCATCAAGGGGTTGAAAGGGGAGAGGAAGAGAGTAGAGCCAGTGTAGTGTTGTCTGCCTGGGGATGAACTGAAGGGTGGAGGCACTGGGGATCGTGAGGTGGAAGAAGAACAGTTTGAAGCAATCAACAGTCAGAGTCAGTGATAAGAAGTTACAAACAGATAAATGAAGTTCAGGTTGATGACCTTGGAAGTGGAATGCTTGTGGCTGATGGGTGGCAGGATCAATGTATGACCATCGCTGTGTAGTTGGGGTGGGGGACAAGGCAGTTGAGCAGATGGAGGAACCCAGAAGTCAGGGGACTTGAGAATGTATCAGTATGTATGTTGCAGTACTCCAGGATGATGGGAGGAGATGAGGTGGCAAGGAAGACTATGAGTCACAAACTGAATTCACTGAGAAGGAAAGGAGAATATGGTGGGGTAATCAGTCAATGACAACTGCCAGAATCTGGATTGAGTGATGATTTTGGACTGACTGTACCTCAAAGGAGGAGAGATTGCTGAGTGATAGATAGAAAGCCCGGAAGTGGCAATGGGAAACAAGGATCATTCCAACTCATTCACCAAGACCAGACATTTGGGAGGATGAGTGAAAGTACCACCAGTATCAGAAAGGGTAGCCCAGAAGGCTGTGTCATCAGGAGGTCTAACTGAGAGCCAGAAGATTGAGGTAGTGACAAAGGAAAGGGTTTAAGATAAAAGCAAGTTTGTTACTTCAGGTGTAGACATTCCAGAGAAGGAGCACTTAGACCTAGGATGGAACCCTGTGGGGCTAGAGTTGAGGGGAATGGGAGGTAGATTTAAGGCAGTAAAGGCTGAGAAATAGGCCTTATACAATGGCAGCCAGGCAATTAAGAACCACTGAGATTGAAAATATGAGAAGATGGGAGGATGTTAACCATTGAGGAATGGTCTCAGGCAGAGTATCGGTGACTGGAGAGAGATCTGCTGAGGGAGGCATAACAAATATCATTCAAGAACCCACTACATACAAGTTATTGTGAAGATTTCTTTTACAGATGAAGAAACTAAGGCACAGAGAGATGAAGAGGTTTTTCCCCAAAGCCAGAGCTAGGACTCAAACCAATTTTTGTATTAAAAAAAAAACCATGCCCCTTCCACTATGAAATACTACTTTCTTAACTGCCTAAGATGCTCATATTGTTATGATTATCTTTATTACATTTCTAGAAAGCAGTCAAGGACAGGGTTTTTTTTAAAGATAAGGAAACACTGCCATGGAGAGATTGTCCAAGACATCCCAATGCTGCCACTTACTATGGGACCCTGGGTAGGCTATTTCTCCATTCTGTACTTCAATTTCCTCATCTGTAAAATCACAGGTTTGGACTATAACAAAATCTTGTTATAGCAGAGATCCTTTTCATTCATTAGTTGGACTGCATGGACTAGTTGGCTAGATCCTTCCAACTCTCAATTTCTGTGATTCTCTGTTGAGATGACATCTGTTTCCTCTCAGCTCTAAATCAGTGGATCTCCAATATTTACTGCTCTATTGTAAAGGTCAGGCTCCCTCTCAAGGTCATGTTCCTCTGTGTAACCCTCTCCCCACCAACAAAATGCTTTTCCATGGGCTATGGTAACCTGACGCTTTGGGGGTCAAGTTCCATCCTCTATCTCTTTTTTTTGTTCTGATCTTTGTTCCAAAATATAAGAAAATACAATAAAAGGCTTCTTTAGTTGTGAGTATGACAGCTTCCCTCACCCCAAGCCTGAATGGCAGCAGGTTCTTAGATCACTTAGCTTTTATTGGTGAGTAGTTGATGGCAAACCTTTCATCTCCATTTCTGGGGTGAAGATTTACTCCATGCTTGGTGAGACTGATGCTTAGAAGGGAGACAGGCTGTGGCAGGGACACTTCGGACTCACCCGAACTTGTGCCCCATTAGCTTCTGTGAAGGCCCAATGATCTCCCCTAGTGGGACAACAGAAAGGGTTTGGAGTGGGGAGAAAGGATTTACTTTAAAGTCCTTTGGCTAAAAAAAGACAAAAACCCCCAACAAACCACAGCTAGCTTGGCCGTAGCCCAAGTCCATAGTTTTGTCTGATGGCCACTTCTATTCAGTCATAATAAATGAGATAATTAAATGAGAGTATTGGCAAAGCTATTATCACAGTGCCTGGCACATAGTAGGACCTATCTAAATGCTTGATGAATGCTTGTTTTTGTCATAAAAGGAGTTTTATTTTAGGGTCTAGATATTTAGGAGTGGAGGAAAATCAGATCTGGTTTCCTCTATTCTATAATGTCTTTTTTTTTCCAACCATCTTACTCAGCTCTTTGAGTTTGGTTCCTCTGGTGCTCATAATGACAGAAAAAGGGGTAGAGGAACAAAGAGAATAAGCATTTATATGGAGCCTACTATGTGCCTGGCCCTGCTATATATCATCTGTGGGACTTTATCTCTATGAGTCTTGGTTTCAGTATATTGAGGAAATATGGTGGCATGATGGGGAGGTAGGGATTAGACTGGACAGTGCCTGTGAGGTCCTCTCCAACTCTCAAATGAGGCTCCTATGAATGCCACAGAATGCAAGATGATCCAATGACCCAACAAGCCATGCTGAATTTAGAAATTTACAGGGTCATTGTGTCATATTGTGTATGAATACCTTACTTTTGATAGAAACATTTCTACTTTTGAAGCAGAGATCCAGACAAAGCTAGAGTATATTGGCACAAAATCCTTGTTAATGCTTCCCCATGTTTATAGAATTCTCCTCTCCCCTTCTCTCCTCTCCCCTCCCTTCACCCTCTTTTCCTTTCTCCTCTCCTCCTCCCCTCTCCCTCCCGTTCCCCTCCCCTCCCCCCCTCTTCTCCTTCCTTCTCCCCTTCCCTCCTCTCCTCTCCCCTTGCCTCACCCTCCCCTTCCCTTCTCTCCTGTCCCCTCTTCTCCCTAGAAGTTTATGTAGTGAAGCAATTTCCCTATGCAGTAAGAGAGAAATACCTTTAGAGCTAAAAGGAAACTTGTTTTCCATCTAGTGCAAACCATCTCTTTTGTAGATGAGAAAACTGAGGGCCAGAGATTTGGAAGTCTCAGAGGTTCCACAGGTTAACAAGTGGCAGAGATGGAATTCAAACTCACATCCTCGTCTCCAAATCCAGCCACCTTTCCCCTGCCCCGCACTGCCCTGTAACATTTTCCATAGTCAGCAGTGAAACTACCTCCAAGCACTTCTGGGGCTTTTTGGGTTCATTTTTCTTCCTACAATTGTTATTACTCTGACAGGGGCTATGAGAAGGTTTAGTCCACCTACCCTTCTTGATTGTGAATTCCAGAATGAGTGTGCAATCTCACTGTCACTTAGAGATTCCAATGGAAGCCTCATTGACAAGGGGCTCTGGTTGGGGGGGATGGTGGTCCCTTTCACTCTCCTTAAACACATTAGCTGAGGAATGACATCATAGGTCTTTCCCCTCTCTCGATTCTGTCACTCTTTACTGCTAAGTCTCTTTGGCATTTAAAAATACATAGATTTTTAATCTATTGGTGGTATTTGCTCTTGAGTTTCATTTCATGGAATCTTGGGCTAGAAAGGACCTAAGAATCCCCGCATTTTCCAAAGAAGAAAATTGAGGCCGAGTGACTTAACCAAGGTCACACAGTGAAAATGCTTGGATTTGAGCTGTTTCCTTTATTCCACGTTCCTTGGATCGCTTGTGGGAGTAATGGTGTTCCTCTGCAAAGTCCACAAGGGCAGGGACTGTCTCATCTAAATAATGCTCTGTGCAAGGTAAACACTTGATGAATGCTTGTTTTTGGCATAAAAAGGAGCTTTATTTTAGAGTATAGACACTAGCCCAGGAGTGGAAGAAAATCAGGTCTCCAGGTTTCCTCTTTTCAATAAGGGTCTCTTTTCCTGATGGTCTGAGTTTGGTTCCCTCTGGCATTCACAATGACAGAACAAGACCAGTTCCTGTAGCTTGAAGGTAATATCATTCAGCATGAAATAGCAGCCATTTACAAAGGTAGATTAATTCAGGGACAAAAATCATCCTTTTCGTGGTCTCACAACATGTGTGCTAGGAATATAGAAGGCCTCACACACCTGATGACTTGTCCACAAAATTTAGAAGCTGGATGAGGTCAGAAAAGGCCAAAGGTAAGAGAATTTTAAAAGGAGAAAAGCCTGCATATGGAAAGCAAGACTGAGTGATTGGCACCTGGCTAGGTTGTGGGGTGGGATATGGGTTTGGGGGGAAGCCTGTATGCCCCTCCTCTCTCATTGTGTGGTGCTTTGTGACCTAGGCCATTTACTCTCCTCTGGGAAAAATCCATCTCATCCGTCTCCTTATTAGCCTTCTCTTCTCCCCTACCCCTACACTTCACTTGCCAATGTCAAAGGGGAGAGATGCCAATTCCCCGAGGGTACTTTGTTTAAAAAACCAACAACAACAGGAAATGGACATACATTTTGTTTTTACTGAATTTCTCCGCATACCCCTCCCTCTCCTGCATAACACGGAAATACACATCTCCAGCTCTAATGCTAACCTTTAACAGTACTGCAAATGCTGTATGCATGGTGATCTTAACAGTGATTCTGTGAGGTTGAATACTCACTACATTCCCATCATCCCCATGTTGCTGATAAGGAAGCTGAGGCCCAGAAAGGTTAAGCAGCTTCCCCACGATCACACACACACAATAAGGGTCAGAGGCAGGATTCCGAACCCTGACCTCTCTCCAGTCTCTGCCCTTGGCCCTACCTTACTTAATACTATTTCCTTTGGTGATCTCATTAGCTTCCATGGATTCAATTATTGTCTTTACTCATATGATTTGCAGACCTATTTATCCAGGCCTGGTCCTTTTCCTGAGTCCTTTATTACCAGCAGCCTGTTGGATATCTTGAACTGGAAGTCCTTCGCATCTTAAACTCGACATGTCTGAATATGAACTCATTATCTTTTCCCCAAACCCTCCCCTCCTCCTTGGTCTCTACTACTGTTGAGGACACTGCCAGCACCCCCAACACCCACACACTCGGCCTTTGTGTCATCCTCTATGACTCAATGACTCACCCTGCCTCTCTTTCATCCCCTCATGTCCGATCTCTTGCCAACATTTGTGAATTCTAGCTTCCATACATTCCCATATATGCCCTCTTCTCTCTTCCTGACATTGCTACCACGCTAATGCAGGCCCTTATCCCCTTATCCCTGGATAAGGAAACTGAGGCAAACAGGGATAGGTATCTTACCCAGGGTCACACAGCTAGTAAGTGTCTAAGGCCAAATTTGAATTCCAGTCTTTCTGACTCCAGGCCCCACACCACAGCTGCCAAGGGTGCCTATATGTCCACAGAAAAGCAGAGATCTGTGGGCAGGAGCTCTGGTGAGTTTGTTTTTGCTGCTTCTTAGAGATTCCTGCTGCCATGGAGAGCAGTGAGGGCAGCAAGGTCAGGAGCTCTCCAGGGGAAACCAGAGGAAGCTTGTGAGCAAGGCTCCGCCAGGCATGAAAACACAAGGAAAGAATTATCTAACCTTTTCATTTCACAGAGCAGAAAAGAGCCTGCCCAGAAAAAGTGACTTCTCTAACATCACAGAGTCATTAGTGGCAGACCTCAAGGAACTTAACTAGTGAACTGCTAAAAATGACAAAAGATGGGGATGGCCAATGTTGGAAGGGTTTTTTGGAAAGATAGGTATGCTAATGGGGCAGCTGGGTGGTGCAATAGACCTGGAATCTAGAAGACCTGGATTCAAATCCAGCCTCAGATACTTACAAGCTGTGTGACCTTAGGTAAGTCATTTAACCTGCCTCAGTTTCTCCATTTGTAAAATGGAGATCCTACTAGCACCTATCTCCCAGGGTTGTTGTTAGCATCAAATGAGATAATAATTATAAGGTGCTTAGTGCAGCAGCTGACACATAGTAAGCACCACAGAAATGTTAGTTATTGTTATTACTGTGATGGTGACAATGATGCATTTTTTGGTGGATCTGTGAATTAATAGAACCATTCTGAAAAGGGATTTGGAATTATACAAAAAGAGGAACTAAAGTGTCTTTGCCATTTTACCCAGAGATCCTCTTGCTAGACACATACCTTAAGGAGGCCAATGACAAAAAGGAAGGCTCTATATCCATCAAAATATTTATAGCGACAACCTTTGGATTGCAGAGAATTGGAAACAGAGTTGATACCCATCAACTGGGAATGGCTAAACAGACTGTGGTACATGAATGTGATGGAACATTAGTATGGTGAAGGAAATTATGAATATGATGAGTATACAGAAGCATATCAACTGATATAAAGTGAAGTAAGTCAAACAAGGAGAAAGAAATGCACAATTCAAATGGGAAGAATGGCAACAACATAACCAGAACTGAATGCTGAGAAATTAGAAAAACCAAGGGTGGCTGTGAAGAAGAAATAGGAGAAGGAACCTACCCTCCAACCCTTACTTCTTTCCATAAATGGAGAACTAATGCGCACCTGCTTGAGAAATTGGTTAATTTTAATGAACCTTTCTTTCCTTCCTTCCTTTATTCTTCCCTTCTCTCCTTTCTTCCTTCTCTCCTTCCTTCTTTCCTTCCTTCTTTCTTTCCTTTTCTCTTTCTTTCTTTTTCTTTCCTTTCTCCTTTCTTTCTTTCTTTCTTTCTTTCTTTCTTTCTTTCTTTCTTTCT
>CM053626.1:15602575-15633517 GCA_028646595.1 Phalanger gymnotis | reverse complement strand
AAAAAAAAAAGAACTAAGTTCAGAAAGGCTTTACCACTGGAAGTCGTAGCACAGAGAGAGAGGAAGAGAGTCCCTGAAAGGTGGGAGGGGGAGTGCCTCAGATGATGTCAGGGATTTGGAGTTGGGAATGACCACAGCCTCTGATTCTTTGGGGTTCCAGGGATTACAGCTACCATCAAGGTATGACTTTCATTTTCTGATGCTCTGTGAAAACGAATGCCCTTTGTCCAATTCATCACATTGGAGGAAAATCCTCCACTCTGTCACCTGAAATTGGAGTCACTCAACAAACATCCTGCCTTCCCCCAAATCCACAATCCTGTGGGAGGCCAGGGCTGGCTTGAGGCTCCTAGCTGTTGGGTCTTGGTGACCAGGGCCCCTCTATGTGCCTGGACACCTTCTTGGTGCTGAGGAAATGAGATTGGAACTGGGTTTTAATTGGACACAGACAAGAGCTTTGAGGTTTTCTCAGCCAAACTCACTTTATAGTAGTGTTTCTTTTAGGAAGTGATACCCATCTGTGTACTTTAAAAGGGGAAGTGGGCATCCTGACTCTTGATTCAATGGGACAGGGCAGAGGCCTGTTGTTCTCAAGCTGGAGCAACTGCTATGCAAATCAGCCCTAGGCCCGAGCTCTGGGGAAGGTTCCTGGGAAGGAAACAGTCAGAGAGGGGGTTGGGATAGAAATGAAAACTGGCTCCCACTGCAGATGGTTTTGAGGAAGGTTCTTTCAAAAAAAATGGCTTGGACTTTTTGTCTGAAAGTCGAGGGCTGACACTTTTAAAGTTTATTTAATGCTTAGTTATTTATGCTAACTCGTATCCCTAGGACCTAGCCCAGTGTTGGCATACATTAGTTACTTAATGAATGTATGCTTGCTCATCGATTGATTAATTGTTGGAGGAGAAGTTCTAGATAGTCTCAAACTCTTTGGTTTTTAATTTTGGAGCCAAATTTAAAGCTCAATAGTAGGGAAAAAATTCCTAAGGATTTTGCTGCTGTTTTTCAGTCATGTCTAATTCTTTGTGACCCCATTTTGGGTTTTCTAGGCAAAGACACTGGAGTGGTTTGCCATTTCCTTCTCCAACCCATTTTACAGATGAGGAAACTGAGGCAAAGATGTGACCTCCCCAGAGTCACACAGCTAGTTTCTAAGGCCAGATTTGTGACCCCATTTGGGGTTTCCTTGGCAGAGTGCTTTGCCATTTCCTCCTCTGGCTCATTTTACACGCAAAAGGGGTTAAGTGACTTGCCCAGCTAGGATGTGTCTGAGGCCAGATTTGAACTCAGGAAGATGAGTCTTTCTGACTCTAGGCCTGGTTTTCCCTTCACTGGAGGTTCTTCAAATAACACCTAAAGATTGTTTGTTGGGTTGGTTGTGGTGGGAGGGGGAGGGATGACATGACTTCAGAGGGCCTTCAAATTTCAAGATTCTGTGATTCAATGACATGGCCTCAGTCTTCAAGTATTTGAAAGTATCTTGGTAGAGAGATGAAGTATTCTAATTGGCCCCAAAGAGTAGAGCTGGTAGTAATGGCTAGAACATGGCAAGGGGTAGAGGTTACCATAGAAGGCAAAATACCCTTAGTCAGAGCCATCCCAAAGTGGAAAGTGTCCATGGGAGGTGGTGAGCTCCCCCTCACTGAATGTCTGCAAGCAGAGACTGCATGGCTATACATCAGGTGGAGTGAGGATTTTGTGTGTGTAGGGGGGGAAATGGGGTCTAAATAACCCCTGAGGGCTTCTCCAACTCTGACATCCAGTGATTCTGTGAATGTGCCAATTTTTAACCTCCTACTCCCCAAACACTTTCTATTTCCTCCTATTTGACAAATACTTATTAAGTGCCTAATGTATGCAAGCCCTGAATTGCTGCTAGGACAAATCTAGATAAAGAAAAGAACAAGACAAAACACTTCTTGCCCATGAGGAGCCTACATTCTACTAGAATGCTAATGAGGCTGGCTTTAGGTAGTTCAGGCTTGAGGTAATTTGCGTTACCTCAGCACCCAGTTGGGCAGCCGGGAGGGTAGAAAAGCTCTTTGGGCACCAAGAAAAAGCCATCCGGGGATGGAGAAGTGTCTATTGACAAGCCTCAAAGTGCACAACCCAGAACAGAGTAATTCCAAGATGATCATATATGGAGGAAAAAGAGTGAGTTAACCCAACTCTCCAAACCCAGCCCATATGTACCCAACGGGCATCTTCTACATGTTTTAGCTCCATCTTAATCAGCCTAAAGGAGGATCCGAGAACCTGCCAACTCACAGACCAGAAGATTTCTGATGTTCTTCCCTTTCCTCATGAATGGCAAATGTGGTGTTAGCTCTGTGGTTCTCATCGGTTCTCATGCTGTCCACCAGCTCTCCCTTCCTCCCGAGAGCACACAATCCTTCCTGAAGATCTCTGTCAGTTAGGCATAGAAATAGATCAAGCTGATGACAAAAATGCCTCATTTGCCTTATCCATTCTTAAAATGGTGGTTTCTCATTGGAACTGAAGTTGGGCTTGGTTCAGGGGAGAAAGAAGGATGTGGAGGTGGAGGGGTCAGCAGCTAGGGGTAGGGTAGGCAGGGGGCAAGGTCGTGGCTTGGAGTCAGAAGACTTGGGTTCAAATCTCCCGTTTGACATTTCCTACCTGTGTGGGCTTAGACAAATCACTTAACTTCCTTGGGCCTCAGTTTCACCATTTGGAAAATGAGGGAGTTGGAATAGATGACCTCTGAGTTCACTTCCAGATCAAGATAAGTGATCACAGAACAGCCTTTGTAACAATAGCTTGCATTGTGTGGCACTATAAGGTTTCTAAAGTGCTTTATGTAGGTTAGCAGGCCTGATCCCTATAACAACGCTATTATTATCCCCATTTTACAGATTAGGAAACTCAAGTTGAAAGCGACTAAATAGGTTTGCTCAGATCTATGGAGCTAAAGTGCCTGAGGCAGTGACATCTGCCTATCTGGAAGGATCTGAACTAGCTTACCAGATTCCAAGTCCAGTGTTCCATACAGCGTGGCCCTTAGCAGAGTTAGACCTGGAAGAGGTTTTAGACTCATCTAGTCCAGGGGGTTCTTTGCCGTTTTTGTTTCAGTGCCCCTTCTTTGGCAGGTTAGTGGGACCCAGGGACACCTTCTTAGAATCTTGTCTTTAAATGCATCACAAAAGACATCAATTATATTGACCTAGTTATCAAAATCTGGCAAGCTGCTGTTCAGTTGTTTCAGTCAGGTCTGAGTCTCCATGACCCGCCTTGGGGTTTTCTTGGCAAAGACACTGGAGTGGTTTGCCATTTCCTTCTCTAGCTCATTTTACAGATGAGGAAACTGAGGCAGTCAGGGTTAAGTATCCAGGGTCACAAAGCTACTAAGTGTCTGAGGTCACATTGGAACTCAAGTCTTCCTGACTCTAAGCCAGGTACTCTACCCACTATGCTGCCTAGCTGCCACCCAAAATATGGCTAAGAACTCTAGTGTCTTTGCCAACACAATCCCAAATGGGATCACAGTTAGACATGACTGAGCAACTGAACAATACATTCACAGACCCTAGGTTAAGAAGCCCTGAACTGGAGCCAGCCACCCATCTTACAGATGAGGTAGGAAGGAGGTAGATAGCCCAAAAAGGAGCAGGGTCAGAGCGGCAGCTACAAACGAAAGCCTTCTAACATGAAGTCCCCATAAAGCATTGGAAGGCTGAGATGAAGGTTTTCCTCTGCTTCTCCTCCTGGCTTACCTACCATTTCAAAGGCGAATTCACTAGCATCTACAAAACACGTACGCCCCCAATCTTTCTCCTTGTAGCCTTCATTACTTCCCTTAAAAAATTGCTTACTGTGGACAAGCTTTCCCACGAAAGAACAAACATTCCTCGACTCGATTTGTATCTCAGATGACAATGGACATTACCAACTGCCTGACTCCTCGCAGCAGAGATGAGAGTCCTCCACTTCACTGAAAAGGAGATGAATGCTCTTGGTTTAAAGTCAGACTTTCCACCCATTTAAGCCTCCGGTACTTCCTCCTGGCTTCCCAAATCAATTGCCCTTGAGGCAAAGGCTTGCTTCTTTACTATTTGCTAACCTAAGTCAAGTGTGAGTTGGGGCATTGGCCTCAAAGCTGTAACTATCAAAGGGCAAGTGTGGGACACGTTTTGTCCCTGGGAAGAAGTGGTTTCTCCCTGGGGACTAGGAGTCCTCCTTTGGGGTCCTGCACCACAGCCAGAATCCTGTCCCCGGGATGCTCTTCTCCTGGGATGTTTTCCCTCTTCCCCTTCCAGGGGTGGGGGCCACATTAACCCCTCTCTTTGCATGACCGCCCCATCACCTTCTCTTTCTGCTGCTCCAGCCACACCTTTGGTCAATCAGCTGTTTTTGAACCAACTAGGAAGAGGTCTAGCTGAAGCTCCAAGTCTCTAAGGACCCGCAACTATCTCTGAGTGAGGGAGCAAAAAAACGAAAGATCCTTCTCACCTGCCCCACACTGAGTCACCCACCATTGTTTCCTACATCGCCCAAGGACAAAGGGTTTATTTCTTATTAAAGAAGGAAAAATCTGAAGATAAATTAAAAAAAAAAGTCCTAATCACAGTAAAGGGGAAAACCGCAGTTTGATTAATCAGCACCTTGCTCAACTCTTTCTCTGTATGTGGGTCAGGGAAATGGATTCATAGGACTTTAGAGGTAGAAGTGACCTCTGTTGTTGTTTATTTTTCAGTTTTGTCTGACTCATGACCCCATCTGGGGTTTTCTTGGCACAGATACTGGAGTGGTTTGCCATTTCCTTCTCTAGATTATTTCAGAGATGAGGAAATGGAGGCAAACAGGGTTAAGGGACTTGCCCAGGGTCACACAGTCCAGTAAGTGTGTGAGCACAAATTTGAACTCGGGTCTTCTTGACTCCAGGCCTTCTCCACTGTCTACTGGCCCTGGAAGTGCCCTTAGGTGGCATTGATTTCAATCTCCTTATTTTGCGGATGAAGAAGCTGAGACCCGGGAGGCACTGAACTATAGTGGAACTCATAATTTGCCTGGGTTCCATCCTCCAGATCTGTAGAAGAATGAGGACTGGATAATATGGCCACTACTGCCCTTTCAGGCTCTAAACCTTATGGTTTTGGAAGTAGAGGGCCTGGGTTCAAATCCACACTCTGTAATTTCCTATCTGATGACTGTTGGGTAGCGGGTAGGTCAGTTATCCTCTTCTGGGGCTGTTTCCTCATCTGTATAATGAGAAGGAGAGGAGGCTGGCCTCTGAGGACCTCCCCCAGCTCCAGATGCCATGAGCCTTCCTGAGTTTGAATGACCTGGCCAAGGACTCACAAGCAGTCCTTGGCTGAGCTAGGATTCCAACTCAGTGTCATGAGTTACATCCCCTACACCACACACATGAGCATCTAGAAAGCAGAGGCTACTTTTCCTCTCCTTCCAAGACAGATGGGAAGAGAACAAACTTTTATTAGGCACCAACTGTGTAGTGCCAAGCCCTTGACAAATATTCTCTCATTTGACCCTATGAGACAGGGGCTGTTATCAGACTCGTTTTATAGTTAGGAAGCTGAGGCATCTAGTAGTTAAGTGACTCGTCCAGGGTCACGCAGGAATTAAGCGTGCAAGATTTGAACTTGGTCTTTCTGTTCTTTCTATCTACTTTGCCACCTAGTGGTCTGTTTTTTACAACCAATTAGCCTTGGTGAATGATTTCTTATCAGTGCTTGGGTTCTCTCTGGGTAATTAAAAGGTCATTTTAAATGGTGCTGAGCCAGAATATTAACTCACATCATTCAATATATTAATTCACACTGACGACTGAATATATGCCTCTATTAAAGTATCCTGAAAGATTCATTATCTATCAACCTACCTTGGGATGAATGTTACATCTCGTTTGTGGAGAAATGAATGTAAATAGCGAAGGAAGTCTATTCCTTGCACGAGTTAAGATTTGGCAGGAGTGTGGCTCTCTAAGTATGATGGTCCCGTGACTGTAGACTAGCGAGCTAATCATAATAGCTAACATTTATATAATTCTTTAAAGTGTGTTAAGTACTTCTTACATATTGCCTTCATTGATTCTTACAATAGCTCTTATGAGGTAAATGTTAATATTCCCATTTTACAGAAGAGGAAACTGAGGCAGGCAGCATTTAGGTGACTTGCCCAGGGTCACTGAGCCAGTAAGGGTCTGAGGCCGGATTTGAACTCAGGTCTTCCTGACTCCAAGTCCAGTGCTCTATTCACTCCATCTAAAGGATGACAGGGAGGTAGACAAGGATTTAGAGATTCTAGGTCTCCTGCTTTAAGGCCTAGAAAGTTGAAGTGGTTTGTCCAAAGTCATATGGCAACTTTATGGCTGGTCCAGGACTAGAACTCAGGTCTTCAAATTCCCAGAGCTTTTATCCCACTTCAACCATGGATATTCTTCCAGGGTTTTTAGACAATGACTTCTTTTCCTACTGTGTGCCAGGCACATGATAGGTGCTTAATACATGTTTATTGTTTGATTGGTTGCCCTATCCCCACCCTTTTCCACTACTGATATATGGGAGAGGCTAGGATGGGTACTGAGGGAAAGGAAAAAACTTGAGTCACTAAGCTACAGAGAAAGGCAGGGAGACTGAGTGCTGGAAATCGCTCTTCCCCAGGATCAACAAAGGCAGTTTTTGTTCCGTTGTGCCTGACTCTCTGTGGCCCCATTCGGGGTTTTCTTGGCAAAGACACTGGTGTGGTTTGCCATTTCCTTCTCTAGCTCATTTTACAGATGAGGAAACTGAGTTAAACAGCGCTAAGTGACTTGCGCAGGGTCACATAGCTAGTAAATGTCTGAGGCCAAGAAGAGGAGTCTTCCTGATTCTAAGCCTAGCGCTCTATTCACGTTACCACTGAGCCACTCAGATTAACAAAGGTATCCCAGTTCAACTCAACGTTTATTAAGTGCCTAGTCTCTGTGTTAGCGTATGGTTAGACTTTGGGTTCAGGTCAATGCCCAAATATTTGTTCCAACAGAACTTCCGAGTTGGAAGGTACCTCAGTCCAAGGTTCCTTCTAGTCCAACCCTTCCCTACCTTCCTCCAAGATTTGTGACTAGTGGTTATCTCACTGATACATGAAGACCTTTAATGAGGGGACTCCCCCATCCCTGGGTAGCCCATTCTGCCTGTGGTTAGGAAGTTGTTGTTGACATCAGGCCACCATTTGTCTCTTTGCCATTTCCACCCTGTTCTCTCTCTGAGTGAGCCTGAAGAAAACATTGTTTCCCACTGGATTTATGTCATTCACATGCATGCAATACGTGAGTTTTATACTAAAAATATTCCTAATAAAACTATACTGTTTGACTTTCATACAGCAAATGAGGGTTAGGGATAGGGGAAGAAGCTCAGTTGTCACTTTCAAATTAAAACATATTTGTCAAGGTAAAAAGCCTGGCAAACTAATGTTTAGCTTCTGAAACTGATTTCTCAACAAAGGTGAGAGGTGTCATTCCCTTCCCCGTGGCTCCAAGTAACTGTTGCATGCACAGCAGCCACACCCTGGTAAACTATCTTGGCAGGCAGGCTAAAGCAGGTTGAGGGTAACCAACAGGCTTCAAACCTATCAGTGAGTTAGGGGGATGTCTGCCCCAAGCACGTGAAGACTTCCTCAGCCGAATGGATGAATGAGAACAATTTATTCCAGCAGCCATGAAGGCAGTTGATGCTGATGCTATGGAGTGCTTAGAGCCTGGTGGGATCTTGAGGATTCCAAGGTCATCCACTGCATCCCAGGCCATCACTGGTTGTCCTGATTTTTGTCCTGCCATTGGACTTTGACAACTTGGGAAGAGAGAGTGAGGCTGACACCTTTGTACAACACTGCCTCACTTAAATATAATTCACGTGCAAGTCAAAACATTACCTTGTGATGTCATTGGTCCTCTTTGAAAACGAAGGATGACCGACAACAACAGTCAACAGGAGGGTATGTGTTTAACATCCAGGGAATGTCAGTACCTTAGCAGATCATGCTTCTGTTGACATTGCTGTTTGTCAATTAACTGAATTGTTTATTTCTGTAACTGACTGCTGTTTGTCCTCGTTATGGATTGTTTAGGCTTTTTGTTTTTGGATGAAGAAGTCATCTGTACAGGGAGCTCTTCACTCATTCAGCAACTCAGTCTCAGAGTTACCAGGGGGCACCGACTCGTCCAGGATCACGTAGCCAGAATGAATCGATTACAACTTTTCAAAAGTGGAATAGGTCCAGGAATAGTGGGTCCCTCCTCCTCGGTGGTCTTTAAGCAGAGACTAGATGACCACTTTGAGGATAAGTTTTAATGTTATGTGGCCCAGTGGAGCGAGCGGTGGACTTGGGGTCAGGGATACCCGAGTTTAAGTTTAGACTAAGATACTTACTAGCTATGAGATCAATTCACTTAATCTGTCTGCCTCAATTTCCTCATCCGTAAAATCGGGTAATTACCGCACTAACCTTCCGGGGCTGTTGTTAAGGAAATTAAATAATGTTTGTAAAGTACTTTGCAATCCTTAAAGTGCCATGTGAATTCCAGCTATATTAGGATTACTATGGAGATTCTTTGGGGGTATTGGTAGGGATCAATGGCCAGTGAGGTTGCTTCCAACTCTAGAAATAGTTCTTCTTTGAGCTCAGATCGACTCATGTAAGCTCACTGTCTCCCTACAGTTTGGGGAGGCAGCTGCAATGAACTTCTCTGCCGTAAAAACCACAGGATGGAGAATTTCTCCCTCGGAAAGCAAAGGGGAAGGACATTACCGTGTCTACTGTTGAACAAAAAGACATATCCTATGAAACAAATTTTCAATTTTTATTTTACATATTTATACATAAAACGTTCCAGGGAAACTCTCTGAATCCAGCTGAATGTTAATAGCACATCTAAAAATGAAGGTCAGGTAGTCAACATTCACAAAATGTTGAAAACTGATTAAAATATCCAGATGACAGAAAGCTACAACTTCACGACGAGGCAGGCAGGTATGGTTTGGACTTGGATAGCACCGGCTTTGACAGCTTCTTTAGTGAACTACAGTGAGGAGTAAAAGTAGGCAACGGGAAAGGACGGGTCCAACTGAAAGTCTCTAAACAAGTAAAAATAAAGTTAAGCTACCCTCTGTTCCCAACCATGGTGTGTAACAGCATGGCTACTGTATATTTTCTTCTCATAACTGTATTTTATTAAAATGCCGGCTATTTAGTGGCACGAGTTGAAATTAAAATAAATTAAGAAGCAAAGGCCAGTCACTGGACATGAAGCTTCGGACATCATCAATGACTAACACTGATTTTTTTGTTTCTCGGTGCACCCCTCCAAGGGTGTATCCGCATTTTATGACCACAGAAACACAATAGTTTTCGAGCATGGTCTCCTGGTGGGGGCTCCGGGTTCATTTTGCTGGCATTTTCTCGGCCAAGTGCTTCTGCTGACTTTCAGCATGTCTGTAAAATTAATCACAAGAGTCATTATTTTATCTCTGAGAGGAAAAGTTTCTGCTGTTCTGATTTTCCAAGGATGGCACCAGTTGGATAAAGGCTGGATTAGCTGAAGAAGAAACACATTCCCAAGAACAGCTAACCTGCAGTCTACTGAGATCCATTCCATTTTTGGAATGTTTCTATTCCGTATAATTAGCTGTACTTCTTGAATAAGCAGCTAGATAAATTGTGGGGTTCTATCCACTAATTAGGGTGTCTGTAACAGGTTCTTTACCTTTTTCGATGAAACCTATGCACTCCTCAGAATCATGTATTTATACATAAATTACACAGAATTACTAAGAAAATCAATTATATTGAAATATAGTTGTTAAAATATTTAAAAAACCCAAGTTCATACAGCCCAGGTTAAGAACTCCTGGTCTATAACCTAATGATGAAAAGGAAAGTAATAGGAGGTGTCTAAGAATGAAGGGATGTAGGTAAAGTTCTGGGGAGCAGGGGAGTTGGTCATTGGGAAGTGCCAATAATGCTTAAAAAAAACCAAGAAAATATTTGCTTTGGTGGGGGGTGGGGGGAAGAATAGGGAGAAACAATCTTAAAATCCAATTGCAAATAAATTAAATAAGCCAAAAGAATCAAGTAACCTAAGGTACATGATAGGAATCTAAGGTCGATATATATCTTTACTTTTACCAAGATTAATCATGATAATAATAATTAACATTTATGTCTTACTTCAAAGTTTGATATAACATTTTATTTGAAATTCTCAGCTGACTGGCTTTGGTGGATAGAAACTAGGCTTGCAGCCATGGAGACCTGAGCTCAAGACCTGCCTCGGACACATCCTGGCTGTGGGACTTTAGGCACATCATGGACCTTCTTGGGGCCTTACAAATTATGGTGCAGATTCCAAGGTCAAGTGACTGCATCTAGATCTTCTTCACTCCAATCAATTGTCAAAGTCATTACTGAATACTGTTTCCAATCATTTTCATTTTTATATAAAATCACTAACCCCCGCATCTCCAAGCCCCTAGTTTCAGGTCTCTACATAGCTCAAGGAGCCAAGAATGATCTTGTCACGCACACGGGCAATATGGCCAGGAAGCCCTGCTCTGGAGTGTCTCCGGCCCAGGAAGCTTCTCACGTGACCAGGGAGCCTGAGGCTGCCCAGTCTGACAGCAGGTTGAACAGCGGGCACAGGAAGGCAGAATGGCCAAGTCCAAGACCTGCCTCATGCTAATGAGCACTAATTAAACATAGTGTTTGGAAAAAAATGTGCCCAAGGAGAGCAAAACACAATGGATTCATCCAGATGGTTTTTGGAAATGGCCGGGCTGGCCTGAGATGGGAAATGCAAGCTCTCCTCTGTCCTGGGGAGGGAGCTCACAAATGGTGTTGAATTGGTGTGAATCTCCAATGGAACAACTTTAGGAAGACTGTCATTCACATCTCTGGGAAAAATACTCTTTAAGGAAGATTGTGATGCACAAAGTCTCCCTCCCCTGTCCAGAGCTCATGGCTCTGGGGGCAGTAACAGATCAGGACAACGGAAGCCAGAAGCCAGGCAGAGAAATGGGCAAAGACAACGATCGCCATACAGCAAAGAGAGACATCTGGAAGGAAGGAATGCTCCCTCCATCCCACCCATTCCAATGTCCCCATTGTGCTGGGTCTGACTCCTGAAAACTTGGCACCAGAAACAGAAAGATGCCCAATGAGCTCCCATTTCTGAGACTCTGGTGCCAGGAAGTCAAGATAATAACCATGTAGCAAGTGTCTATAGCATGCCAGGCATTGTGCCAAGCCAACAGTGACTTAGCCAATTCAATTCAATTTAATTCAATTCAACAAACATAAAGGACCTTAGATTTAGACCTGCAGGGGATGTGAGAGATGGAGTCCAACCTCCTCATTTTTACAGATTAGGAAAATGGGGCCTAGAGATGGTTAGTGACTCACCCAAGGTCATACAGCTAGCAAGTGTCAGAGCCAGGAATCAAATTGTTCCAGATATAGTGTTCTTAGCCCGCAACACCAAAGATGCTAAGGTACCCTTGTTAGAGTGTGTATGTGTGTGTGTGTGTGTGTGTGTGTGTGTGTTTAATTTTTGAGGGTGAGGGAAAAGGCAAATGGGATGGGATGTGAAGGCTGTAGAAATCTCCCAAATTGCATATTTTCTTAAAGGCAGAGTTAGCTGGGGAAATGTGCTGAAAATACTGTAAATACCATATTTATTTCCCCAAACTTACCCCCTCATATCCCTGTAAGAGAAAAAAGTAACAGTCCCATTCCCCTGTCTGGGCCAGTCACCCCATGTAGCAGTGGAGATACTGCATTCACCTCAATGCATTGGCAATAGGTTCAATTTTATTGTTAACATTTTAACATATGGCCTTCTCTCATGAAAAGCTCAACCACTGAATCCTTGATTATTTTCTCAGGCCTCATCCTCTTTGACAGCAGCTCTGATACCACTGACTGGTCCTAGACACTCTCTACTTCCTTGGTTTCTGTGAGGCTATTGCCTCCCCTGGTTTGTTCCTGTCTCTGCTTTTCCTTGAAGTCTCATCTCAGGAGCCACCTCCTCTGTGAAGACTTCCCGGATCCCCTCTCCCTCCTCAAATATTCACACAGTATCTTGACTAGATTTCTCTTTGCCAACCCCTCTCCCACATTTTATTTTACTTAGCTGTATATGTCACATCCCTCCCAATGGAATATATAAGTCTTTGAGAGACAGAATTGTTTCTTTATCTATCCCCAGTGCTTTGTAAATTTGTAATTATGTGTTCATCACATCATATATTAAAGTTGTAAATTATTGACTTATAATGTGATATTAAAATATAATGACACACAATTATAATATATTATTAAAATATAATGATATATATAATTATAATATATGCTATTAGAATACAGTAAAATAATTAATGATTAATGCAATTATAATAAATGATATTAAATATAGTAGAATAATTAATGATATATGATTGTAAAATATGATGTTAAGATATAGTAGAATAATTAATGATATACAATCATAACATATAATATTAAAATATAGTATATTCCATACTATATTACAATAAAATATATTAATGCTTAATTAATTTAGTATGGTGATTAATAAATAATCACTATTACACATACACAATAATATAATTAATAGGTTTGCTGGATGGAATTGATGCCTTATTATCCATATTTGTTACCAGAGGTTTGTATTTAATTTAACAGGACACCTCTGTCCCAATGCCCTTAAAACAAATATTTTTAGCCTGTGGTCTCTCTAGTACTTTCTGCTGTGAAGTGAGCATGAAATATATTGCAATTATAAATGACTGAGGAAAGAATACTGCTCATCTCTTAATCCACTTTTAAAAATTTAAAAATGCTATTGCTGTTTCAAGTACATAGAGAAGTGGTCTTTATTCTCACTGTCAGAATTCTTCAGTGGTTGAGAGTTCACAGATATCTGTGCACAGACATCTTTTAGAAGGCACAACAATCCTGTGGGTCGGTTAAATTGGTGTTACTGTCTTTGTTCAGGGGAAATTCACCCATTGCGGGATAGTAAGGGTGGCATGGGTTTTATATCCATATAAACCCACTGTATTATTATTAATAATAGCAGTAATAATAAGGTTTGCAAAGAACTTTACAAGCATTATCTCACTGCATCCTCCCAACAATTCTCAGAGATCTGAGTGGGCCATTCCTTGTACTTGTGTCTCTAGTGCCAAACACAGTGCCTGGCAGTTTGCTGACACTTCATAAAGACCTGACTTCATTGTGAGGCAGCAAGGTGGTACAGTGGAGAGAACACCGGACTTGGAGTCTGGGAGATCTGAGTGAAAATCCAGCTGCAGTCACCTACTACCTGTGTGAGCTTGGGGAAGTCACTAGACTTCTCCCTGACTCAGTTTCCTCATCTGTAAAGTGGGGAGCAATAAGAACACGTACCTCCCAGGGCTGTTGCGAAAATCAAATGTGAACATATTTTAAGTACTTTGCAAATCTCAAAATGTTAAAATTAGGTGTTATAATTATAACTATATCCTGGGATTTAGCACTCAGGCAAAGTCACATAAAGGGAACTAAGACAAATTTTTCTACATTCTGCTATTAGATATGAGGCTGTGAGAAATGTGAAGCGTACAAAAGGAAGCACTTTTTGATTTATCCTAGCGAAAACCTGGACAAAGCTGTACTACACATCTTCATTCTTTTTGTTTGTTTGTTTGTTTTTTGGGCAGGGCAATTGGGGTTAAGTGACTTGCCCGAGGCCACACAGCTAGTACGTGTGTCAAGTGTTTGAGGTCGCATTTGAACTCAGGTCCTCCTGACGCCAGGGCTGGTGTTCTACTCACTGTGCTACCAAGCTGCCTCTATACCACACATCGTTGGTTACCCACATTATTTTTACATCATCTTCTTCAGTCCTGTAGTATATCAAGGAGCTGGACACCTGTAGGTGTGAGGACTGACTGTAACTTGTCCTGGGGAATTGCTGGGGCCCAAACCTTCGTCACCCTGCAGATGACCAAATAACAAGTCTTTCGCATCTGCCTTAAGCTGGTCTCCAAATGCCAAGCCTACAATCCCCTGCCAGGCTAGATGGATCCTTGAATGCCAGGACTACAGTTCCCTGTCAGGCTTGGCAGTCCTCAAATGCCGAGCCTGCAGTCCCATGCCAGGCAGAACCCTGAAGCCTTCCTAGCGTGGCAGAACCTTTCTCCATGAGTAGAGCATTTAAGAATTCAGGGTCCTCTCCATACCACCACGAGGCCCTGGAGTAGGCTGTTATTGGAGGCGTCACTATTAGAAAAATTAACTTAACAAGCTTGACATAGTCAGAGAAGAGATACCGTGGTAAGTGCCCCAAGCATTATTTTTGTAGTTTTTTTTTCATTCTTTTCCCTGAGAGAATTCTAGATGCTGTAAATTAATTAGATGCATGCTCTTGACAAATGTTATATTTATCCTCTCACCTGGACTATGCAAACATCTCCTAATTAGACCCCTGGCTTTCGATCTCTCTCCTTCCCAATGCAGTCACTACATGCATAAACCTCACAACACCTTTTAGTCTGCTTATATCCCTCCCTGATCAAGTGCTGCCCACTGTCTCAAGGACAAAGCACAGCCGCCGTCGGACGGCATTTAAAGTCCTTCACAGTCTAGCTCCTGCCTCTCTTCCCAAACTCACTGTCCATTACTCTTCACACGTTTTCCCTGACAAACTGACCTAGCTATTTCCTGCCTCAGCATTTTTGCCCAAGCTGTGCCCGATGCCAGGGATGGTCCCCCTTTCCTTCAAGGATCAGCTCAGCTCCCACAGTAACCCCTCCGTGATCCCCTTGCTGCTGGTGCTCTCATTCTCTCTGGATTACCAGGTGGAGACATAGGTATTTATGTGTTGTTTTCCTCGACCTCAGTGCTTTGTTTGTGTCTCTGGGTTCTTACAACAATGCTGGGCACAATGGTAGGCTCTTAATATGTGCTCGTTGGATTAGACTGGATCTGTAGATCAAAGTTCCAAGGGACCTCAGAAGTTGTGTGGTCTACAGGTGGGGAAACTCAGGCAAATAGAAGTGCACGTGAGGTTACTAGCCCGGGGTCACATATTAGTAAGGTTCTGAAGCAGGACTTGAACTTAGCTCTTCCTGACTTCAAACTTAAGGCTCTAGCCACTGCACAGTTCCTCATTTTATAGAGACCTATAGAATAGTGATTTGTCTGAGATCATGAGTAGTAGGTTCATAGTCAGAAATGGAAGCCAGGTTTTCTGTCCCTGAGCTCGGGGCTCTTTCCACTATCCCTTGCTGCCTGCTAGTCCGGCTTGCCCAGACCCTTTTTAGCAGAGCCAGCCTTTGGCTAGGAAATAGGAGGCCTGGGCTTTCAGTCTTTATTCTATCACCCTGTGGGCATTTGGACAAGCTTCTTCTTTCCTCACTTTCCACTTTCCTCTGTAAAGTGAAGGGCTTGAGTTAGGCAGGTGCTAAGTTTCTTTGTGGTGGTAGTGACCCATCTCAGAAATTCTGCCTCTTCCTCTAGACCAATCAGGCTAGGCCCCTGGCGAAGGACGCATACTACACACTGTCCATGTGGCCTTTTGGAGCGTTTCACTCTCATGTGCTCCTGCGACGGCCATCCATCTTGTGTGTGAACTTAAGAACCGTGCCATCTGACTGGCTTTGACCTACTGAGTTTATGATTGAGGGAGGGAGGCATTTGCCACCCCTTGACAGGGAGGCCAAAGGAGATGCTCTAGTTTGTGATTTGCCACATAGGAAGGGCAATCTGTCAGCAAGCACTGGGCCTGGGAGAAGCCAGGGCCAGGCAAGGCTCTTTCTAAGGCTGCCTCCTATGCATGGGGCAGGAGGAGGTGGAGAATGGCCTCCATGGCCTTCCTGCATGGGCTCAAGGCCCCTTCCCCACTGGGGACAGCTCTGTTGGATGGAATTGGTGGAGGCCCCACTAGGGAGGGGCTGCCTAAAAGGTTGTGATTCACTGAAAATGGAAAGAGCTTCTGCGGTGGCTAAGAAAGCAATGCATTTAGTCAGGACTGGGAGCTGAAAACGATGGTCATGGAGAGGAATGCTTTTTATGGGGCCTTTAAAAAAAAGATCTGCCAGTTCTGCAGAGAAATAGCCAACTCCCTCTCTCTCTCTCTGTCTCCAAACACACACACACACACACACACACACACACACACACACCCCTGTGTCCTGAGCAGGGTGGTATAACGGCCAGAGCATTGGACTAGGAGTCAGGAAGACCTGAATTCAAATCTGGCCTCAGACACTTACTTATGTGACCCTGGGTAAGTTACTTAACCCGGTTTGTCCCAGTTTCCTCATCTACAAAATGGGAATGATGATACCTTTCAGGGCTGTTTTGAGGATCAACGTGATGATATTTGTAAAGAGCTTGCAGAGCACCTGGCAAATCCTCAGTACTTTACCAGTGTTAGCTGCTATCATTATTATTATTATAGAAGGGATTCTGACGTTCCTGAATCCAATCCAGTCTAAAAAACCATTGATTATTCAAGTGCCTGCTATGTGCCAAATACCTTGTTAGGTAGCAGGGGTACAAAGACAAACCATGAAATAGTCCCTTCTACTGGGGATGGGGGTTGGGGGTGGTGATACAGCAAGTCCAACGATCCTAGAAACCACATCACTGTCCTTAACACTCACCTAGTCAAATCTTCTATGTCAACCAGCATGGCGTCTTGCTCTGTGTGCAGTTCATCTCGGACGAGGAGTAGCTGTACCAGCTCTTCGTTCAAGCCTGGGGCCAAAGCAAAGACAGACCGGCGTCAAGACTTGAAAAGGCGCCGAAGCCTGGAGCCCCTGACGCCTCCTCTCATTTCAGAGCCGCGCGGGGGAGAAGGGAAGGGCCACCATTTATCAAAGCCGAGGCTTTCTGAAAGCTCTGCTGCTCTCTGCCCCCAAGTCACTGACTTTTGCTTTCAGCATGGAGATTTCAAGGTAGCCGTAGTGAGTGGCTGGCCAGGACTCTAAGGCATTTGCAGGACGTTGCATTTTAAGACAGTTTTATTGATGTATCTTGTTTTGACACAATAATCCCTTTCCAATATCACACTACCTTAAAACAGATAAACCAATGAACAACATATATGACATAAAAATTGGAAAGGGCAGAGCATATAATATCCCAAACTTATAGTTGACCAGGTCTTAAAACAAGAGTCAGCAAACATTTTAAAATAAAATTTTGTTAAATTTTAAAATGTAAAAGCTTTCTTAGCTTGTAGGATGTAGAAAAATGGGCAGCCGGAGGTACAAAAACAGGCGGGAGACTCAGTTTGGCCGCCAAATCAGTTTGCAAAAGAAGCAAGCAAGAATGCTTTTCTACCAGTCATGTGGAACCCACATCAATTACTGCCATGGATGTGACTTCAGTTAGTTTTTGGTTTGTTTCTTCATTTCTTTATTTTAGTCAATTTGATTGTGTAAACAAGGCTGTGCTCCTGCCAGGGATGTCGCTCCTCCTCATCTCTACCCCGTGGAAGCCCAGCTTCCAAGGTTCAGCTCAGAGGCTTTCTCCTCCAAGAAGCCTTTCCGGATCCCCCCAATTGCTAAGTGATTCTCTTATCCACTTTTAACTTCTTTTATATTTATTTATTTGTCTTGGTCCTCTTCAAGAATGATGGACAATTTATCTGTGTTTACTCAGTAGAATACAAGTTCTTAGAGGTCTTTTGTCTCCCCAGTCAGGCTCACCGCATGGTACTAACTAAACACTTAGTAAATGCTTCTGGGATTGAATTGGATTATTCCTGATGTAGTCAACTATCAGATTTGAAACGTATCAGACTAGGTGCAATTATGCCAAGAATGTCAACAGCTTACATGTTCTGTCTGCTCTGTACACAATAGGCACTTACTAAATACTGTCTTGGGTTGTGTTGTCTGGTCTGGTAGAGTATGGTCTGATCTGGTCTGATCCAATCTGGTCTTGTCTGGTATGATCTGGTCTGGTCTGATAGGCCAGGATCTGGTTTGGTCTGATCTGATCTGGTCTAGTCTGGTCCGATGTGCTCTGGATTGGTCTGGTCTGATCTGATCTGGTCTTGTCTGGTCTAATCTGATCTGGTCTGATATGCTAAGATCTAGTTTGGTCTGATCTGATCTGGTCTAGCCTGGTCTGGTATTTGTATTTTTATGATACATGTGGCCAGTTCCCCCATCCAGGAAACTGCATTCCAAATAACATTGTTGAAAGAAAAAGAGTCAGGAGATTAAAAAAAATTATAATTCTACTCAAGTGGGAAAAAGAAATTTCTATTAAAGAAATAGCTTGTTAAGAGCGAAGAAAAAAAGATTAGAATTTTGTTTCAAAAAGAGCTGAGACAACATCAAAGTTTTCAAACCACCCGGTGCTCAGAACATCCTTGTTGAACTTTTCCTTATTCGCTTTTGGGGGGATCTTGTTGACTCTTGTTCGCAGCATCTGGTGAGAGACCAGGCTGTAAGAGGAAAGGTGTTGGGCCTTCTCCCTGTGAAGCCATATGGCCAAAGGGCCTTGGTCCTTGGCATCTGTGCTTATTCCTTTTGGTTCTAGGTGAGGGGAGTGAAGACACCAACACCTTGTGAGTTCAAAGGCTCCAAGATGGTGCTTCGGCATCCCAGAATTCCAGGGTCTAGGCTCCAGACCCAGTGAAGCAATGATGCTCTGAGAAGCAAAGAGGGACCTTCAGGGCTTTAGTCCAGTGGGAGCTTAGAAAAAGGATTCATCCAGCAGAGGTGCTGGCTTTGGTGGGACCAGTGCTATGAAGAAACTGAGCTAAGTTCTGAGCCTACTTCCCATGAGACCAAAGTGGTATAGGGGAGAGCATGGCTCTGATACATTGAGGGGACATATTTATATGCTTGTTTTTGCTGTGTCTTTGAAGTAAATATTCCTCTTGTAATAGCTATCTGATGTTAAGCGGTTAAATGGAACTACGCAGTAGTCAGTGGCCCCCTAACAATGAAGGGAACACAGCTGGTGGAAGCTTAAGGTAATCACAGTAGAAAAAGAGACCCCCTGCCCCCAAAGCCCTCAGGGTACCTGAGAATCCCGAGGGGCTGTTGGGGCATCCTGGCTCTGCGAGAGGAACACAGCGATTTGCTACATGAAGAGGCCCGGGCTGGGTAAAATTGAGCTTTTCTCATTTATAGGGACTCGTCCGGAGATTATTTACCTAAGACTTTCATTTTTGGATACTCTAGTTTGCGAGATCTTAGAACAACAGCCATCTATATCTATATTGACAAATAGCTATAGCTGGAAAGTTGGTTTTCCAGTGCATGTACCTTCTCTAGACACTTTGGTTTGAGACGATTCTGCAAAGTTTCACGTTTGTTGATTTGTTGAATGCTTAAGTCTTGTCACTTGCCTGCTCCTGAATCCTGGTCAAGTAGTGACATTGAGTCTAATATGGGAAATATGGAGGGTGCAGCCCTAGAATGCTCCTATGTGGTTGGGAGAGAGAAAAGAATGGGACTTTCACAGTATGAGGCTGCTACATCATGCCCGAAGGTCTTCTGTGAAGACCCATTGCTCGTAATCCTTAAAATCACTCTAGGGAAAGAAGCCTGTAGTCAGCCTCCCGGCAAGAATGTGGTTACAAAGAAATAAGAAAAGCAGGTTAGTGCTACCCTCTGAAGCTGGAGTTACAGCAGGAAGACCTTAATTAGCCTCTTGGGAGAAGGTTTGCCAGAGAGAAAAACAACAGCAAAGACCTGGAATAAAAGCCATCTCTGGGAATAATTCCACCCCTTCTGAAGTACGAGTCACATGCGCTCATTTGGCCAATGCTGCCGGAAAGGATGGGGGAAGTGGAATGTTTTTCTCTTTCCATCATGAGAATTCTCCCAGGGAACCTTAGGGTTTTGCCTCAATAGAATTAGCCTTATAGGTCTAATTTCCACCTGACAACCTCAGTGTAGCAGGGGGCCCAAAAAACATACAGACTCCCAGAGTCCCAACTTTACATATGAGCCACCATCTAAAAAGTAGTATGTACTTCTGCCTCTTAGAATCCTAGGCTTTCTGAACTTTAAGACTCATATCAAATACCACCTTCTAAAGCAGGCCTTTCCAGGTTTCCCCAGCTGCCTTCTCCTCTAAGGTTACTGCCCATCTACTCTGTACACATTTGGTTATTTATCTCTACTGGGAGGTAAGGTCCTTGAGGGTAGGGACTGTTTTTGGCTTTGTTTGTGTCCTTACAGTTTGGCACAGACAGACTGTCTAAGACATCAAGGTCCCCTGAAGGAAAGGATAGGGACATCACATGCCAAAGGAACAAAATGATGTCCCCTGGACCATCTGTATTTGTTGTCTTCCCATATTAGAGAGCCTCCTGAGGGCAGGAACTGTCTTCCTTTTCTATACATATCTCCCATATTTAGAAAAGTGTTTTGCACATAACTTATCCATTCATTCATGCACTGTGTCTAGCACAAAGCAAGAAAATAAACACTTGTAGACTGGCTACCTGCTACTAAAATTATAAATAGCATCAACGTTAATTCAAAATCCGATGGGACTTGAACATCCCAATAATAGGAGCCAACCCAGAGAAGGGGCTGCCACTGGAGGTAATGGATTCCTTTTCTTTGGAGGTCTGCAAGAAAAGACTGGATGGCCACCTGCTGGGTATGCTGTAGCTGGGATTCTTGGCCACTTATGGGTTGGACTAGACTGGCCTCAGAGACCCCTCCCAATGTGGAGAGTCTATGAACTAGAACCTCATGTGGATCCTTCAAAAACTACCAGATGCCATCTTTGTGATCTCAAGAACAGCAAAGAAATGAACAGCAAAATGTTGAAATGTATTAAAGCTCTTCAGTGACTAGCATTTGTAGTAATTCATTCCCTATGAAAAGAAACTGTAGACCATTTTTTTAATTTAAGGAAAGAAAATCATTCCCAGATAGAGAATTGGCAGCTTTATTTACATAAATTTTATAGAACCAAATTCTTTTTTCTCTGAGCTCCAAATAGCTTATTGATGTAAAGAGATTTTATCATCATCCCCTTCAAGTTGGGCTTGCCAAGAGCATTCTTCTCATATTGCCTCGATGACAGTTCTCAAGTATTTGAACATTTTTCTTTACGATATGGTAGACTTTGTAGGAACTCTTCTCCTGGTTTTCTCACTTAATTCTTTACGAGTTCATACAAGTCTTCCCAGGGTTCTCTGAATCTGTGCCTTTTGTTACGGCAGTAAAACATTCTATTCCATTCATATGTTAGAACTTGGTTGGCCATTTCCCAATTGATAGACCCTCACTTTCCTATACTTTACTACATCAAAAAGTGCTGCTATGAATATTTTTATACTGATGGGTATTTTTCTTCCTTCTTTGAACTCTTTGGGATATAAGCCTAGTAGAAGTATTGTTGGGTCAAAGAATATGTACAAGTTAGTGACTTTTTGACCTAATACCAAATTGCTTTTCAGAATAGTTTTACGAATGCATAGCTTTCTCTCTTAATCCCTTGTTTGGTCAAGAACCCTTATCCATAATTTTATCTCCTAACTTATTTGTATCTAGGTCAGGTATCTTTTGAGGCTGATTGTGGGATATGGTAGGAAATGCTGATGTAAGCCTGATTTCTGCCACATTGTTTTTCAATTTTCCCTATAGTTTTTATTGAACAATGAGTTCTTCTACCAGTATTTATGAACTTTGTTTTGTCTTCCGTCTATGCTATCATGTTCACGTGCTTCTAGAATGTGTGTTTCTGATCTGTCCCACTGATCTACTTGGCTATTTTTAACCAGTCCTAAATAGTTTGGATGATAATCGCCTTTGGGGACTGCTAAGTCTTCTTCTTCCCCATTGTTTCCATTTTCCCCATGAGATTTTTGATTGTTTCTTCCTCTAGATGAATTTTATCATTATTTTTTCTAGTTCTATAAAGTAACCCTTTGGTATTTTGGTTGGCATAGCACTGAAAAAATAAATTTAGGTAATACTGTCATTTTATTGTACTGGCATGGCCCAACCATGAATAATAAATATTTCTCCAATCGTTTAAATTATTTATTTTCATTACATTGTTCAATTATTTTCATTTGTGTCTGACTCTTTGTGACTCTCTTTGGGGTTTTCTTGGCAAAGATACTGGAGTAGTTTGCCATTTCCTTCTCCAGCTCATTTGATGGATGAAGAAACTGAGGCACATAGGGCTAAGTGACATAGGGTCACACAGCTAGTTAGTATCTGAGGTCAGTTGGATCTTAGTAAAGATGAATCTTCCTGACATCAGACTTGGCACTCTATCCACTGTGCCATCTATTTCCCTGGCCCAGACTCCAATCATTCATCGGTTCTTATACCCCTGCTCCCCTTTTAGTCCCTCGGTTATCTGTCTACCAAAATTGAAGTTTGTTTTACCTGTGGCTATGTTCTCTCTAACTTTATCTTTCCTCTTAAATGTCTTCTTACCTGTCCTTAACTTGTTTCCTTCTTTAATTTCCTGTTGTAATACACTAAACAGAGACACACTCTCTCTTGGTCTGTCTCTCTGTAACTCTCTTTTGTTTGGTCCAGATAAGAATGAGGTGAATGTTATTTCTGCACCTCACTCCTTCTTACGTTGTGTATATATTCTTATTACACACCCCAATTATAAGAAATAGTAAGTACCACATCTCTCTTCCTCATTTCTTCCCTATATTCATATATACTTCCCTTTTATTTCCTCTGTTAAGGTCATCAAAACAGAAAAAACCCAACTGTTGGTCCATCTCTTTTTTCCTATTTAATCTCCACTGTGACCTTCAAAGTCATTAAGATTCTAATGGAATATTTATTCCTTCACTTCCCATTATGTCATCAATGTTATAGAATTATCCTCTTCTGGGTTTATATCTTGATTGTATCTTGATCCACGACACTTCTCAATAGTGGTCAATGAGGTTTTTTAGGTTTATTCGTATCTCTAGGCCCAGCTCCTGATTTAGGAATTTTTGCCAGGGCCTCCACCTTCTCCTACACTCTTAAATGAGGTGGTCAGGTCCTGTTTGGATCTGACCCTACTTTCCTGGGCTCCTGCCTCTGGCTTCCACTTTCATTGTGTTTGCTCTCTGAGTACTGTCCAGGTCCCAGATACCTGGTCAGAGATTTGTGGTTGGTTATTCCTGGTCAGAGATCTGTTATAGTCTATGCCTGCTCCCCGCTCCCCCCATCCCTGAGCTTCCCTAGGTGAGATACTGCCATGATCTTCCATCCCCCTAGGGATTTCCCTAGTCAGAATTCTGCCATAGGCCCATGATCTGCTCATCGGATTTTGTGCTAGCTTCTCTGACAGGTCCTGTCTTCCAGCAACCAAAGCTTCTCACTTTGTTTTTGTCTGGGGTTGGATGAAGGAGCTTTCTCATATTTCTCTTTGCATTTCTTGGTCATTGGTCAGTCTCGTGCCCTTTGTGGATCCCTTAAGTTGAAGTGGTCTAGAGATGGGTCCCAATGGAATTTTCATACCATCATCTTGGCCAGAAGTCCCTATTCCCTCCGTAGGAACAGATGGACACCTACATGGGTACTCACACGCTTGTTGATTTACTGTGAATAAAGGTATCTAGGTGATCCTCATGCTCCATTTTAAAACATTCAATATTTTGTCATGGGATTAATTCAAGGCATAATTACTTATGTATGTGTCAAGTCCTTCTAGTAGATTATAAGTTCGAAGAAGATCAGGACTGTGGTTTATCTAAACATCTCTCTGCCAGCACCTAGCACACTGCACTGCATTGCATACAGTAGATGCTTAATAAATATTTGTTGAATTCAGCTGGACAAAATGATGTATCTTATACTTACTCTCTATTTGGGAGTGGAGATCATTGACTATCACTTGTAGCTGCCCAATGGTCATGTCTCTCAGGTCAGTAGGTTTTAAACTTCTTTTCATCAAACATTCACTTATATGAGGCATGTGTGGCAGCTAAAGATTGGGGAGAAAAGGGGAAAAAGACTTAAATAAGACTGCTTGATCAATCAGCTGCCCCAAGTGATCCACCCATCACCACCACCAACACCACCACCACCACCACCATCATCATACTTATTCACATTTGTATGACATTTTAAGGTTTATAAAGCACTTTCCTCTCAACAGTCCTATGAGACGGTTGATCAAGATTATAATCCCTGTGTTGTAGATGAGGGAACCCGAGACTTTGTCATACAAGTAGGTACTCAGTGACATGGGATTCAGAAACAGACTTCCTATTTCTAAGGTCGGGTTCATTCTTCCATAAAAAAGGAAGAACATTTATTGCTATTCAGTTACTCTTAATTTAGGAAGTATACTTTTAAAGCATCTCAATTTATGTCTTTCTAGGAAGAGTGCCCTGGATCAGTGGGTATACAGGTGCCTTTTGTCCAAACCACTTTAAAACAGTTCTTATGTCAAAAACTTCCTGATTGGCTTTTGGTAAAATATTATTAAACTAGAAGTCTTCTGAAGGGATAGATCTAGGAATATAGGGTACCTCAGAGCCTAACTATAGAACCAAATGAGTATCTAGAGCCCTCTGATGCATTATAGAACTAGGGTTGGAAATATGAAATATACAAATAAGGAAGTTTGTATAGCCATAAATTTTTATGAATTTATTTTGTATCTTGCTACTTCCTTGAATTTATTGATTGTCTTAATTAGCTTCTTTGCTGAGTCTCTGGGGTTTCCCTGAGTAAAACATTACAGCATCAGCAAAAAAGAGATATTTTTGTCTTTTATTTACCTATGTTTATGCCTTTAATTTTTTTCTTATCTTATTGCTATTACTAGAATTTCTAGACCTACGTGAATAACACTGGGGAAAAGGAGCATCCTTGCTTTACTCCTGCATTTATAGGGAAAGTTTCTAGTATTTTCTCCCATTGCAAATAATGCTAACTTTTGGCTTTTGATCTATGACTAAGCCATTTTTAAGAGAATGAATTTTAAAAATTCTTTTGGGTTCAAAAGTTTCTGAATATATGGCTAATATGACCTAGGGAAGCCAATTAAGACATACATATTAAGAAAAATTGATCAAGAAATGCAAATTTCAAAAATTCAGCACTTCATACAAGAAAAATTGGAAGTCTGGTAGAGTAGAAAGGACACTGGCTTGGGAGGAGAAGAATGGTTGAAAATAACATTTTATTACTAACTCACTATGGGGCCTTAAACTAATGTTTTAATCTCTCTTGGCCTCAAGTTTCTGTCTGTAAAATGGGGTACAGAAAAGATTGGATGCTATTATTTCCAAGGTCCCTTCTAGTTCTAAAGGTCCTTTTTCTAATGTCAGTTTCCCTTTTGAGAAATCTTTTGTTTATATATCTATTGTATAGAAAGAGACAGAATCTTGGGAACGCAAAGAATATAGTGACAAGTTTCTCAATGACATTGGGTACTTTTCAAAAAAATGCCATTGAGAAATCCAGGATTGTGTAACTCTGAGTAGGGAAGGACTGAGATGACAACAGCTATTCGGCAGCTTTCTAAACGTCTGTGTAGACACTTACAAGATCAGCCACTGGAGATTTTTTCCTGTTTTGTTTCTCCACTTCTACTTGCATCTTGGCCATTGGTTTGGCCATGGCCAGTGCCATCTTGGCCTCTGCCTGCAGCTTCCTTTGTCTGGTGAGAAAATCCATGTCATCCAAGGACTCCGACTCCTCTTCAGTTGTGTCTCTGTCAGAGTAGGAAGAGCTCTGCTTGCTCTGTGGGGTGACAAGAACAACAACAAAGAACAATGAAGTTCTTGAGAACTTCTTTCATTTTTCCATGCTCCAGAAAATGGACACCCATTAGGAAGTAGCAGAGTCACTCTTCTATTCCATGACAACTTTGTGTATCAGAATGCTTTGGGTTTGAATCGGTGTTCACTTTTCCACTCGTGTATCTCACTACATGGTTTTGGTGTCCTTGGTGCTGAAGCCAACCCCCGCAAATGCCTTTTCAGTCAATGCCAGGAACAGAAGGAAATGAAGCTTTCTGATTTCAGTATGAGCAAGATGTGAGGAAAATGGTGCAATGAATTATAAGAAAGATTTGAATTTGTAAAATTAAAGCTTCCCTTGATCTGGCCTTTTTTTTTTGGCCAGACAAAACAAAAAGCATCAAAAGGTCATTCTGAAATTTAATCCAAAGTTTATGCAATCTGGGGCACAGCTGGGAGGACCACATTTCATGAAGTAAATGAAACCATTAATGTAAATGCAAATGACACTCAACAGGCAGAAATGAATTAAGGATCTCAGGATCTGATCACCAATGGAGGAAAAGCACCTTTGAATAGTGTCTTTCCAGACCTTCAGTGCTCTGCCTTCTCACTTCCCCTTTCTGGATTCATTTCCCTTCAAGACCCAGCTCAGAGACTACCTTTTATATGAAGCCTCTCCCAACCTTGCCAGTTATTATTCTTGTCCCATAAATTACTTTAATTGACCTCCCATACATTTTGTATTTGTGTACCTTTGTACCGAGCATCAGATCATAAATTTAGAGCTGGAACAGACTTTATAGATCATGGAGTCAAACCTCTTCCTTTTATTAAGGAGGAAACCAAGCGACTGGCTCAGGGTCACACAGTAGATGCCAGAGACAGGATCTGAACCCAGGTCTTCCTGATTTCAACTCCAACACTCTATCTACTAACCTGATGAACTTTTTGGTTTTGCAACAAATGGTGGCTGGAATTGGTATTTACCAGCTTACCTGGGGAGAGAACACTATCTCATATATTTCCTCCATTCATTTTGGATTTATTTTGAAGTCACTGAATAACTTTAAAGCCTCATTTGTACTTTTAATGCACTGTAATTTCCTCTTTCACTAATTATAATTTTCCAAGTGCTTAAAAAATGAAAGATATTTCTCCTGATTTTATTGCCCCAAGTCTTGTTTCTCAATGGAGTGGGCAGCTTGATGAGCTCAGTGAGAGGACACATGGGGAGTCAAATATCTCCATGGGAATACCACGGTTGTCTTACCATAGGTGACAAAGGGGTGTCCAGGCTTGTTTCTGTCTTACTGTCATCTGCGTCACTGTCTTTGTCACTGCCGCTGTCATTCACAAAACAAATTTGCAAGTTCATCCCGCTTTGTAGCCTAGACCAAAAAAAAGGTCACAGTGAGTTGTAATGTTGTGGTTTTCTTCTTCAGCTGCAATGACATTATTTTCTTGAGAAAAAAAGTTTTCAGGCAAGTATTTCCAACAGAGGCAGTGAGTTGAGAGCCTGTATGGTGAGGGAGAGACAAAGAAAAAGACAGAGAGAGAGAGAGAGACAGAGACAGAGAGACAGAGAGAGAGGGAAGTAGGGAGGGAGGGAGAGAAAGAGAGAGAGAGAGAGAGAGAGAGAGAGAGAGAGAGAGAGAGAGAGAGAGAGAGAGAGAGAGAGAGAAAGCACACACACCTTGGAATCAGGAAGATCTAGGCTAGGTTTAACTGCAGACACACAGTAGATGTTTGGCCCTGGACAAGTCACTTAGCTAAATGTGCCAGGCAGCTCTCTGAGGTGGTTACAGATGACTTGTTAATAGGTATCCAAAAGAAATCATAGGCCTGGAAAGATCTTTTGCCCCCCACCTCCATCTTTCCCAAAGCAGTAACATTATTATTGTTTAGAGCATCTGGGGTTGAATTCCATGTAACTGCTGACTTAGATGTGTGATCTAGGGTAAGCCACAACCCTTACTTTTGCCTTCTATGTTAAGAAAGTGAGAAAGAGGGCTAGATTTGGAATTAGGAAGCTTTAATAGCTTCAAACTGTACTACAGGATTTTGGGACACTCTACATATGTAGCATATGCTTCACAAACCTCAAAGTGCTGGAAAAATCAGTCATCTGACTGCCAAAGGACTTCGATATACAAGGTCAAGAATTCTTGCTCTATGAGGATTCAGTACTGAGATATTTGGTGGTGAACACTTGGTCCACAGTGCCTGGAAGATCAGAAGAGCCCTGGAAGCCAGATGGACTCCAGGTAGCTGGTTCTCCACAAATCTCTAAGCTACTCAGTCTTTACAGAATGTTGTGCCTTTGGAAGTTTATTATCCAAAGGTAACTTAAACTACATCTGCAGCATGGTACTGTCCATATGCACATGTAAGCCCTTACCAGGATCTTATTCTGGGACTTAAAGTATGTATGGTATTCTTTAAGAATGCTGAGTTTGGAAGCAAAAGGCCTGAGTTCAAATCCTAATTCTGCCACTGTAATGTTAATGGAATAGGAAGATCCTCCCCCTCCATGAATAGGCCTATGTGACCTGCTCTGAGCTCTGGCCCACCTCACTGCTGTGATGCATCCTGAGTCACAGAGCCCATTGGGAAAGAGAAGCTTGCTTAGGTGAGGCTTACTTGTAGGAAGACTTTCACACCTTTTGATGCTAAGTTGATTAAGTGCTGAGTCACGAGGGTTGTGATGCTTTCTGGCTCTGAGAAGTGTATACATACTCTGAGTTGGTGTTTTGCTTTGGGGGCTCTCTTATGAGAAGGACCTTGTGATTCTCTGGTGAAGACTCTGAGTAGCTCTATGTTCAGACGCCCCAACTGCACAGATGTAAAGGCTCTCTGGATCCAGTGGTGTATGCAAAGTGTGTAGCAATATTGCTTTGGTTCAGGCAGTCAAGAGCGCTGTCTGTTGGTCTTTGTGCTAATTTTTCTGCTTGTATTTTCTCTGAAATCAGGGTGCTGACCGTTCCCCTGAACTAGTGAATGTAATTAAAATTAGAATCGTTTTTGAGCAGTATTTCCTAGAAATTTCCTAGAAAAAAAGATCTAAGAATCTGTGCTAGCAGGCCATCCCAGGTATGGTAGAGTACTTGCTGTTACAGTCACTACCTGTGTGACCTTGGGCAAGTCACAAATTCTCGGGTCCTCAGTTTCCCCATCAAGGGCTTGGACTTGACGTACTCGAAGGTCACTTCCAGCTTTAAGCCGCCAATCAATGCTATTTGGTAATTAGTTGGAAAGACCACTTCCCTCAGTACTACCATGAGCCCCAGTCTATACATAATCTTCCAGATGGGGGGGAATTAGATCCATGATTTTACTGGCATCAGGAATTTCTGGGTCAGAGGATTCCTACCAATTCAGAGAGTCAACTCTCTGCAACTTTAGTCTTAGAAAGTTGCCCAGAATCCTGAAAGGTTAAGTGATTTTTCCCAATGTCACACCATGTGAGTCCAAGGTAGAACTCAAACTCAGGTCTTCTTGGCTTCAAGGCCAGTTCTTAAACCACTACACTGCCACTGTTTCAAGAACTTTCCCCCAATTTTCCAAGAAGTGCTCACTGAACTAATCTGAGCCAGGTCACAGGGTCTGGAGGACGATGGGACTGGACTTCCACTAGCATTACTGCCTCTTCTCTGTGGCCAGCAGCAACCTCTCCCATGTATGACACTTTATTCTCAAATAGCATAAATGCTAAAGTGCCAATTCTCACGGAGCCCACTTAAGAGACTTCCTTTGATTCAAAGCAATAAGGAACAAATAAACAGAAAGCGATCTACGCTTCCAGACCACACAACGGCAATGGCAGTCTGGTGCCACCTATTGCTGAAATCTGTGATTAATGAAAGTTTGGAGTGCTTTGTACTCTGTAACACATCTGGGCTCCTTTGAGCACACTGCTCTCCTCTGCCCTTGGATGGCGGCTAGTGCGAAGAATGATGGCTATCTATCGATCAGCAAGCAGGTATTCGGCGCTTACTACACTCCAGGCACTGGCAAGCCTATGGTTTCTAGGAGACAGGGAAAGCTTCCCTGGCACCTTTAAGAACATTGGTCTGCACATGCCGTGTCTTCTGCTGGGGTCGTACTTCCTTTGTACAAGACTGGCTTATGGTTTGATGCATCTGTCTATCTATCATTTATCTATCATCTATCTATCTATGTGTACACACACACACACACACACACACACATATAGAGACAGAGACGGAGAGACAGACAGAGAGGGACACACAAAGACAGACAGAGACAGAGAGGGGCAGAAAGACAAAGACAGAGACAGAAAGGAGATACAAAGTTAGACAGAAAGAGACAGACAAGACAGAGTTAGAAAGAGAGAGAGAGAAAGGAGAGAGACAGGAGAGAGAGACAGAGAGAAAACACTTAGAGAAGGACTGTTCTATACATAATAGAAGTAAGACCTGAGATTTAGATCCGGAAGAGACTTCAGAAAGAGTCTGATCCAACTCTCTTTCACTGATAAAATGAGGAAACAGGACCCAGGAAGGTTAAGGGCCTTGCTGAGGTTACAAGGGCAGTACATATCAGAGGTGTGATTTGAACCCAGACCCTCTGACACTAGACACAATGCTCTTCCCACAACACCACAGCTAAATTTATTTAGGCTCTGTCTGTAGGTTTTCATCTTGAACCATTGTTAATTTTAATATTAAGTTCTACAATCCTGTCCCAAGAGATTCCTCCGAGGGGATGATGGTTTTGCATTGACGACCAATGCGGAAGCGTTTATCCAATCTAATGCTTCTAAGGCAGGAGAGTCCAAAGGGAAGTGGGCAGGATTTAGCAGTCAGAGGGAGTGAAATAAGAAAGCCCCCTTGGGTAAAAATGCAGGAAATCGCCTTAGTCTGGTTTTATCACCGTGGGAAGCTGCATAGACCTTCTTATAGGGCGATCCCCATAATTCCTTACAGAACTAATCACCAAGAACGTGACTCTCTGGAAAAGGAAATTATGTGACATGACAGGGAATGGTTCTGAGGGGATTGTAGTCAAAATACCTTACTACGGGCTCAGGTTTCGAGAGGGATTCGTTTGCTTTTTGCCGAGCTCTGAGCACGGATTAAGACAAGGCGCCTGCACACAAATTCCCAGCCAGGCTCTCCAAGCAGCTACCTGCAGTCTGCGGACAGCCTGGTCTTCTTGCGGGAGCTGTCCGGAGCAGGGTGATGGGCTAGCTAACCTCTGGGGATCCCAGAAAG
>CM053626.1:15559778-15592493 GCA_028646595.1 Phalanger gymnotis | reverse complement strand
ACCAGACTTCTCCACCCACAAACACCAAAGACAACAGAGAAGGTTAGTGGGAAAAGCTGAGGGGGACAGAGGCGAAAGAGTTCCTGGTTCCACCACCACCCCGGGGGCAGTGGGGGGGGGTGTGGAGGGGTGGGGAGGTGGGGCAGCTACAGAACTACAGCTGCAGTTGCTTCCGGCCCACCTGGTGGGAGGAATTAAGTGGCGGATCAGAGCAGGAGTGCACAGCCTGCTGAAGATCCCAGTCAGGTCCTGGCTGGTGGTTCTTGGGGGAGGAGGAGCGCTGCTGTGGCAGAGCTGGCTGTATAGAAATAGCTCTGAAAACAACAGCACATCCCCTCAAGCTTGAAATAAAGTACTCTTTACTCTACAAGCAGTCATACCCTGACAAAAACTCAAGTAAGTTGGCTGGGAACATGGCCAGGCAGCGAAAATGCTCTCAGATTCAGACTCAGACTTTGGAATCTTTCTTTGGTGACAAAGAAGACCAAAACATACAGCCTAAAGAAGTCAACAAAGTCAAAGAGCCTACATCAAAAGCCTCCAAGAAAAACATGAACTGGTCTCAGGCCATGGAAGAGCTCAAAAAGGATTTGGAAAAGCAAGTTAGAGAAGTAGAGGGAAAATTGGGAAGAGAAATGAGAGTGATGCAAGAAAACCATGAAAAACAAGTCAATGACTTGCTAAAGGAGACCCAAAAATACTGAAAAAAAAAAAAAGAAAAATGAAGGGGTTAGATTAAATGACCCTGAAGGTTTCCCTCAGCTCAAAATCTATGACTATATGATGAGAGATTCTGAAACAACACTGATTTGTCAGAATGCTTATAATGATCTAGCCTCATCATCCATGATGGTCATAAAGCAACTGCATTCTGCTTTCAGTATGGTCCATGGAGCCAATGTCTGGAAGAGCAGCTGGATTGGCTGAATACACACACAAGGAATTTGTTTTAGAGGTGACCATTTTTAAGGCCTCCAGGGATTGATTTTTAACTTATTACAAAGAGGTAACGATTCCAAAAGAATGGAACAGATCATGAATGGTATTATTGGGAAAAAGAGATGAATTAGAAGACATCAGCAACTGCTAGTCCATATACCTGTCTTCTCATCTCCATACAATCTTTACAAGAGTGGTCTGTGGGGGATATGGAAGGACAGAGAGAAGAAGGGGAGGGGAAGGTCAGATCCGCTCGGTGGAAGGAGTGCCCACACTGATCAGTGTTCCATCACGTTCTCACGGAGCTGTGAAACTAAAGAATTAGGAAAGACCCATCCCCTTATTGTACAAATGAAGAAACTGAGGCCAGAAAGATAAGGAGATAAAGCCTAAGGTTACACCAGTTATGAGAGGATGATGCAGGTCTGTGGACTCCAGAGAGTTTTCCATTACAGTATCCTGCTACAATCTGGCCCCCAATGACAGGACGAGCTCCTAACGGCTTCTGTTCATGAAGAACACATTATTCTTCGTTAGGAAGACCTTGCCGGAAAAAGGGAGAGTTTCCAGGTTGGAGAGGGATCTAGAAATGCAAGGTGAAAGCAGCATCTCCTCAGCATAGCCGTCACCTTAAGGGGCTGCAATAGGAGTCAGAGGCCTCAGGTTTGGCTCTCACCTTTGACCCTTCCTACTTGTGTGTCTTTGGACAGTCACGTATGCTCCTCATCTGTAAAAGGAGGAGATTGGACCGGTCCACCTTGGAGTTCCTTTCCAGCTCTTGATTTGTGCTCCTAGGATGTTTGTTTAAAATAAGGACCATCATTTGGAAGAAACACCACCCTTCAGAGTATATTTAAAGAGTTGTCTTAAAGTAATGGTCTTCAAAAAAAAACCCAAAGGGAAGAACAAAAGATGGGGCAGCGACGCAAATCACAGCCAGCCAAAGCCCTAACAGCTGGTACCAAGGGCAAGCTTCACAAAATAATAATGTTAACAATAATGACTAGCATTTATAGAGTCATTTACATATGTTATATCATTCAATCCTCATCTCACCCCTGTGAGGGGGTGGCTATTATCATTCCTATTTTACAGCTGAAGAAATTGAGTCTGAGAGGGTAAATGACTTTCCTAGAGTCACACAATTAGTAAGAATCTGAGGCAGCATTTGAACTCAGATCTTCCTGATTCCAAGTATAGCGCTCTATCTATTGTGCCATCTAACTATGTGGGGGAGAAGAAAAGAAAAAGACAGGGCATTTAGGGGGCACAGTTGATAGAGCGCCGGCCCTGGAGTCAGGAGGACCTGAGTTCAAATTTGACCTCAGACACTTACTAGTTGTGTGACCCTGGGCAAATCACTTAACCGTGATTTCCACTTCAAAAAAAAAGGTATTCAGGGGGCCTCATCCAATCAGTATTTGAGCCAGGGGGTGACTCAATTCTACCTTGACAAATACAGACTCCTAACTGAAATGGATTTACAAATTCAGCTGAGGAGTGTACATGGGGAGAGAGACCCCAGGGCACAAGGATCTTGTGGGATGCCAGGGATACCAGGAAGCAGCTGGAAAGGGGGATGGGGAGCCACACCACAGGGGAGCTGCTCACTTTCATTATTTACTCTGGTGAATTAGTTGCTGAGCTCATCTGTTTTCATTTCACTGAAGGAGTACAGGTGATATCAGTGCCTGCATCCCAGCTGCTTCTGCCCTCTGTGCACTGACTGCTCCCCAAGGGCCCTAGAACCTAACAAATTCAAATGTGATCCTTCAAGAAAATGAGCCCAGGGAGAAATGAGAATGAGAGTCCCAATGTAACTGTGAGCATGGACACTGGAGTTCTTAGAGTCACCCCCATTCCCTGCCATCCACAGCATTGCATGGACGACGCTGGCAGCTTCCGGAGGGCTTAATGGAAATGTTGGTGGGTTGCCACCTTGCTTTGGCTGCTTTTGTGGCTGCCTCAGGGTGGCTCAATTCCATCCTGGCAAATACCAAGTCATAACTGAAATGGGTCTAGAAAAGTGAAAGAGAGAAAGCTGACCTCAGACAACTCGGCCACTGGGAAATAAAAACAAAAAAATTAAAGAAAAACCCAACCCAATAACAAAGCACCTTGAATTTAGATAGCCAGTTTAAGGATACCATTACCCAAAGCTTTTTCAGGGTCAGCTTTCATTTAAGACACATTCTGTCTGACTTTAGGCAGATGTAAAAAATGATTATGCAGGTGAGCGTGTGCAAGTAGAGTATCAGAGACAATGATTCCAAGGAACGATTGACTCACCGGGAAGAAAGGCTTGGTTTCCCACTTTTGCTGCAGCTGGTATAAATTCCTGGGCCATCATCAAAGAAACTCCCAAGTGCCAACTTCTGCCTGATGGATTCTCTCTCATTTTTCTGTGCCTAAAATTTTGGGAACAGAACCAAAGGTACTGATAAGTACACCATGCCTGACTTCACTGCTAAGTTTCTGAGATCTGTAACACTAGAAGGAATTTATGCCCACGTGGCTGACTCATAACAAAGGTGGCAGAAATGTTTGTGGGAGGCTAAAGTGAAACAGGAGGTACTTTGGCTTGGTGCCCTGGGCTGGACCCCTCTGCAATCAGTTTTAATTTTTCATTTCATTTCATCATTTCTCTGGAATCACTGTCATCACCTTGACCCAGTTTTTGGCAGGACGGGACGAGGTGATTCTGCAGAAGGCCTTTCCCAGTCCACCAATGTGCTAGCACCTTCCCCTCTCAGACTGCATTCCATCTACACCAAACATATTTTGTATGTACCCAGTAATTTACATGTAAGCTTCCCCATTGGAATGCAAACTCCTTGAAAGCGGGGACTATTTTTTTTTGCCTTTCTTTGTAACCCCAGCACTTGCAACAGTACCTGGCACACAGCAGGTGCTTGATACATGCTTGTTAATTGATTGATGAGACTATGAGGATTTCTCTCTACTTGTCTAGTCTAAACAAAGTTAAATAAGGAACGATTCGCTTCAAAACAAGAGGTCTTTGTGTCAATGACGTGGATTCACAGATTTAGATCAGAAGGGGATCAGAGGTCATCTAGTCCAATGCCCCATTTTACAGCAGAGGAAATTGAGGCTTGGATTTGTTAGGGTCGCACAGACACAAAAGGTGAAGCCAGAATTTAACTCGGTCTTCTGACTCCAAAGCCAGTTCCATTCCCATGCCACCATCTTTCTCGGCCCCTTTCCCCTGCCCTAACATTCTCCCCTCTAATTGCTCAATCAACAGTCATTCATTAAGTGCCCACAGCATGCCAGGCACTCCTGCCACTCTACTGAAAATCCGACATGCTTCCCACCTCTTCAGAACCCATCCTGATTTTGCAAGGTTTGGAATGTAGGAAAAGATTAATAATTAGCATTTTATAGCACTTTACGTAACACAACTGATTTGCAATTTGAAACAGCTAGGCAGCAGAGTGGGTAGAACTGAACCAGGAGTCAGGAAAACCTGAGTTCAAATCCTGACTCAGTCACTTACTAGCTGGGTGATCCTAGGCAAGTCACCTAGCTGCTCAGCCTGTTTTTTCATCTATAAAATGGCAATACTATTACTACTACTACTACCACCACCACCTACATCTCAGGGCTTTTGAGAGGCTCAAATGAGGTAATGTATGTAAAGTACTTTGCCAATCTTAAAGCACTCTATAATTGCTGGCTATTATGATGATTATAACTGAGGCTACTGGATTTGCTTTGTTGCTTTGTACACATGCTCATCCTTTTTTAGGGAAAAAAAGACTGGGCAAGAAAAAGCTGTACAATTGGACTGGAGATGATTTACAGGTATTTACAGCATCCTTCCTTTCCTCTGTGGAATCCCAGCAAGACAAAAAAACCTTCAAAACAGAGGCAAAGGTAAATGGTTATCAGGAAACAGAAGGAATCCTGGCTGGGGAGCAATTATTCCCATGCCATGTCATTGGGCATTGCAACAATTTTGAATTCGGGGAGGGTCACCACATCATGTTACAGAGTCAGGGTCACAGATCATAGAATGATCATGTCAGAAGGAACCTTCAGTGTCATCCAGTCCTTATTTTACCGAGCAAGAACCTGAGTACCAGAGAGGTCAAGTCATTTGACCAAGTCACGCAGACAGCCAGGGCTAAGGGGGGACCTGGAGCATTCTGGTTTCCATACAACGAATTCAGCACTTCTGCATTGACCAGCTCCCAGCTCTGCTTTCAGAGAGTTAGAACTACCGAGATCATATGACCTAAAGCTATTCCTTTTTACAGGTGAGGCAGCTGAATCCCAAAGAAGTGAAACCACGTGTGCAAGTTCACACAGGTCACAAGGAGAAGGATTGGGATTCAGAACCAGGCCTGCTGAATCTAAGTGAGAAATGGAGAAAGAGTCCAAACCTATGATTTCATCAACATGGGCCACTCCAGACATCTAATGTCCTTCCAGCAGTACAAATCAGTGATTTCTCCATCATCTACAGCATTACGGAGTTGCTGGGGCACCCACAGTCCCTGAGCCAGTATTGAGCATTGGCAGGATTCGAGTCCAGGCCTTCCTGACTCTAAGTCCGGAGTCTACCCACTAGAGCAGGGTGCTTCTCTCCGGATTTCATAGAATTCCTCTTTTTCCTTTTGGCACACATCCAGAGCGCAAGGGGAATTGCATTACTTGCTCTTTTGTGTATTAGACATTTGGCTAAATAATTATTGTTGCACATACAATTATAATGCTGACTTCACAGATTTATTATTAGTGCTTTCTAGGGTAGCCCCAAGCCCTTAAAAAGCAACTACAAGCTTGGAGAGGTAAATAAGAACAATTTTAATTTTAACAAATTTAATTTTAATTTAATAACTTTTTCAATTTTGTATGTGTGCACTTCAAGAATATAGGCCTGAGCACCCGGGGTCATCTTGACAAAACAGAATCAGCTATCTCTTGAAATTAAAAAAAAATCTCCAAAATACTGCAGTCTATTATAAATGCCGAGTTTATCCAGCTTCATCAATGTCCCTCCTGGTGAGGCTATTTCCCATTCTATGTAAAAGTAGTGGAACATGTTACCAAATTCCCTGTGAAAACCAAGCCTAAGGTCCTTAAGGTCTGAAGAGTGGGTCACTGAAGTGGACTTTCAAAGAAATGCGGTGTAGAATTCTGATCAATACAGAGACCAGTCATGTCTGACAGTGAAGCGTGTCTCCTGCCTCTTTTCAGAAAGGTGGTGGCCTATGTGGGTATAATGAGGCATACGTTGCCAGATGTGGACAGCGTATCAATTTGTTGTACTTATTTGTTACAAGAGAGAGTTCTTTACAGAGGGAAAGTCACTGGAATTCTTTCTCTCTCTCTCTCTCTCTCTCTCTCAAAAGGCATCAATTTATTCTTTTTTAATCAATCACGAAATATCAGTCCAAAATGTTTTCCACTACCCTATGCTATTCAGTGTAAAAGTCCAAATAAATATTAATTTAATATTGTTAGAGATACTTGTTAGATATTAAATGAATATTTGTCAAAGAAAAAATAAGTGCAATGCATAATGACAATTTGGTACTGATGGTATGGCTAAGGTCAACATCCTTATTGAAAAAGTTGGCTAAAATTCTCTAGAAGCTAAAGCACCAAGAGAAAAAAAAAGATGCAGGAACACACCCTTGATTTCATGGCTTGGAAGATTTCGCTTGATGGTGGGAGTGGAGTGAGGGGGCAGCTTTCTGTATTTTAATTTACACTGAACACAAGCCAGTCCCTCAAAGCGAACACTCGGCTTCATTTTCTATCTTCACCTCCCGGGAGGCAAAGCTGTAGAGTGGAAAGCGTATCAGTCTTACAGTTTGAGGACCTGGGCTCAAACTATACCTTTGAAATTTAGCTGTGTGGTGTAGGGCATGCGGTGTGTGGCAAGCCACTTCCATTTTATGAGCATCTGTTTTCCCCTCCATAGAATGGGCACACTAATAGTGCCTATCTCATTGCCTTGTCAGGAGCAGTTGGGAGAATGTACGGAAAGTGTTTTGTCAAATATTGTATAAATGCTACAACGCCACACAAGTGGCAGCTGTTTGTTGTTTTTTTAAGTTTGTTCTTCTTGTTACCACTACTCCAAGGTCATTTTCTGAGTATAGCGGGATGCTTACCACTAAAACCATTTCCACACATCAAAGATCTGGGATTTTGTGAAGATGCGAACTCTCTTGCCGGGCACATTTCATAACCCTTAAGTTAACAGATAACTTAGAAATGACAGAAGCTTTAGAAACCAAAGCCAAAATCCCAAACCTAGCCCAGTATCTATTCCTCAAGGCCAGATGACATTCATTCATCTTCATGGCACCAGGCTCAGTGCCTCTAGCCTTGGAGACCCCATCCTTAGATTCTCATGTGCTTCAATTCTTTTCTGGGTGCTTTCCTTTATGGAAAACTCTCTCAATAAGGATGTTGACCTCATCTATAAGACCGATGCCAAATATATCATTATACATTGTATTTTCTTTCTTTTTTTTCTTAGACAATTCCACTGGGGGCAAATACAATTCCAAGCATTTCAAATAATGGGCTATTGCCAAACTTAGCATCAGTTATTCTGCATTCAATCAATGTGCTGCAGTCGGGACCAGACGATTTTTTTTCTCCTGAGTGAGCCCATGGGCATCTATATGCATTTGTAAATTTCAAAGCCCTATTGTTTCCCCAGGAATAATGTCCTCTGGGTTCTTCCCTCCTCTGACCCTGCTAGCCCAGATCAATGAGGCAGGGAGAGGAACAGTTGTACATCGCCTGTGCATCTCCCCAGCACATGGAGAGGTTTGGCAAATCTATCTCTTTTGGCCGTGGGTGGAAGAAGCTATGCCCACTTCAGCTCTGAAAAATCAGCTTTTGGAAATACTCAAAACACACACGGCGGCATCTTCAGGCTGGTTATGATTATGAAAAGTGAAGAATGATCGATTCCCTGATTGAGACCTAGAAGGAGCCTCAGAGGCTGGCTAGTCCGATCCCTCATTTAGAACTCAGCAAACTGAGGCCAGGACAGGTAATAAGCCCCTTGTCCAAGGTCAGGCAGGGAGTAAGCATCAGAGGTGGCATGGATTCTCTACCCTCTGGTTCCAAATCCCTTCTTTCCACTGGAACTGAGGTACAGAGTCTCATCTTTATGAGGCAGGAAAGTAGTTCAGAGCCCAACAAAATGAAAATCACCTTTGGATTCAGCGTATTGAGCCCCGGGCTATCACTGCCCATAGCTTCTTGTTGAACTCCCCTGTGCCATCTTCTGAGCAAGACCGCCAAGGCTCACAATGACTAACAGGAGCAAAACTGGAACTTGCCCCTGGCTAACAGAGTTTTGCCACAGGGTACCAAGACAGGGCAGGGGTAGGGAGTGTGGGGAGGGGAAAGAATGCTTCCTCCTAGCTATCTCCATCCCCACACCTTACACACTTCACTGTCCTGTAGAGTCATAGGGCATGACAGCCCCTCATCCCTACCCCTGCAACCACTGAATACCTGCTTTCAAATGCAATTGCCCAGGTCTGGCTAGTATAATGCTTAATGGTAGGGCTGTAGGAGCCTAAGAACCTTTCAGAAACAATCCAATTCACCCTCTGCTACTGCTCCCCCTGCCAATGCTTGTATTTATAGTCAGCTAGGTGGGGCAGTGGATAGCACACAAGATTTGAGTTAGGGAGATCTGAGTTCAAAACCTGCTTCAGACACTTATTAGATGTCTTTTCCCAGCCTGTTTTCTTAACTGTAAAACGGGTGATAATGATAGCATTTATTTCACAGGGTTATTGTCTGGATCAAATGAGATGATGTGCATGGTGCTTGGCAGATCTTTAAAGTACTGTGCAACATGAACGCTGGCTATCACCACCACCATAGCCGTCATCATTGTCATCATAGTCATCATCACCATCATCATCACCATTATGATCATCATGACAGGACTTACACTAGTCAAGACACAAAGTAAATAAGTACAAAAAAGGGCTTTTTTGTAAAAGAGAAATAAAGACAAAACTATTTTGGGACCATCAGCTGGAAGGGACCGCAGAAGGATTCAATCCGACCGTCTTGTTTTCTAGATGAGGAAGCCGAGACCCAGGTGTCTATCTAGCCACACACACACACACACACACACACACACACACATACATATTATATGAAGAAAAGGAGATCCATTAATGTTAGATGACTGGCCAAAAGTCACATAGGTAGTCAGTGGCAAGGATGGAATCTGAACTCAGGTCCTTGGACTCTGACTCAATGGTGTTCCCACTGTGCCAATCCAAGTAAATAGGGACACAGGTGGCTCCCTCCTCCAATGGCTGATTCCCCTTTCCAATTTGCCCCTTGTCCTCTCCTGTCTCTGGGCTCACAGTCCCTGTTATTCTGAGCTCCTTTTGTCCCAATAACAGATGCCTCTTTCACTGGCTCCTTCCTCTCGGTTTTCACAGGCACCAACAGCCTTGTTCAGGCCTTATCTCCTCATGTTTGGATCATAACATCAGCTTTTCCCTCATTCCTGCAACTCGAAGTCTTCCAACTCTGTTCTCAGCCTGTCCCTCTCCTCCTCAAGAACCCACAATGACTTTTGTAGGATTATATTCATAATTGATCGTGAACATAAATATGTACACCTACATGAATATTAATAATAATAACTCTAGCCTGATTTCTTTAGTCAGACTCAAGGCACTTATACATATGTTAGCTAATTTGATTGATTTCTTTGAGGCAGCTAGGTAGTGCAGCAGATAGAGTTCTAGCCTTGGAGTCAGGGAAACCTGAATTCAAATCTTGCCCCTGAAACTTACTAACCTTGGGGAAGTCACTCAACTATTCGAGCCTCAGTTTCTTCATCTGTAAAAAGAGATGATTGGAGTAAATGGACTCTAAGGTACTTTCTATGTTCCTCTGATCCTTGCAGTTACTCTACAAGGTAAGTAATGCAGGTGATAATTTATTTTATAGGTAAGGAAACTGAGACCCAGAGAGGTAAATGGTAATAGTGTTTTGAACTTTCAGGTCTCAATTGATAAAACTGGTCAAAAGAAGTTTTTCTTTTTCTCCCTTTACCCCTAACTCTCTTAATTCCACATCAAGTTGTTTTTCACTGGCAGGAGACCCTCAGTTGCTCCTCCCCTCTAATGCAATGCAATCAGTCAATGAGCATTGATTAAGCACCTACTATGTGCCAGGTACTGTGCTGGGACCTAGGGATACATATCAAAAGAACAGAATAAGAAGCGAGAGGTTTCCATTTGAATGGGGGAGAAAAAGAGGAGGCATTAAAATGCACCTACTATATGTCAGGCACAGTGCTAAGAGCTTTACATGGACACATGTAAATGTGCACAAAATAAATAGGAAGAGACTCAGTAGGAATAAACAGGGTCATTTTTTTTTTTTGTGGGGGGTGGGGACCAGCAGTTGGAGACGATCAGGACAGATTTCTTTACTTTTGGCTTCTCAGATCAAATCCCGATTCCTCAGACCAGCCCAGTCCCACATTAGAAATCCAAGGTTTTCTCCGGTCATGAAGTCCACCAGCGCTTTCCTGACCTAATCAGAGAAGCGTCTTTAGGTCGCTTGGGCACAAGCCCCACTCATTTCTGCTTCTGTATCTTGGCCCATGTAAGGGGCTGGGAAGGACATCACAGGACACCTAATCCAAACCTCTACATCCTAGAATGGTGAAGTAAGTGGGAATAAGTGATTACTAGAGACATAGCTAAGGTGGGTCAACTGGCTGGGCCTTTGTCCCACAGGGTCCACATTCAGAGTGTGGTGTACTCCTGAGCAGGTAGAAAAACAACTGAACCCAGCACCAGTTATCAAGAATAATTAGTTAAATTAGGAAGCTACCAGATGGTGCCCTTCTTCCCCCCAGTGAGTAATTCAGCCCAGGTAAGTCCTCCCACCTCTATTGGCCCCCACACCGCTCATTCCCCAGCAATGGCCTCCTGGTAGCCCAGGGCATCTCGAGGGTCAGTCCGAGGCCCAAAGTTTCTTTGCCTCACCCCCAGCTGAATCCATCTCACAAAGCTGTTTTAAGAGCGTCTTCCACGCTGCTTTGGCTTAGGCTCAGAGTTGCTGTTCTGGGGTCTGATACTATCTTTTCCCCCACAAATTTCTTGATGCAAATGTAAGGTTTAAATAGCTATAATATATGGACTAATATGCTATACACAAATACATATATTTACACCCTCACCCCCCACATTTCTTGATGCAAATGTAAAGATTAAATAGCTGTATGTGGACTAACACGCTATATACATATACATATATTTACACACACACACACACACACCCCTTCCATCTGAATTGACTAAGAATTGGCTTCATGTGGCACATTCCCAAAAGGCCCCAGAACAAGGCTAATTTCGTTTGTAAGTTGTTTGTGTTCTTCCCAGGTTTTGCCATATGGTCTGTTTTGAAGCAATTAGCATGAGCCCCTGGCCTCCATGGGATCTCCAGCCTCGTGATTTCTGGCATCCTCACCCTTAGCAGAAGCTGCAGGGAATAAGGCTGAGAATCTGGAGCCCCTAATGCACGATGTTATTCTCTCTAATAAAAGAAGGTTTTTCTTCCTCCCTTCCCCTAGCCATGCACAGGTAGATTGTAGGGGCACAGCAGTAGAGTTAAATCTCAGGCCACCCATCTGAAAAACCATCTGGAATCATGGGGAAAATATCACCAAACTGTTTACACCCTTACACCAAGCAACCCCATGCTATTGGGACCAATCCCTAAGGAGGGCAACGGCAGAATAGAAGGTCCCCTATGGAACTGCATATCCACAGCAACTCTCTTTGTGGTAGCACAACTTTGGAAACAAAGTGGGTGCCTGTCATCTAGAGAATGGCTAGACAAAGAATGCTATATGAATGTACAATGATGGCGCATGGGTGGGCCACAAGAAAGGAAGAACGTGAGGGACCCTAATCCTGCCTCTTGACTCTGCCATGCAACTTTAGGTAGCTTCTCTAGCTTCCTCATCTATAAGACTGATGGTGGGGGGGGGGTCCCTTCCATCTCTAATGTACCAGCAAACTATGAGATTTCTTCTTTTTCTTTTCTGTCATTGGTTAGACATGTGTCCCATCTCTAATATTTATGGTTCTTTCTGATCTTTGAATTATAAGCCCCCATACTAGATGCTTGTGAATGGGGAATTTGGGAAGGCCTCTTGTAGAAAGTGGGAGCTGAGCTGAGTCTCGAAGCAGGGGAAGCCAGGAGGCAGAGGTGAGGAGAAGGGCATTCCAGGCATCGGGGACGGCTAGGGCAAAGGTGTGGTTGGGAGATGGAGTGTCATTTGTACTTGGATCTGAGAGTTCATGGAGGGGAGCAAGGTGTCTAATATAGGCACCTGTAATCCAAGAACAGGCTTCCTGAAAGACTCACGATTATGGCTTCCTTGGCTCAAGATGTACAAATGTGATCCTTTGAAACAAGATTGTTTAAGGGGGAGAAGGGAGCTCTGGACTCAGTCCAACTTCCTTATTTTACAGATGTGGAAACCGAGGTCCAGAGCTCATTCCCTTGCCCAAAGTCCCTTAGCTACTTAGTGCCAGAGCCAGGAGTACAGTCTGATTCCCCTAGCTCCTAGTTCAGCATTTTTTCCAAACTACCAATGGGCCTCATATACCTCATAATGCCTGGGGAGCCAGAAGTCCCCTGTGGCAACCCACAGAAGACCTGCTGTTATGGGAGGGGTGAGAAAATCCAAAAGTTGAGAAACCCAAAGAGCCCCAGAGAGGATATTCGAGGGTCCTGTGACACCCTGTTCCATTTTTAGTTTGGAGAGTTTTCCAGAGTGCTGGCATGTTCCCAGGCCTGGTAGAGGAATGGGGACCTTTGGCTACAGCCCAGCTGATTCTTAATAAGCATAAGGGTGAGAATTGTGTTTTTCACTATGCATCTTTAATATAAAATATCTTTGCATGGGATAGACACTGCCAAGAGGGGCCGGCTATGGTACTACTCTATGATGACTATTCATAGGCTCATTTAAATAAATTATTTTATTTTGGCTGCATAAAACAAAGCCCTTTAGTAAGGACCCACTCTCCAAGGCATTCTGATAGGCAAAGGGGATACATAGTTTAAAAATGGCTCCATCCCTAATATTGAGGCACTTCCAGCCTATAGAGGAGTAGATGACCTATATGAGAATGGACAAAAAAGGGTATGAAGTGGTTACAAAGGAGAGATGAAGGCAAAGAATTCTCTCAAAATTCAAGAAGGGTTAGAACACCATTTTTAGTGAGTGTTGGGAAACCAGGGAAGGCTTGGCACCTTGTCTGAGCTTTGAAGGAAGAGGAAGGTTCTTTGCAAGGCTGAGATGAGTAGAAAATGCCTGTGAGCTGGGGTAGGGAGCAGCTTTCATGAATCCATGCCAAGAACAAGAAATAACTAGTAATCTGGGATGCCCAGAGACCATGCCCTCTCCCCTCACCCCGGGGGACTGAATTCATTCAGCTTTGGAACTCTGCCCGGCACTAAGCCGTCGCGATTGGTGGATGAATGAAAATGCCCCCAACCCACCATCGAGAGCAGGCCCAGACGAAGCTTCCTAGCCAACCCTGCCATCCCCCAGGAAAATGGGACCTATATCGCATGAGAATCTAGCAACCTGTTCCATCCCTCCCTTGCATTTCTCTTCTTGCTCCACTCCACTTACCATTCCTGAGACTTAAACTTTCCCTGAACATGCCTCTCCTCTAGGTGTGGTCATCCTCTATCAGAATATATGCTCTGGGAGGGCAGGCACTGGCTCGCTTTTATGTTTTTATGCTCTGCACCTGTTCAGTGCACAAAGTAAGTGCTTAATAAATGTTTGATCATTCTTAGTTGCCAGTTTGTCTGGGGATGCAGGAAAGGCAATAACAGGAAACACGGTGGTCAAGGTTGGAACCAGATGGTGGCCAAATACCTAAAGCTGTCAGCAAAGTCACAGGCATTTATGGGGTCTGGGCTCAGTATGCTGGCACATCCTGGAGGAGGTATGACAGACTGAAAGGGAGGGTCAGCCTCCTTCTTAGATGTATGTGGTTGTTGCCAGTGGGAACTTAGAGGTTAAATGAAGGAAGCCAGGAAAGCAGGAGATCACAAAGTTCAGTATCCCATCCTAGAATGGGGCTAGGAAAAGCAAAGAGATGCCAAGTTTTCCTCCTAAGATCGAATGTCAAGCTGGATGCTAGGAACCTCTGAGATCATCTTGTTTACCTCCATGACTTCCTGCATAAACAATGCTTCAAGGCCAGTCTCAACTTTCTAATTCACCCCATCCTTTCAACCCTAGTACATAATTTCACGTTGCCAGACTGTCCCTGCTAGTGAGGTCATCCCTATCTTATCCATGGGGAAGTCTTTGAAGGAGAAAGCAAAGTCTGCTCATCTCCCTCCACCCTCCCACCGTCTACACCACAGCCAACACTGATGCTGCAAAACACGTCCTAACTGTTCATTAAGGTTTTGGCTGCTCAGGCAAATCCAACATCAAAGTCAACGCCGATAGTGAGGAATGTCAAATTAAAGGAGGCAGGGCTGTAAATAGCTTGTAAGGATCTAGGGAGATAGAGTTAATAATGATATTAATATAATGACGACGACCATGATAACAACAATATATGATAATAACTAGCACTGATATGGCACGATAAGGCTCCCAAAGAACTTTACATATGTAATCTCATCTGATCTTCACAAGAGCCCAGGGATATAGATGCTGTCATTACCTTCGTTTTACAGATGAAACTGAACCTAATTCGTCTAGCATTACACACTTGTCTTATCAGAGACTCATCTGAGGTGGGATTTGAACTCAGATCTTCAGGCCTCCAAGTGTAACACCCTACTCACTATGCCACCAATTTGCCTGAAAGAGAGAACAGAAAGATTGAGAAAATCAGGAAAAGGGAGAAGTAGGCAAAGGAAAGAGAAAGGTGAGATGGGAAGATGGGGGAAAAGAAAGAGGGCTCCAATGTGAGAAACTGAGACCAACTCTTGAATTATAATTCACTTAAAATGTAATAATTACCTCAAATGTGCAATACAAAGACAACAAGAGAGTGTCCTTGTACTTGGGCAGCCTGGTGATGGCGATCGAAGGGTGCGTGACAAGAATAGCAAAGAATAGACAAAGTCATTTCAAGAAGAAGAAGGCGGGGAGGGGAATTTGAATGGCAAGCCCAGTTAGAAATGGAGGTGAGAAGACGACTCTTGAGGGCTTTGAATGCCAGATGGAGGATTTCATGTTTTATCCTAGAGTCAGGAAGGAGCCCTTGAAAATTTTTGAGTAGGCAAGTGATAAGATTAGGTCTGTGCTGTAGGAATATCAATTAGACAGCCATGTGGCAAGTAGATTTTGACATCAATATTATAAAAATGAACTATTTTGTGGCATCTATAAGCTGATGAAGAATGAAACCAGTAGAAATGGGACAACAATGTATGCGATGACAACAGTAATGTAAAAACGGACATTTCTGAAAACTGTAAGAACTGTGACCAACACAATGACCATCCGTGACTCTGGAGGACTGATGATGAAATATCCTCTCCATCGCAGAGTGCTAATGGGTGAATTTAGGGTATGGGATGAGACATACATACAAACATATATACATACCCCCACATGTATACATACATGCAAACATATGTATATATACACACAAAAACACCCCATATTTTTGTATACAGCCATTGGGAGCATTTATTTTATTTGATGATGCATATTTGTTATAAGAAATTTCTTTTTCTTTCTTTTTTCCCCAATGGGTAGGATGTGTGAGCAAGAAAAAACAGCTATCTGTAAATTTTTTTTTAAAAGAGGTGGTGTGTGTGTGGGTTGTGTGGGGGTGGCTTTCTTACTGTGAAAAGTTGCACGCACTTTCAGATGAGGTCACCATAGTATTAATTTTATTGAACTGTCTTTTTTTTTGTTACAAGAGAACTCTCATAAAGTAGGAACAATCTGTAAGTGTTTGTAATGAAAAAGAACACCCCTCCCTTTAAAAAAAAAGGATTGAGTGGTGGTGAAAATAGAGGGGGTGGAGAGAGCCTAAAAGCAAGGAGCTCAGTTCAGAGATAACAGCAAAGCAACGGTGATGGTGGTGGTGGTGGTGGTAGTGGTGGTGGTGATGACGATGGTGATAGCTCTCATTTCTATAAGACTTTAAGGTTTGCAAAGCACTTATCATTTGGCGCTTTTCAATAATCCTGTGAGGTAGGTGTTATTATTGTCTCCATTTTACAGATGAAGAAACTGAGGCAGGTAGTGATGAAATGATTTGCCCATAGTCCCATAGCTAGCAAGTGTCTGAGGTAGGATTTGAACACAGGACTTTCTGACTCCAAGTCAAGCACTCAATCCCCTGAACCACCCAGGTGCCATTGAGAGCCTGGACTAGGATAGAAGCTTTGCACGTGGATGGCAGGAGACATCATGGAGGTGAGGTTGACATAATTTGCCTACTCTTTGGGTCCAGGCGTTTTTGTACAGGAGAGATAAATCAGTGATGATTCCAAGGCTGCAAACTCAGGTGACCGGAAGGATAGTGCTGCTATCGACAGAACTTCAGAACTTTGGAGGACAGATGGGTTTGGGGGCTCATGTAAGTTCTGATTTAGAAATGGTCAGTTTGAGATCACAGGATCAGAGTTGACCTTACAGGTTATGTGGTCTGACCATCCCCCACCCCATTTCATAGATGAGGAAAGAGAAGGACAGAGATGTTGATTGATTTGCCTGAAGTAACACAGTGGCAGGGTTGGGGATTGACCCCAAGCCCTCTGACTCCACAGACAACTGGCCATACATGAATGGAGTGAAGGAGAGAGAATAGAGTAGGACGTAGAGATCGGAGGTTTATCTTCATAGAGATGATAAATGAACTCCTGGGAGATGGTGAAGTCACCAAGGGAGAGAATGTAGAGAGAAAAATGGGGACGAGAAAGAGTCTGCGGGCAGGAAGGATCCGATGTTCCTCCAAGGAGCCTGAGGAGCAGTCATTGAGAACGAGTAGGGTCACAAAAGGCAAGTGAAGAGAGCCTGTTCTGGCAGTCAACAGAGGGAAAATTTGCCAAGAGTTCAATCAACTGAACTTTGAAGAATGCATTGGCTTGAGCAATTTTGAGATGACTGGTGATCTTGGAGGGAGCTATTTCAGCCTGGTGGTGGTCTGTAAAGACAGATCTCAAGGACCCAGAGAAGTGATTAGAAGGGGAAGAAATAGAAGCAAGGAGTCTAGATAACCTTTTCTATGCATTTGGCTTTAAAAGGAGAAATTCAATTCCACAGGTATTTCTTAAGCACTTATTATGTGCCAAGGCCTTTGCTGGAAGTTAGACATAAAAAGAAATAGTCCCTGGAAAGGTATAGGACATTAGCTTGATGGAATGGCAAAGTTAACCAGCAACCCCATTCCCTTTAAATGAAAAAAATTAAGTGAAGCCAACCAATACTGGACAGGGTAAATTGCTGAAATATGTAACTGGAAACCTCAGTTATCTGGAATATTCCTAGTAGGGTACAGTAGAAAGACCTCAGGATTTGGGGTCAGAAGATCTGGGTTCAAATCCTGATTCTTTTACTTAACCACCTGTGTGACCTCAGGTGAATCACCTTAACTTCTTGGATCCTCAGGTACAAAACAAAGGGAAAAGGGGAAAGGTCAGACAAGATGACCTCTGTGGTTCGTTCCCTCTCTAAGTCTATGATCTCCAAGTCTACACTGGGAATCAGACTTACACAACTACCAGATCAAATCCCATGATCCTAGCTGTACTTTGTGAAGCACTGTACAAATGAGCATGACTATTGCACTACTTAATCATTGTTTAACTCTGGAATGTTTCAAGTAACTCAAAGTCCCTTCAGCACTTAAAAGACCTGAACCTGTAAGGGCTAAGAGAGAACAGAATCCCATTTTTCCTTTTTAATTGCTGATAAGAGGAATCCTTAGCTAGGATGGTGGCTATTTATTATGGTTTCTAAGGAACATTTATTTCCATTCATCTTAAAGAGAATGTAAGCACAGCTGTGAGTATATTTTAAGTAGTGTCCTTTCCAGCTTTTTAATTTTTCATGTGGTTCCCCCAAATCTTTTATCATGAGACCCAGAGAGCAGTTCCCAGGCCAACTGTCATTTAAAAAAATTATATATACATATATACATACATATGTATATGTATATATGTGTATATGTATACACATGTTGTTAGAAATAGTAAACTTTCTTTTTGCCTGGCCAGTAGAGCCCATCAGCACCCCTCTAACGTAACACAGAATGGCCTTTTTGGGGTTTTGTTTTCTATCTTATACCTATTTTCTCTGCTGAGAGAAATTAGAGGCTGCATGGTATATAATTTCCATCACTTTCTTCCCTCTTCCTCAATCAGTATAATTTGATTTACCGTCCAACGACGGCTACACATCCATCCAATTTTGCAAGTCTACTGGGTACGTACAGCGATATTTGATTTGATGAGCCTGTGAGATTGGCTTTCTAGTGTCTGCTGGCTATGGCCTGAAACCCATCTATTTCATGAGGAGTTGCTAAAAACAAATTAAGAGATGTTAAGCAGTAAAGAAAGGAGAAAGATGGCCTGGATATTGTAGATGGAGGATTCTGGAAAGCCAGCTGTCTCTTTCCATCCCATCTGGCTGGAAATGAGTTTTGAGAAGCTACGTTTTTTTTTTTTTATTACCATATCCCCATTATTACCAGACAACAGTGCTGCACCATCTTGCTGGCCATTAGGCCCTTCCTTCAGGAAAGGGAGCACTTACATCACCTTTTCCTTCCTCTGCCACCAGAGAATCTAATTTTAATTACAGGAAAGTGACCTTGATCAGAGGACTGTTTTGTTTGCTTTCTGAATGCTCCTGGTAAAATCAACTATAGACATCCAAGAATTCCCTGTCCATCAATGCAACTGGTCCGTACAACTCCAGGCACAACCAACAGATGTGCTCATTCACACATCTGAAGAGTATCTCGTTTTTGCCGTAGGCAATAAGATAGCAAGATGCCAGAAGAGAAACTGTCTGCAGATCAGCAGTACCCCGGTGATGGTAAATTCTTTGTATGTTGCTAGATTCTCTTTCTCATCTGATAAATTCTTGCTGTTTTTGTCATGTCTATTTCCCTGTCAACTCATCAGGGATCCCCAGCCTAGCGGTGGCTTTCCAAAGAGTGGAACCAACACCCAGCTAGGGTGCTATCAGGATAATAATCTCACCCGTGGATCTGAGCTGCCTTCACCTGAAAAGGTGGGCACACATTTGTAGTTAAGGGAGAAAAGTCTACTGGTCACGCGGATACAACAAACAAGACGTTTCTCATTCTCAGTAACAGAGGAAGACGTGCAAATGCATTCTGGAAATCTCTGGCCAGGGCCATATCCTGGGAGCCTCATCTACTGGTCCTTTGTACTAAACCATCAGCCTCCACTTCCTTTGAAACCAGCCTGAGAATTCCTTCGTTAGAATGAGATAATGGTTCAACAAGGCAACTCTGTTTTGTTTGTTTTTTGTTAAGGCTATTTCAGACTGTTTCCTGCTTTTCTTTGTGATGTTTCAGATTACTGGCATACTGTTCACTTGTTCCAGAGACCTGGAGCTGACTTTTTGAAGTTCCAGAAACTCAACACAGACCAATACTTGATCTCCTCAGCATTGATAAGAACGCCGCTTACACTTTCACAAGCCCATTTCAACGTCTACTTTTCGTGTACGGGGCCAACTGAGGAACAAAGCTCAAGAACCAAAGTGTCACCTGTCAGCACTGTGAAGTGTCATGGAAATTAATCCCAGGGGCATTTTTTGAAGGGGTCCACAGGGTACAGATCCTGCTGATTGCCTACTCTCCCAGACTTCTTCCACAGAGGAAGGCAGCAGCCAAGAGGTGTTCAGGCTTTGTGACTTGGGAACTTGTCACCCTCTCTTGGTCTCACGTTTCTCTTCTGTATAATGTACAATTCCCGGAGGCTCCTTTCCGCTCTTAACAATCCATGCTTCTATCACATTCACTCCCTATTTGGAGCCCAGGAAAGAAGTGAGAATGAAGACTGCGATATTTTTCTTCTGGGCCTTACTCTGTCCTAAACTTTTTTTATATTTTCAAATAAAGGTTACTTAACATACATAAAAGAGACCTAAAAAAAACCCACTTGTCTACAATTAGATTCACAACCTAGAAAAAAATCAGATTCTACAGACTCAGTTTAAAGGACCATGAAGTGTGGGCAGACAAAACCAGAAGACAAACACTTTCTTCTTTTCGGTATTCCAACCTTGAAGAGTAGCTCAACCCACAAAATAAGAACATTTGGTCTCGTTGCAGATCTTTGCAATATGTTCAACTGACGGAGGGGTAGTGAATAGTCAGACAGACATGAGTTGAAGCCCTACTTCTGACACATAGAAAACATGTGACTACAGGGTAAATCACTTAATATCTCAGTGGTACAGACAAATCTCTGAGATTTTAGGTTAACAGGCTAGCAGTCTCTCAGTACTTGTGAAGGGAGTCCCCATAAAAATCAAATTTCAAATGCAAATGAGGAATTTATTCCATGAAAAGTCATTTCTGAACCTACTGGGGCAGGACTCCAATCCAATCGTATCCCTCACCCGACCCTGGGAACTATACTTGATTTCTGAAAAATTAGAAGGGGGAAAAGGGACGTGGCGAGTGCCTGTGGACAGACAAGCCTATACTCGAAGCTGAATGTCATGACCTCAGCCATATAACTACAGCTATTTTTACTTAGGTCTGTTATTACCCAACAATTACCATATTTAAAGTTCCCTAAATATACTAGCTAACATTAGAAAGACTTAACTTATCAATTATGCTCCCCATCCCCAAAAGGCCCCTGACAACCCCCTTTCTACAATAGCGACTGTCATGTTCTTCACAATAAATATCACTTATCTCAAATACAGAAAAGGAAATTAAACTTTCCAGGATGAATTCACTGAAGGTAAAATTTGTCATAACATCTTATGAGAAAACATTGCTGATAAGGGTTTGGGTAACGTCTTCCAGACTTCCACTAAATGCCTGACGAGCCACCGAGACAGTGCCCCGACATATATGGTCTACTTTATTTTTGTTGTAAAATATAATGAGAAAAGTCTAGAAGCCAGAGAAAAAAGGAAGGTTTCCCCCCACCCCCATGCTCACCTGAGACGCTGGCATTTAATTCAATCATGAACTTCATTTAGCCTTTCTGGATGTCACAGGTCAAGCTACTTACTGGTGGAGCTCTTGGGGCACCATAAATTTTAGCTCTCTCTCAGCTAGGGGAAAACGTGCCATGGCAAAGAGTTCGATGAGCTCTTTTTCTGTCTCTTACCTTTTTATAATTCCCTTCTATGTCCATTGAGGACACTTTGCCAGTGATGTCAGCCATTCCATCGCTGTCCAAATTCATTCTTTAATTCTTAAAAACTTCTCAGGAGAGAGAAAGTCCCCAGTATCCCGAGAGTCTTACGCTTGTGCCCAGGGTCCGAGCATCTTTACGACTTTTCATCCTTTAAACACGAAGAATCAGGGGAAGGCTAAGCCGTGGCCGGCGTCCTTGTGGTTGGGTCTACCAGGGACGCCACCCTGCGCTGACTTCCCCGCCTGCGTCCCTCATGCTGGCGTGGGGACGGCTGCCGGTCACCCGACACGGTTACAAGCTGACCTCTTTCTGACACCTGGGCCTGTTGAATGCCTGCTCTCGCCACCATCGGCTCTCACCTCCCTCTGAAGAAGTCAGCCCCTCCGAAGCACCTTCCCTGCCCCTGACGTAGGAAATGAGAGCTTTCAGGCTCGGGCCGGCTGACTCAACTCCTGAGTTCAACAGTGTATCTGTGGGTTGGAGCGAGAGAGCAAGCGTGCTCTGAACCGATGGCAGGGCAGGATAAAAATAGCCAGAAACTTGCCTGGCCGACTTCCCCCGTGTGGGGCGAGCCGGCAGGGTATCTTATGACAAACCAACGGGCACGAAGTCTGCAGGGCCGGGGGAGACAGGGACTACAACTTTTTCTGCATCAAGCATCGCGTTTCCAAATCAGACAGATGTCAACATCCCCTCTCCCTCTGGCAGCCCGGAACCATTCCAACATGGATTTCCAGCAAAGAGAAGCCCTTCTCTGCTCCCAGAGCCGGAGCCTTGTTTCACTAATAGAGTCAGGGGCTGGGGCAGGAGGGCAGGGGGCTGGGGAGGAGAGGGGGAAGAGTGGGCGGCTTTTCTTTCACATTCGGGCCAGCCACACCTTTTCACAATAGAGGCTTCATCTTGCTATGGCTCCATTGAACCTTTTCCCATGGCTTCCCACTGTTTACTGACTATATCCAGAGGAAAGGATCCCACAGCTGGAGGATGTTTTGATGCAATAAGCAAAGGACACACACACACACACACACACGCACACGCACACGCACACCAAATAGCTACTAACATTCTTGAAAAATTCTTTCCTGTGTTTTAGGCTTGCCAGGATGCATAATATTGGGGGAGGGGGGAAAGGGGAGGGGTTGGGCTGGCTGGTCTCTGAGGTCCCTGCCAGCTCTGTATCTCTGATCTGATTTCACTGGCCTGGCCTGTCACAAAGACCAGCTGCCTGTGAGGATTTATGTCATCCAAATTACCTTGCGCTTATTTTTATATAGCATGTATTCGCCTATATTTACTAAATGATTCTTGCTTGAGAAAAATTATGGACCGTTGCAATAGACTGGGAATGAGGAGATGAAATCTCATTGTTGTATTTTGTTCTGACCACTCTCTGCTTCTTCTTTTTCACTTGTCTAACTCTGCTCATTAATCAACAGAAACAGAGAACAGAGGTCTCTCAATAAAAAAAGAGAATCAATGGAGACATCCTGGTTCAAATTCTTCGTCCAGGCCACTGGATGTTCCAATCAACAAAACAGAAGAAAAAATGGAAAAAAAAAATCATACTGCCTCACTTTGACTCCTCTTTCTTTCCCCTCCCCAAATATCAAGAAAACAACAACCCTAAACATTTTATAGAATAAAACTAACGGACATACATGGCATTTTAAGATTTCTAATGCACTTTGCGTACAGTATCTCACTTGATCACAGATCTCAGTTCAACACGGAGGGATATACACTTTGAATCCAAACCAAATGAAAGCTCAATCAATCCCCAGGGAGCCTCAGCCAGCCTTGGGAGGAAGAGGAAACAGATATGGGTCACAGTGTAGGCTTGGAGCCAGAAGGGACCCCAGAGAGCAGTAGTCAGCTTTTTTTTATAGCTGAGGAAAATGAGTCCCTCAAGGTAAAGTGACTGACAAAGGTCAGAAAGACAGTGGGTGGACTGATGGAGTCACCCTTCTTCTACCTTAGTCCATGCCAAGTCAACGTGCTTGGCATGTTGGTGGCTTCTGTGCCAATATGACAAAGGAAAAATTCTATCTCCTTTTCTCTTCTTCCTTCTTGCTCTCCTCCCCTCCCCTCTCTTTTCTTTTCTCTCTCCTTCCCTCTGTGTCTGTCTCTTACTCTTTCTTGGCATTGTCTTATCTATGTCCATACTGTTTCCCCCCAACAGAATTTAAGTTCCTTGAGGGCAGGCATTGCTTTCTTTTTTATCTTTCTATCCTTAGTGTCCCGCAAAGTAAGTGATTATTATACGTGTTTGCATGCACGTCAACACATACCTACGTTAGCCAATGATTCTTTACCAGAGTTGATCGTAAACAGGAAAACTGCTGGAATCAGATTTTCTTCCTATTCCCCTGGCCCAAGCATTAGTGCTTATCCTCAGGTTTTTTTTTTTAATGAGGAATTCTGTTTTCATAGAAAAAGTACCACCAAGTGGAGAAGCACGATGCTCTCTTGGTTAAGTGCAGCTATGGGGAGCTGAGCTGTTCTGATCATTCCCAAGCGCTACAAAGAACATCATATTTGATATTTCTATACATAAAAGATGGCTTCCTCCTCACTCTCTCAATGTGAAAGGTCTGAAGGAGGAGGGAATCCTGTCTTGGTCTGAATAAAGGATAGGAGGTAGTTTTTTTTTTAATCAAATTAGAATTAAATCCTAAAATGTCATACTTCCTGGAATCGATGGTTGTCAAATGTATTTAAACTTTAGAAGAGCCAAATAGCTTTGGCAAGTCTCAAACTTGCAGGCCAAAATCTGAACTAGGTGGTAAAGAGGACAGAGAACCGGGAGTCAGGAAGGCTTGAGTTCAAATCCAGCCTGAGACATAAATTAGCTGTGTTATCCTGGGCAAGGATAACCTCTGTTTGATTATTTATATATTCATCCTTATTTTAAAAAATGGGGATTAATAAGGGCCCCTATCTCACAGGGCTGTTGTAAGAATCAAATGGGACAATATTGGTAAAGCTTTTTGCAAACCTTAAAGAGAAATAGAAATAGAAATAAATGCTAACTATTATCATAGGCACCTAGGGTGGAGCAATGGATAGAATGTGGGGCCTGGAGTCAGGAAGACCTGAGTTTGAAACCTGCCTCAATTACTGGCTGTGTGACCCAGGACAAGTCACTTAACTGCTATCTGCCTCAATTTCCTAATCTGTAAAGGAGTGTAGGAGAATCTACCTCAACAGGCTTGTTGTGAGGATCAGATGAGTGAACATGTAAATCACTTTGCAAATTTTAAAGCACTATATAATTGGTAGCTATAATAATAATTGGGGCAGCCAGGTAGAGCAGTGGGTAGAGTTCTGGGCCTGAAGTCTCGAAGATTTTTTCCCCACTCCACCATCTGACATCCCTTTGAAGACTTCTAAAATTCACAACTTCCAAGGCAGCCAATTTGATATTTGACCAGCTCCATGGCACAGTGGGTAGAGTGCCAGCCTTGTAATCAGGAGGAGGTGAGTCCAAATACAGCCTCAGACCCTGGGCAAGTAATTTGACTTCATTTGCCTCAGTTTCCTCATCTGTAAAATGAGCTGGAGAAGGAAATGACCAACTGCTTCAGCATCTTTGCCAAGAAAACTCCAAATGGGGCCACAAAGAGTAAGACATGAGTGGAACAAGTGAACACGACATAACATAAATCGTTACCAGTTCCATGAGGGCTTTTCACTCCAGCCATGAGCCAAGCTCTGGGTATACAAGCCCCAGAGCTTTACAACCTCTTCTCTCAAGGAACTTGCATATCACTAAGAAGCTTTTCTGATTGCTGTTCTCATCTCATCTTTCTTTTCCAGACTTAAAACAACAACAACCAGAAACCCCTTCATTTTCTTCAAAGAGGCAGACACTCATATTGGAAGATTGCTAACCAACTCACTCCCCAGTCACATTCCTTTGAACATGGGCCAATTCATAGGTGTTGCTCAGAACCCAACCCGGCTGTCCTGCCTGATCTAACTGAGGGTGTGCTCTGTGGGACTGTGCCCTCCCTTGATCTAGGTGCTGCTCAATGGAGCTCACAATCACAGCAGCTTTACTGGGGTTGTTGGCACACAATTGACTCATACCAAGCTTGCAGTATCCTCCAAATAAAAATGAACAAAATTCCCAGTTCACTAAATGAACTTTAGATACAGTAGAAAAATATATTGCAAAAATAAAATTTTATTTGAAAATACAACTTTTTACCAACGCTTGCTGACAAATGATTATTCCTCAGGATCCCTAAAATTTACTTTCTTGGTCTAAGGGGACCCTAAAATGCTTACCTGCCTAGATTTGGGGGAATCTCTTTTCACAATGCACACACTCACTCATGAATTCAACATTCATTTCCAACCGAATGTTTATTGTGTCCAGGAGATTCAGGGAGTCCTCTGCTTTCTTCTAGCACCATAAGTGCATGAGCAAAGTTACAAAGAAGTGCTGATTTTGGAGAACAGAGAAGGAAACACACATCCTTTCTCTTGGCAGAGCAGTGGGGAACCATGGGGGCAGAATGCTGCCTACTTTGTTAGAAGCAGTTATTATATTGGTTGTTTTTAACAGTTTCTCTTTGCTAAAAAGGTGGGCTCACTTCTTGGGGGGATTCTGGGGGGTAAGTTCTGGGAGAAAGTTTATATGCTGAAATGACTGGTTATCTATTTATATATCCATCTATGTTTGTATATATATATATATGTACACACACGCATATATAAAACCTTAAATGTATGTTCATGTGTATGTATACACATACACACACATACATACACATTGAAAACCTAGACAAATACTTCTAAACTATGGTCATTAGTATTAGGAATGAACATCTTGACCTTATCACTTAATTTATTTATATATCACAAAAGATTTTTGTTAAGTGTGGATAGTGGGGGAGATCGTAGTAAAGTTAAAAAGACCACTGAATTGGTTTGAACCCCAGCTTTGCCACCTACTTACCTGTTGACTTTGGGCAAATAACTTTATGTCTCTGTGCCTCAGTTTCCCCACTTTAAACTGATAGCATTGGAATAGATGACTTCTAAGATCCCTTCCAACTATAACACGATGGTCCCATAAACTGCATTTCTGCCTTCCCATCCTGTTGGCCCAACCTTCTTCCCTTCGCTGTTAATATCCCAATTCCATATGTTGTACTAGCTGACATTGGATCTGTATCTCTCCTTTTCAATAAACCACATCTCTAAAATGTCCATTTGAGCCCTGACTGCTGAAAAAGAGATCAGTCATTTTCAGTTAAAATCCTTGGTTAGCTCAAAATGGAATGTATTACGGACACAGAAGTCGAGAAAAGTTGGAGATAATTTCTCTTCCACTGCAAAGTTTCAGTTAAGTAAAAAGATGGAAGACTGTAGTCTTGAGGGGTGGCTCTGGCATGAAGAGCTCAGAGGCAAGTGGGCCCTATCATACCATCTGTAGGACCCTAAGAACCAACACCACAAACAGTTCTGCTAAACCTACATTTTCATTCAACTCACTTATTAATTAAGCCCCTATGCCGGGCCCTCCCAAAAGAAGAGACAAATGAAAAATGAACTAGTCTCTGTCCTCAAAGAGTTTACATTCTACTGGGAGAATCTAATATATATACAGATAAGTCAAAAAGAGCAAATAAACAGAATGATACAATGACATTTCAAGAGGGAGAGACCATTAACTCCTAGAAGGAATCAAGAAAGGACTGAGGGAAGAGGTAGGAGGTGAGCTGTTTGTTTCCCCAATGGAGTATGGCCAAGCCCACAGGCTGGCACACAGTAGATGCTTAATTGATGCTTATTGATGGACTGTTTGGTATGAGGGAAGCGAGGATCTCTGACAGGCAGAGGTGAGGAGAGAGAACATTCTTGACATGGAGGTCCATGTGTGCAAAGACGCGAAGGTAGAAATGCCATGTTATATGTGCAGAACAGCTCAAGTGATCAGAGAGATGGGAATGGAGAGTGCTTTAACATAATCCATGGTTGGAGAGCATTCTCCCAAGTTATCCCCTGGGCACTATCTCCTCCAGTGGTGCTAGTCCACCTTTCACCTCCATGGGGGACATATGTTCTAGAGCTTCCATAGATATTCTTTTCCTAAAGTTATACATTTTGTCAAAAGTTACAGCCTCCTTGGGAAGATCTTAGTTGCAGCTGCCATTTTTCCCTTCCGTGTATTTCCAGTTTTCTCCTTGGCCATAGAGGAGAAACATAAACAAGCAAACATTCAAATAAATAGATAGATGACAGATATGGTGATACATATGGATGACATAGATAGATGAAAGACGTGAGGTAGAGATAGATGAGGAAGAAAAAAGGAAGGAAAGAAGAAAAAAAGAAAACCAACAACTCAGCCAGGCTGGTCTCCTGTGAGGTTGAATTTTTGTCTGTGAAGCTGTGATCTCTTACCCTGTGGCTGAGAAAAAGGGGATTGTTTTACACGAGATTGTAAAGCTCCTCTTGCCCCCCAAAGCATCTGTGCAGGGATTTATTCCAATCCAGCTGTTGCATTTCTTTCCCTTCCCCCATCACCATCCTCTTGCAGGAGGAAGCAGGCAGATTCTTTAAAGTTTGGCTTCTGTTAGCATGGATGTTGTTGTTTTAATCACTGGGGTCTGAGTCCTGATCATGACAGCCTAAGGACCTCTCTGAGTATGGCAAGGGAATGGGCTGGCTGAATCCCTATCTCACATCTGGCTGAGAAGCTAAGTCCACTAGAAATTCTGTTTTGTTGATTTCAGCATATGTCTAGTTCGTGATGTGTTACTTGGTGCTAGACTATATACTTACTTTTATTTTTAAACCTGCTCTTTGGGTTACAGCATGTGAATACATTTTTTGGCATCTTATCACATGATTTTAAGTTTGGAAGTGGGAGAGACCTCAGGGCTATCTAGTCCAACCCTTCACTGTATAGATGGGAACCTAAAGCCATAAGATGTTTAAATGTCTTGCCTAAGGTAACCCAGGCGACATATGGCCAATCCTACATTCTATGCCAGATCCTGCAAGTGTGTCTTTTCCCAAAAGCAAGATGCTCACCTTCACGATTCCAAACAACAAAAGAAGAATAAAGACTATTAGGTAGTTTCTGACCTTATAAACTGTGAAAACCTGGAATATTTTTCTTTTTGTAAAATCAAAATTGAAATACAAATGTTACCTCTACAGAATAAAATGCAGAATGTTTTATTAGAACTTGTATTAAGAGTGTGTTATCACATGCACCATATGGGCCAATAACATGAAATATCATACAAGCGGGGCTCAAATAATATCATTAACTGGTTCTGTAAAAACATGATGTTGGGTGACATGATGTAGTTAGTTCCACAGAAACAATGCTATAAAATGGGTGAGAGGCCAGACAGAAGTTACCACTGGGCTTCGTTCTAACGTAATGAGGTCACTGAAAAACATGGCAATCAATCTACCAAACAACTGATTTCCTAAGTGCCTGCCATGTGCCAGGCTCTAGAGATGCCAAGACAAGAATGGAAGTGTCCATGTTGCTTACAGCCAACGGTGGAAGACAACTGACCAAAGAATGCACAAGTATATACCAGGGATAAAGACCTGACTGTGGTATCCAGAACTCCCAGGAGGGGAAAATCCCTCCACCAATTCAAGCCTTCTCTGCAACTTCTAGCCTCAGAGCTGTACAGAATATTGAGAGAGTAAGCCATTTCCCCAAGTGATTTCACACAGTCACTATGTATCAGGAGTAGGACAACAGGGTGTCCTTAAAGTCTGGACACACAGGAAAAATGCGTGTTTTGAAATATTTGAGATATTAACAGACCTTAGCCCCCTTGACTTCTTTTTCTGGGGTATGCTAAAGGAGAAGGGGCACTCAATGAAAATCACAGATGCAAAACACTTGATTGAACACATAAAGAGTGAAGGTGCTAAAATTAACAGCAATGTGGAGTTATTGCATCAAGTTCACGTGAATCTTGCAAAGCACATCAACTGTTGCACCACAAATAATGGAAATCATATTGAAGAAGTTATTTGTTAATATTCCAATTAAATAAAATGTTGTTGAAAATTTCATTCATTCATTTCTTGAAAATGTGCATTTTTGCCTATGTGTCCATACTTTAGGAACACCCTGCAGAACTCAGATTTTGGGGGTTTGTCACTGCCTCTTTCTATATGAAACATACAGAATAAATACAAGGGAATTTGGGGTCAAAGCCCTAGTGTTTGAGCATATCAGGGAAAATCTTACTCAGAAGCCGCTAAGCTTGAATGGAAATAATGGATTCTAAGAGGGAGAGGAAGGAGTGGCAGACACTGGGAGCATTCGGAGCAAAGCCTCGGAGGTGGGAGATGGTGTCTTTTGTCGGGGATAACAAAAATATCAGTTTGGATTAAAGTGTGTGTGTGTGTGTGTGTGTGTAGAAACAGGTTCTAAGTATGGGATGGGAGGTTATGGTCAAGATGTGAAGGACTTTAAGTGCAGGATGTATTTAATGCATTTGATGCTAGAGTTCACAGGGAGCCATTGGCTTTTAGTGGGTCAACATTTTGTGAGGGAAGCCTACAATATTCCTTCACTATCAAGGAGGACTGTGGGAATAAAACGGGTGGGATCTGAAATTACTTGAATGTGATGCCTTCTGTGAACATTGGGATAACACAGATACGTAGAAGATGGGCCTGAGAAATGAGCCATCTCGGGCTTGGCATCCCAAATATTCTCTCCCTCCCCTCCCCCACCTTTATTTTTAACCATTGCAGTTTGGGTATTCTTTTCAGCGAGCAGCCAAAGGGACCTAGGGTGTCCTGCTCTAAATTAAACCAGTGTCATCACACTCGACCCAGTTTTCCCATCTGTGACCTAGTTTACAGACCTCCAATTCATTTGCTAAGTCTGAGCACAAAATTTCAATCAGCAATTTAGAAAATGTTCAGTTCCTCCCCCTCCTCCCTGGGGGTTTGGTATTTCAGAGAGGGGTTAGTTATTCATAGAATGTTAAAGTTGAGAAGGACCCTCGAGCCAGCCAGTCTGTTCCATTCCTCCTACAACACCAGCACACAGTTATCCAAAGCCCTGCCCGAAACCTCCAGTGAGGGGAGTCCACTATCTCCTGGGGCAATTTTTACCTTTGGCCCCTGGGGCAGGTGGCTTTCAAGTACCAGGACAGTTAACGATTCTCCCTAAAGTCTCCTCTTTTCTGATCCCTTTGACAGATCCCCACAGGAAATGGACTCAAGGCAGGCTTATCTGTCCTCACCTGGAAACTCCAAGCATCACAACATCCTTCCCAAATTGTGGTGCCCAGAATCCTCTGGGGGTATGGGGTCCGATCAGGGCAGAGACCTTCCTTGGACACTCTTGGAACATTCTGATGCTCTTGGGAAATTAAGTGAACCAAGTAAAGAAGCTTTGACAATAACCAGAAATAGCTTTAGGAAAAAATATAATTAAGAAGGCCACCACTCTGCTGGATGAATGACTGGCTAGCTAACGACATTAGCAAGGTCATCTGATCTGACCCCCTCATTTTATAAATGATGGAGCTGAGGCCCAAAGTCCTGAGGATAGGAAGCAGTACAGTAAGGATTTGAACCTGGATTCTCCACCTGTAAATTCTGTGTCTTTTCCACCATGCCACACTGCCCAATTGGTATGTTGGCAAAAAGCCCTCCTTGGTGGATATCTCCAAGCTTTTCAGGCAATTCATCGGTAAACCAGCTGATTGCCAACATCCCAGTTTTGCTACAAAGCCTTACTGTCCTGCCTAGTTCCCTGGGACTGGGCCAGGGACCAGAGCAGCTGAGGCCAGGAGAGTGCCCGGGGGCTGTTTCAGGAGCATCTCTCTGGGTGGAGTTTGGAATTCCAAGCAGCCCCTTCCCAGCAGAGCAGAGCTGGCCTCCCGGAGCCTGGTAAACACCCAGAAGAGAGAAAAGGCAGGGTCGCAGCCCATTCCCAACACTCATTCTGCCATTAGCCAAGGGCTAGTTTTGTGCCAGAATGATGTGGGTGTTTAAAACAACAATAAACAAAAACAATCATGGCTGGGGGCATGGGGGAAGGGATAGCATTAGAGAATGATTTCGAAACACATATATCCAAATCCAACTTTAGGAAAATGAAAAATTTCTTAAAAATGCAAAATATACCCTTCCTCCTACTCTTCTTTTTTTTATTTTCTATTTTTTTTATTTTTTAAATTTTTTTTATTTTATTTTTCTAAGGTAGCAGACGGAGATCCTTTGGAAGAGATAGCCTCTTAAAAGGTGCCAAGATGGATTCTGAGGACAATGCTCTAACCTGAAGAGACTGGCTCCATTCCAAGAGTGGAGGATGGAGGTCGATGGCTCCATCTCTTAACACAGCTCCGATCGTAAATGACACGTCCCTCAATAACCTCCTCATCTCTAATACATTCCTAAGGGGTGGGGTGGGGAAATAAGGAGTGAGTCTGTTTGAGGCAGCCCCCAAACCCAATGAGTCAGGCAGGGGCTCTCAAATCCTCTGAATCACCCAGATCACAGCGCGCTCCCCTCAACAATACAAGTTATAGAACTGTGCTGGAAGCCGAGAGAGGGCCTTGTCCTCTATTCTCAGCGCCAACACCTGAGCACAAGTTTGAACGATCTCTCTTTAGGCTTTTGTGACAATAATAACATTTATATTTTGATTTAGGTTTTACAAAGCCCTTTTCCTCTGTTCTCTCATTTAATCCACACAACAACCCTGTAAGATCTATGCTTTACAGATGAGGAAACTGAGGTGGAAAAGGATTGAGTGACTTGCCCGGGGTAACACAGCAGGTATGTGTGGGAGACAGGTCCTGTGCTCCATGCACTGAGCCACCCACCTTGCTGTCAAGGCAGTCTCTTTACAGGTCTTCTGACCACACCGCTCTTCTCTTTCTAATCTATTCTTCATGCAGCTGCCATTAAAATAATCATTGCAGTTAGCTAGGTAGTTTCTTGTCATGGCATCCTTTTGACAAAAAAACCAAACAAACCAAAGAAAAACCAGCAGTGGCTCCCTATTGCCCCAAAGCAAAGTTCAAATCCCACCCCCACTCCCCCCAGCCTTGGAAGCCCTCCATAATCTGGGCCTGCCTCACCTTTCCAGCTGCAATTCCTATTTCTCCCTTGATCGAATGCTTCTGTCCCTTCCCTCACCCATGCTTAGGATCCCTTTTCTTCTATTTCTACACCTTAGAATCATAAAGCTGGGGCTGTAAGAGGTCTTAGAAGGCTTCTCATTCAACTCCCTCACTTTATAAATGAGGACATACAGTGACTTGTCCAAGGTCCCACAGATACCCCTAGCAAACATCAGAGCCAGAGCCTCTGATTCCAAAGCTATTGCTATTCCGGAATCCTTGGTCA
>CM053626.1:15539960-15559278 GCA_028646595.1 Phalanger gymnotis | reverse complement strand
CCCCAACAGGGAGGGGTAATGTTCTACCCTGCATTGAAGTGATTCCCTGGTGGGCCTTGGCATCCCCCACCTGTATATATTGGCATATGCCATTCTCTTCCCCTAGAGCACTCAGATCCCCCGGCCTGAAGACACGTGTCCTTCCTCTGAACAGCTATATCATTGGGTCTGTGCTTTTCTCATGACATTTATCAGATCCTGCTTTCTGTTAAAGGCGTTTAGTCCCTTGCTTCATCTTTGTTGCTAGATGGTAAGTAAGCTCCAAGGACCAGGCTTTCTACAGCTTTGACTCTTCACGTTGTCCTACAAATACTTAAGTACTTAAGAAATATTTATTGAATGAATGAATTGATCGACCAATAATTTTGTGCTCCACATGGACAGGCCCTGTAAGGGATGTAAAAATGCATAAAGCAAGCTCTTAGTCCTGAAGAGACGACAAATCTGTATCAGATGACTTAAACCCCTCCAACCACTCTGCATTCATTTATAAAGAAACGCTGTCGGCTCACCCAATCTAAGACTTCCAGCGGTCCAAGAAAAGGCCTGTGAGTATGGTCAAAAGTCACAAGGCCTCTGAGTCCCAGGCCCACATTTCCCAGACACTTCTGTAACGAGCTAGAGGTGATGCCAAGCAGGGGCTGTCTTTCCCTTCCCTATCCCAGGTGCCCAGATCCCACCCCCAACCCTCCTAACAATAAACCCTTTCCTCTTCCCTCCTGGCTGAATGGTATTGTCTTCCACATCACTCCCTTTCCAGGAGGAAACCAGAATCCCCATCCTGCTCCAACCCTTCCCTACTTTCCAATGGTAGGAGGTCAGTCCCCTGTATGCTCCCAGTCCTGCTAGGCGTGGATGCCTAGGTACCCTCTAAGAACCCTTGGGCCTTCTCATTTGTCCCTCTCACACACCAAAAGAACCTCTGGGCCTTTCTTACCTCTCTTCAGCTGAACCCCCACCTCCTGCCAAATGAGTTGTCTTCCTCATTAGAGTGTGAATTCCTTGAGAACTGAGACTGTCTCACTTTTCCATTTGTATTCCTAGTTCTTCAAAATGCTTTACATGTTTACTCTGTTGAAAATTCTCCCCAGATCTAAAAACATTAATGTTTTTATGTTGACTATTTTTAAAAGATTTTTAGATTTTAAATTGTTTTGTTTTTTAATTAATAAGTAATTTGTCTGGCATCTGCTCAGTATGTCAGATCCAAAGTTCCCCTTCCTTTTACAATTTATTTTATATCCATCAATTAAAAATATTTAAGGTGTTTTTTCTTTAAATATGTAGATATTTGCCTTTAGAGAAGCAGATATTCCATTTTGAGGTGCCTGGTCTTTTTTGCTGTTGTTGAACATTTGAATACCATTGGCACTGTTAAGTGCTTTCTGGTCACATAGCATTTAATAAATTCTTTTTCGTTAATTTATCCACTCACTTATTCATCACAGAAGGGGTGCACAGGTAACATTTGCTTTGAGCCCATTTTTAAATTGGGCTGCTTCCTGGGCTAGGTCTCACAGCCAATGTTTAATCTTTCAGGAACGGGGAGGCGGAGAAAGGGTAAGAAAGATCCTTTTCTGGACCTCTTAAGTTTTACTAATTAAATATTTTGGAACATAAAGATGTGCTAAAACAAATAATCATATACATACATATATACTATGTATATGTATATATATGTATATATATATGTATATGAATGGATTTAGTACAATGGGAAAAAATTCTGCATTTGTACAGGGCACCTGGGCTTGACATGTGACCTACTACAGATCTGCTATCTGCGTGACCTTGGGCAAGTTACTCGATGAACCTCAGTGTCCTTTAAAAAAGGGGGTGATGGCGGTGGTCTAGATGATCTTTGAGGCCCTAAGTTGCTCTAAGTCTGATCTCAGTAAAACGGACGCATGAAAACCAACCTCCGCAACAGGCCATTTGCCATTTCTCACATTCTAGGCTGGAGCTCCTACATCAATGGGCATGTTCATATCTCCCAACAGCATCGAAACAAGACTAACGCAACGAAAATAACCTATTGAATATGTTTATAGTGAGTGTTAATAGCTGCTGGCTTCCTGAGGGACTTGAGAAGAGAAAGTTTTGCATTAAGGATAGATGTTCTCCTTTTATTTCTATCATTTGAGTGTGGGCCACAAATACCTCGAGAAGACAGCTCTGAAAATGATCTTGCCCGTAGTCAAGCATGCTGGGCTTGAAGCTAGGACACTCGAGTTGGAGCCTCCATTCTGTTACTGAAAAGATGTGTGCCTTTCATCTTTGTAGGCCTCAGTTTACTCATCTGTCAAATGAGGGGAATATTACTGAGACTACAACTTGATTGAGACAGAACCAGAAATGCGCTGGAAAGAAATGTGAATTATTGATACTAATACTAATGAAAGGGTTTTTATTTTTAAACCAAGACATCTGACAGTCCTTTATTTTTAGAAAGATTAAAGCCCACATCAAAACCATCTGATCCAACATACATCAACGGAGCACCTACTGAGTTAAACATGGTAGAATCAAAGACCGAACAAAAATTGTTACTGTCCTCAAGAAGCTTATAGTCTACTGGCTGAGAATCAGCATGGAAATAGATAAATATATGCATAAAAATCTGAGGAGGGATAACTAGAGTGCTATTAATTTGGGGAAGGATGAGGAATGTATTCTAGAATTCTTACAGGAGTTGGCACATGAGCTAAGTATTGAAAGAAGCTAAGGATTCTGAGAAGGAGATGAAGGCTCAGGAGGGAGGGACTGGCTCTGCAAAGAAACAGTTAAAGAGTCAGAAAGCAGAGGTCAGGCCATGGGCAGTTTCACTGGAATGCCGAGTTCAGGAAGGGGAGTAATGTAAAACCAGCAGAGTTTCTGAAAGGCACCGAACAGCTGACCTGACAGCTGACTAAGGCAATCTCACCTGGCCTCACCCTCTCCCCTTGGAGCCAAAGGCTTAGGAAAACAACTCTTCCCCAAACCCGGTCAACCACGGCCTCTGGTTTGACGGTAAGGCCTGGAGTTTTGACATGAGTTTGTATTTTCATTCAAAGCTAATAAGCTTCCCCCACTACCACACCCCCCATCCTGCTCCATGTACCCAAGCAGCAGAGTGGTTTTTAAAAGAAACTCCCCTTGCGTGACAGTTCGAACCGAAGAACATCATTAAGATGCAGAATCTAATGTCCGTCCTCTTCATAATGACCCACTTGTGCATTTATTTTTCGTGGGAAGGGCTGAGCAGCACTATTAAAGGGACCGTGTTAATGGCCAAGCTGGAGTTCTTTAAGACTAAAGCCATTAGGATGGTCTAATCACTTCCCGTCACTCAGCCCTGCTGCCTGAGAAGAACAATGGGCATGTGCTCCCACTAACCCCACAACTCCCAGTGGTGGGTCTGGAGGAACCATCATTGCCATTAGGATGTTTCGAATCAATAAATCAACGCAACCAGCATTTATTTACTAAGAACTGTTCCAAGCCCTGTGGTGGGCAGAGGGGATTGAAAGGTGAAACAGACCTTGTCTTCAAGGGGCATCCCCTTACGGAGGCTTGTGACCTTGGGCAATTCACTTAAATCTCCCTGGGCTTCAGTTTCCTCATCTGTAAAATGGGTGGCCTCTGACCACTATTTTAGCTCTTGAGTTATGTTCCTATCATCTTCCAAATTGGAAACGATGCTAAATTAGCATCACTGTTTTTAAAAACTGGCAGCCACACATTTCTCCAATGCCTCAAGGTTTGCAAAGGGTTCATTCACTTCTAACAGCTTTGTGAGGTGGGCTGTGTTATGACTCCTGTTTTATTGATAAGGAAACTGAGTTCAGAGATTTGTCCTTAGTCACAGGATGACTAGGTGGTGTGGCAGAATTTGAACCTGGGTCCTTCCTGATTTCAAGCCCAGTGCTCTTTTCCATTACGTGATCCCTACACGGTGAAAATGATGAAAATGTATTTCCTATGGCAAGGATATGATTGTAAACCCAGGCGTTTCAGCCTCACCCTCTTTGGGGATCCCTCCCTCCCTCCCACTCCCACCCTAGTCAGTGAATGCATGAAAAATGTAACTTAACCTGACAAAATCCCAAATGCTAGGACCATCACTCCGAAGATAGAATAGCTTTCTTCATCTCCGCGATCTCCACAGAGGGAAGGACCCCCTGCCACACAGCTTGTCAAACGCCCCTTCTGCACCTGAAACCCCATCTCCTAAGAGAAACACCTGCTCGTCTCAAGTAACAGGTCCCACGGAAGACAGCACAGCCCAAGTTATGGAATTACACACTTCAGTGTCTGGGTAACACTCTGTCAACTGAAATCATACCCCCACCAATCAAGTGCCAGCGCCCGCCTGGCAGTTTGGCCAGCTGTTTAATGCCACCATTAGTAAAATAAAAATAAAAATAAAACCCCAGCTTAGCTTGTTATTTGTAATCCCCGCACTGTTCAGGCTACCGTAAGAATCCAGGAAACCCAGAAGAAATGGCTAAGAACTGAGCTTTACAAAATAGACCGACTCCAACTAGTTTCATAACTCCAAACACCAAGCTAACATGGGCACCAGCCGCGGATCTACTGAAAAAAAAAAAGGGCTAGTTTGCGGAGGGTTCTGAAGCCTGAGATTTTCCTGCTACGTTTATTCCTGTTTCAAGGCGACATCCTTGTTTAAAAAATAAAAGGAGCCCAGAAAAACACCCAGATGCAACTTGAGACAAGTACAAGAACGTAGAATGCAAAGCAGGGATCATTTTGTAAATGCTTAGTTTCAATGATTGGCCCCTCTCCCTGTAATCAGCAAAGATTTGACTAAAAACGTGGGGGGTGGGAGGGTGGACCCATTCCCACGCTGAGCGCAGGAGGAAAAGGCCACACATCTTGGCGTTATATAATGCCGATCCGAATATTTTTCCTTCTGTACCCCCTTCCCTGAGATTCAATTACATTTAAAGCTCCCCCCTCCCCCAGGCACATAGAATGTGCAGAAACCGATTACCTCTATGGATTTCACAAACACTTTAAAGGCCAAAGAAGCAGTATTTTCTGCTACATTACTCCCAGAAAACCTAATTACAATTCAGAGGTTGTTATGCTAGAAGGGAGGAAGCAGGGGACTGCAAAATCCCTGGGAAAACGGTGAAAACTGGGTAACCTGCTGCTTTGGAAAAAGGCAGGCAGGCCTGTCTTCCCAGAGGATGCTCGCCCTCTTACCTGATACGAGCAGTTTTCCTGGTGTACCATCTCAGCGCATCATAGAAGGCAGACGCCAAAGCGGAGGAAGGGCTTCGGAAGGTGGGGAGTGAGTGGGCGCGCTGAGCAGCCGCTGGAGGAGAGGACGGAGGAGAGGGAGCGAGCCTTCCAGCAGGTTAAAATGGATGCTGTTTCTGCCGCTCAGACTGCCGCAATGGGCTTGCTGCCTGCCTGCCTGCCTGCCTGCCTGCCTATCTGCCTGCCTTCCCCAAGAGCTGAGCTCGAGCCGAGCCGAGCGGAGCCGAGCCGAGGCGAGGCACTCTCCCCGGGAAACCAGCAACGAGGCTTTAATAACAGGAGCCAGGGCTGTGCTGGGGGAGGGGGCTCACTCATCACTGGCACAATCAGCCAATTATATTATAGGCACAAAGAAAAGGATCAGGCCCGGGCTGCTGTGACCTTCGGGAGCTTTATGAAGGCAGCCAACTAATGTGGAAATGTGCTAGTCCTCATTAAAAGGAAGAAAAAAGGCCAAATCCAAAAGACATCCATAGGAGCCTCCCTGTTGTCACTGACCATTCTGACCTCCGATGTCATCCTACGGGAAAGAAACAGTTCTCCATAATATGTCATTCATAAAAAGATGCCTCAAAAAAAGATTTTTTTTAAAGTTTTAGCATATGGGGGAAAAAAAAATCCATTCTGGATTTGGTCCCGCAGAGATAAGTATTATGGGTAGCCGCGTTTTAAAAACTGCTGTAAGCTCTTTCAAAGCCAAGAGCTATGATGTCTGTACTCATAAAATACTATTTTGCAATTTATTAAATTCCTGCTTGCATTTGGGCTTTTGTTTTTATAACAGTAAATAGCTACTGGGCTTTCCTTACCCAAACTACAGTGGTAATTATTCCATTGGATGAAAATAACTGTAGTTTGTTCATTTTTCAATATGCAAATTCTTCTAACTCAAGCTTTGGGGGTACTACAGCTTTTTCAATCTCTGTTTGCTCATTTGGAAACTGGAAAATGCCATGAGGAATCATGTTTCTCTGGACCTTGACACAGATTACAATTATACCTAAAAGAAATGCTCAATATTGGGAGCCAATGCCTAAGGCAGAGTGATCTGGGCCTTTCCCCAGGGCACTGAATTTAGAGGGAACTCACAGCATTTGCCATCTTTCCATAGCTAGAAACAATAGGGCTTGGCACCAAGTTAATAAGAGTAATTAGTGAAGATAGGAAGTCCCTCCCCTGCCCTGCCCGGTGCTCCTTATTGGCCTCTTATTTCCCCTGCAAAACATATGCTCTCATGATCCAGACAGCCATAAAAGGCAATACAAGTTTTTCACATTTCCACAATATAAATGTGCAAATATACACTGTATCTGACACCCCACCCCCTCCACAAAGAGAGTCAATTTCTAAAACATTTTAATCCCATTTCTTTGATATAGGAAACAACTAGACCTAAAATCTTCTGAGGCTGAGAAAAGAACAGGTGATATTTTTTTCCTTGAAAAATGAAGATAAATTAAAAGAGAAAATTCTTCATTTTATCACAATTCCAAAGACATTTCCGTGGTTGAACTTTATTTACAGTGTTGACCCATAGTAGGTGCTCAGTTTTTTTGGACTGATTGATTAAAAGACTCCCCCTCCCCCCATTCTTCAAAAGGGATATTCTCCATAAGGTGTCTTACCGAACAAAAACGTCCATTCCCAACGACCTATCTTACTGTCAAGAGTAACCAAAGGACTGAGAAAAGCCATACCTTCCTCAGTTAGCTGCTGCTGGAGACAAAGCTCTCCTTTGTCTCTACAATAAAATCAGCATGTTTGACAAGTTTCCATATCGACCAATCTGACACATTGGTATGAATTCACGTTAGGAATTTCTGTTAATATATTTTTAATTTTAAAACAATTTTCTAAGCTTCCCTGAAAGGAAATAGAAATTTGCAGTGAAACTCAGGTGGAGATGGAGGCATAGATACACCAAAGCACCAGTGCTCAAATTAGTAAACCTTTTTATGGTGCACCTGGATCTCCATTCTGATTTTGAACATTCCATCTGAATTTGGCCACAGTTCACCACTGACTGCTGGCAGTGACGAGGTCTTAAAATGAGCCTAGGAAAGGAAGAAATCTTCTTCTTACAACATCCCAAATGTCCCCCGCCCAGAAAATCTCCTTCCCCTCCAAAAAAAATGATTCTCCAGACATTCTTGGTCCATCTTCCTCCATGCCCACATCTGTCTTTTTCTGCGGTCAAGCCTGCCAGTTGCAACAGGGCACAGAGAAAAAAAAGGCTTCAGAGTGAAAAAAGAATATCAGATGAGTAGCCCGTGGAAAATAAGGACAATTGAGATTTTGATTCAATTCCACAAACATTTATTATGTTAGGTTCCCACTGTGGTCAGGGCATGCTCTAAAGGCAGTCATGGTTCAGTGGACCGATGATTGCCTCAGAGGCCCCAGGAAGGCCTGGGTTCAAGATTCTCCACTGATACATACTGGCTGTGTGATGTTGGACAAGTCACATAACCTCTGGGTGCCCCAGACAACTCTCCAAGACTCTACATTGCTGAGAAAGTGCAACTTCCATTCTTGGAGGGAGTGAATTCACAGGGAGTTCTCTGGATGGATGAAATCATGGATATAGTCCAAAAATAAGTTAGGACATTGGGCCATCTGTAAGGGATCCATAGATGAAATCAGGTATAGAAGATATGTATGGAAAATGGACTTGCCATACCTGCTTCTATCAATACCAACTGTTGACCAATTGTCCTTGATAGGCACCTAAGTCCCAGAGATCCCCTCCCCCGCCCCTTCAGTTTTGCTTCTCACCCAGCCCCTACAGTCCCTAGTCCTGAACCCTTGTAGAGAGGGGACCTGGATTCTCTGCCTTCAGCCAAGTGACCAACTAGCATTTATTAAGCACCTACTATGTGTCAGGCACTGTAGTAAGTGCTGGGGATACAAAGAGAGACAAAAGGCCCTCTGGGAGCCCTCCACATCAGCCACTGCTACTGAAGGCCAGGAAAAAAAAGTCCTCATTAACAAAGTCCTTGGCACTGTCAGATGACTCAGCTGATAGGATCTTATCAGCAGAAGTGACAATAATGAAGACGTATTAGCAACTGCTTTGTCACTGAACCCTGAGGACCACTGTGGCCTTCCCATCTGATTTACTGGGGAAGCCCTCTTTCTCTTCTCCCCACCTTGGTATGTATATTTATATACACACAAGATATATGTATATATATAAACATATATATACACACATACACACATATACATATATATATACACACACTGAATACACACATAATATAGGTATATATTACAGACACACATATTTGTATGTATACATGTGCATATACAAAATGCATTTATACAACGCACATATATACACACAAACACAAGTGTATATATGTGTATACACACATGATCACATTCGTATTTGTATCATCTCCACCATTAGAATGTGAAGTGCTTGAGAGCATGGATTTTTAAAAATAGATCCCTAGTGTTTAAAACATGCTTTTTCATTCGTTCATTCGTTCATTCATTCATGCACTCATAGTACCTGCCTTCAATGAACTTGAAGGGAATACAATTGTTAGAGAAAAGAGAGACACTTGACCAATCCCATCTTTCTCATATTAACTGCCATAAGAGACTAGATGATAAATGGTGGCCTGTGGTCCCTTTCTACTTTGATGGGGACTAGACCACCATTTTTCATTAATATAGAGAATTTCTGGGTAAGAAAACTCCTTTTCCCAATGATGAATGGCACCTTCTCAGTAATTTTTGGTCTTAGGGAACTGCCTAGACCAAGCACTGAGAGAGGGTATGTGACTTGCCCAGGGTCATATAGCCATCAGGGGTCAGAGGTGGGACTGACATGGGACTTCCTGACTCCACAGCCTACTCACTCTCTGCCTATGATATGTTGTCTCTATTCTGCTTGAACACCTTAATATGGGTTCTAGACTAGGAAATTCTAAGTGTGCCTGAGAACAGCAGTTCAAAGAAGGGACACAGCCCATTCTTACAGTCAATGGGAAGTTACTCAAGATCCTCAGAGTTGGAAGAGACCTCAAAAGACACGTAGCCTTGACCTCTCATTCTCCAGGTGAGGAAGCTGAGGCCAGAGGTGGCCCAGGCAGTAACAGAAGGAGGATTTGAACGGGGTTCTTGGTCTCCACCCAGCGCTCGCTACTTAATGAAGGTGCTGCCATTGTTCATGCAGGCTCCAACCCCTCCACATGCCAGCAGATAGACTTCATGAGTCGCTACAGCTGAAAAAGGCTGTCACTTGGTGGCCACCCTTGTGGTGATAAACATCTCCGGTCCTAACGAGGCTTGTCCTTAGACAACAAGGCGCACCCACAGTCTGGCTCTAAGCCCATGTGTCTTCAGTGACTTCAGGTTGGCAGGACCTACCAGAGCTGCTGTTCAGCTGGCATTACCTTGGTGAAATCTCACAGCACCCTTATACTATATTGAGACACTGGAGTTGGTCTTTAATTAATCAAATGCAGCAAAAATTGCTTGATTGATACATATGATACCATTCCCAAACTCCTTATATCTTCACCTTCAAAATCTATCCAGTGGTCACTCAGGTCACCACGGATTAAACCCCATGGCTTTAGCCTCACCAGCGGAGAGCACTTGACTTGCATTCAGGAGGTCCTAGATTCAAATCCTGCCCTTGAATAAGTCACCATCTCTACAGGTCTTAGGTTTCTCATTGGTAATATGAGGGGGTTGGACTTAGGGCTTCTGAGGTGCCGTTTTAAAATTTGTGACCCTGTGATCTGTGAGCATGGCCTATATTATGTAAATGGTTTCAAATTTTTAAAAAATCATTATCTTTATTGTTGTCGTTTTAAAAAAAACGTTATTACTGCAGTCCCATAAGCTGTCCCCAAAGCTGTTACCAAACCCTTCTTTTTAAGAAAATGTGAAGGGAAGTGGACAGTATCACTTCCCATAATGGTAGACATGCTCTCTGGCTCCCCCCTTTGGGGACATGTGTGGCCTCTTACTAAAGGACATGCAGCGATCAGCCACTCCTAAATGGTTCCTTGCCCCCTGTATCTAAGGTTGGGCATGTCTTTTAATAAGGGGCCAGAGTTATATGCTTGCCTAGCTCTATGGGAAATGTCCCAGTCAGCTTCCACTTCAAAAGAAAAGTCCTGCCTGACCATGCATATAGCATTCCCACATCCACAGACCCCACCCCTCAGAGAAGAGGAAAGAGGGCAAGAAACTTCTCCAAGAGGCTCCCTACTCCCCACCCCCACCCCACTAAAGGAGGAGGCCACTTGTATACATTACATAAGTTCTTGAAGACATTTATCATGAGTCATGGCCATGAGCCTCAATGTTCCCCCACTGTTCACACTTGCTAGTCTATGAATAGTGGAGGTGACTCAGAAACTGCTTGGGAGAGAACAGATTTCTGAGGATTGTAGCCCAAATCTTGTCAAAAAAACACTTCAAGGTGTAAACAAGATTAAAAAAAGAAGATCTCAAACTTCCTTCCTTTTATAGTCATTCATCGAAAAGGATTTTGTGCAATAACTTACCCTGTGGTTTGCTAATGCAGAAAACTTTGGAAGGGAAACCAGATGTTGGAAGACTATTTAAGCCAGAAATACTTGCCAAAGTAACACTAGATGGTATTTTTAACTAAGTGAAATATATCAACAAAAATTTACTTTGGTTGTTCAGGAGCAAACTCTCACAAGCATTTGGATGGGTTTTTTTTAATAGTTACCTTCCCTTTGAGGCAACAGGGGAAGCAAAGAATTTTAGAGCTGGGAGAGATCAAGGAGCTTGTTTGGGTCAAATCTCTTATTTCACAGATGGAGAAGACAATGAAATGACTTGCTTAATTCTTTTCCAAAAATTTTTTTTATGGATATCTTCTCTTTTCATAACCCTTCACTTTCAAATATATCCCTCCATCTTATCTACCCAATGAGCCAAGCTTTGTAACAAAGAAAAAAAGTGAAGAAATAAACAGTTCTGGCAAACAAGTCATTGCCAAAACTGAAGCTGACAATATGGTCTCCCACCCTGGCAAAGAAGGGAGGGCGCTACATTTTCTCAACTCTTCTTCAGGATCAGGCTTGGTCATTAAAACCACTGAAACATTTAGGTTTTTGTTTTTGCTCTTTTCACTAACATTGTTGCAGTCATTGTGTACATTCTTTTCCTGGTTCTGCTTATTGATTTTGCATCAGATCATATAAGTCTTCCTATGCTTTTCTGAATTCCTCAAGGTTATCACTTCTTACAGTAGAGTAACATATTGCATCATATTCATGCAACACGACTTGGTTAGCCACTTCCCAAATTTCCCAAACAATGGGCATCTACTCCCTTTCCAGGTCTTTGCTACCGCAAGAAAGTGTTGGTTTATGTGAGGCCTTTCTTTCTGTCTTTGACCTCCTTGGGGTATATACTAAATAGTGGGATATCTCTTGAATCGAATCTCTACATAGTGGGATATCCACATTTAGTGTTTACTTATCCGTGTTCGGGTTGTTCCATTAGAATATAAGCTCTTTAATGAAGGGAAAGGACTGTTTATTTTTGTCTTTGCATCCCCAGTTCCTGGCCCATAGTGAATGCTTGATAAATACTTGTTGAAGATCATGTGACCAGCAAGATGGCACATTAATCATTTTCTGTAAGCCTCTTTAATTCCTCCAACCTCAAAGTAAAGAATTATGAACCAAATATAGAGTAATTATAAGTAAATCCACAGGAGAAGGTAGAACTCTTGGGGAAGATAAAACATATAATAATGATAATAGCTAGCATTTATATAGTGCTTTGAGGTTTGCAATATGTTTAAGATTTAATATATGTTATCTCATTTGATCCTGACAACAACCTCAGAGGTAAGTGATTACTCCCATTTTACAGATGAGGACATCAGTTAGATACTCCACTAAATGGAGTGAGGGGCCTCTCTCAGTACTGCTTCCTCACCAACCTCCCCATGGCCTACCCTGGGTGGCATGCACAAGAAATCCCTCAAGCTTGTGTTTGGTGGCCCAGACCCTTCGTGGACTTCTAAGAGAATGTGGGACAATAATGAGAAACTCCAAAAAGGGTCAAAAGAGAAATAGAATTCATCAGAAATGCTTACTGAATTAAATTAAATTCAGGTGGAGGCATCCAATAGGCAGTTGGAAAGGTAAGACTGAAGCTCTGGGGAGATACTGGGGCAGAGGTAGAGATCCGTGTCATTTGCATGGCATTGATCATTAAAACAGGAACAGAAAAGATCCCCAATGGTCAGTGTACAGAGAGAGTGGACAGAAACTTGGAGGGTACCTAGAGCCTTGGTAAGGGAGGTGGATGACAGACCAGTAAGAGAGGTGGGGGTGGTCAGAGAACCATAGGAGCACAGTTATGGAAATGAAGGGGGCAGACAGCTTCAGGTGTATGGTGGTGGTGAACAACAGTATTATTGCTTCATTGCTATATCAGCCAGGCTAAGGAAGATAGCCTACTAGGCAAATAGACCCGTCATGTCCTGGATGTGGATGTTTTTCTGACAATGCAGACCACTGTGGGTCCATGCCTGCCCACTCTGCTCAACTCTGGACCGAGGCATGGGATTGTGAGAACAGGAAAATTGAGGTCATTAGATTTGGTGACAAGGCATTAGTCAGTGACCTCAGAGGGAGGTGATGGTGATGGATGCCAGACTTCGAGGGAGTGAGGGAGGAGTGGGTGTGAGGAGCTGGATGGCAGTTAGTGGAGCCAAATGTCAGAGGCAGACAGGGCATTGGCTTTAGGGGGCTAAAGGGTCAAACAAAGGGTATTTCTTTTAAAGGATGGGGGCACCTGAACATATCTGTTGGCTGAAGGAAAAGATTGATAATGACTGATGAAGCAAAGACAAGTAATAGAGGGAAAGGAGGGGACACCAAAAATATCAATGGATGGGTTCCTAGAGTGAGGAAGCCAAGGATCCCACCTCAGAATAATGGCTCCAGGCATTAAATCAAATACACAAGCTTACAAAGGTACTACATATATCAAAATATGGTTTCCAAAATATATTTTAGAAATAGGTTCATCAATCTAAGTAAAGAATCTTGGACCTAGAGAGAGTCTCTGACTGATTGACAGATCAATCTTTGGTTCCTAGGAGAGACTTCTCCACAATTTTTGTCTATCCCTAGTAGATCCTGGGATTGTCCAGCAGTCTCGACAATAGCCACAGCAGCCAGCCAGAGAGTATCTTCTATCTCCTGCCAGGGCATTTACTCTAGAAAGGAACAAACCAGTCTTACCTCCAGGGTTGGCCTCCCAAGTGAGCACAACGAGGTGCACACATCCCCAAATCCCTCAGGGAAATATCGGTTGTTGGAGCAGAAAGGCACCTTGGGGATAATCTAGTCACTTTGGAGAGGAGGAAATTAAAGCTGGGGGAGGGAGCCCAAGCTCATCTTTCCATTTGTTTACTAATGATAAACATTTCTTTAATGGGGACAAACAGACTTTGGGGCAAACTAAGAGGTCTCAGGAGACTCTGGCACCCCTAGTTCATCCACCCCCCAAGGAAGCAGGGGCTGAGAACAAATTTCTTCACCTAGAATGAGGCTCGTTCACCTTAAAGCATAATCGGTCAACCACCCAACAGTCTATGTGACACCTCTCCGATCCCTTCCTGTTTTGAAAGGAGCAAGAGACAGCAACGACCAGGACCATCATCATCACCACCACCACCAGCACCACCACCACCACAACAAAAACCAGCATTTATATAGCACTTTAGGGTGTTACCTCATTTGATAGTCACAACAGCCGAGTAAAGCAGATTCCCTCATCTTTCCCATTTTACAGACGAGGAAACTGAATCTCCTGAAGGTTAAGCAGCTTGCCCATGGTCAACAACCAGTAAGAGGCTGAGCCCACCTTGCTGTCTACATAAGCAAAAGGCAGTAGATGATAAAGAGAAGGAAATTGAATATGTTGGAATGCTAGGCAGCACATCATGTAATGATTTCTTATGAAGCCGCTAGGTGAAACAGCCGATAAAGCAATGCACCTGGAGTTGGGAAGGCCTGAGTTCAAATCTAGCTGTCAGGTCGCTTAATCTCTGACTACCTAAGGTATCTCATCTGTCAAATGGCAGTAATAAAAGCATAAGAGAAACAAATGTGGTTATATTTGTAAAGTACTCTCAAAGCTTAAAATGTTATCTGCATGCTAGCATAATAATATCTATATTATAGTCTATGATATAATATTGGGGCAGCTGGGGGTGCAGTGGATAAAACACCAGGCCTAGATCAGGAAGTACTCAGTTCAAATCTAGCCTTAGACACTTACTAGCTGTGTGACCCTGGACAAATCACTTAACTTTTTTGCCTCAGTTTCCTTATCTGTAAAATGAGCTGGAGAAGGAAATGGCCAACCCCTCCAGTATCTTTGCCAAGAAAACCCCATATGGGGTTGTGAAGATTCCAACACAAAGGAAATAACTGAATGACAACAAAATGATGATGTTATTATGATATGTTAATATATAACCTATTAAGACATTTTTAATAATAATATTGCTACTATTGCTATCATCCTTGACCACCGCAGATTGTGACAATGAAAAAGCTGGAGAGACGTAGTTTCTGGGTAATTTAATCATTTCATTAATAAGGTTGACAGGTTATTAGTAAAAGGATGGTCCCTTGGCTATCTCTCTCAGACCAAAGACCCCCAGTGATGGGGGGGGGGTCACAGTTTATAACCCCTTGGAGGAGGAGGTGTTCCTGAGGGGTGGCAATCAACTCGTATGGGTTAACATGAAGACAAGGTGTGGGCTATATTAAAATGAAGGTCTTGGGGGAGGTGACTTAGGTCATTCAAATCTTGGTCAAAGAGACATCAATTTCCATATCGCCTGTCTTGAAAATAGGGAGAATCAACCTTTCTCCTGGCCTGTCTGAGCAAACACAATGAGCAGGAATATACCCATTAGCCTAAACTCAGAATTTCTCCTACTGTCTGATCAGAGCTTGGCCTGTGTAAACCTCTAAGAGAGATTTCCCATACTAGTTGGTTTCTGGATGAGGAAGTAGAAGAGGGGAAAAACTTGGGTCCTAATACAGTAATTAGTTATTAAATAGAAGAGAGAAATATTCATTCATTTCTCACAAGATCAGCCACTAGTCTTCTATTTTCCCTGGGCTAAGAGGTCAAGTGACCTTCCCAAAGTCACGCAGCCAGTGTATGTCACAGCTGAGACTTGAACCCAAGGTCTCTCCTGCCTCTCAGACCCAGCCCTCTTTCCATTGGGCTCTTCCCCATACAGATACATATTGCCATAGAAGAGAAGTTAATTGCATTGAGTGTAGTTGGACACAGGTCCAGACTGCAGAGAGGAGAGGGGGCTTCTCTGGGGACCCACATGCTGCAAAGTAATACCACTTGACATGATTTTGGAAGGGTCAATTTTACTAGAAAAGGGTCTCATTGTCAGAGAGTGAAGAGCTGGATTTGGGGTCAGGCCCTGGGTTCAGGTCCTGCTTATAGCAATATGACTACACAACCCTGAGCAAATCCCTAACCTAGGATCTGAGTTGTGGATTAGTTGCTAATGCACATGGGTAGAGACTTTAATCACTAGTTTCCTGAACTAATGAAAGCACAGGTATGGAATAACATAAATGAACACTTCCCTCCCTCCTGCCCCCCACCATTGGAAGCTAGGACTGAGATTCAGCAGGAGGGTCGGGCTCGCCTAAGAACTGGTGTAACAACAATGTTGCTAGCAGCTGCTGTGGAGGTGAAAGACCCAACAAGACCAGCAACAAGAGCACACAGGAGGGCTGTTAGCACAGGTTCTTTGATCTGCTTTTTTAAGGAAAGCAACTTTAAGGGGTTAACAATCTTACTTTAATTAAACATACATGTATCATTCACTTAGGTCAAGGAGAAAAGTCAGCACTCTGAACTTCAGAGCAAATACAAACACAAATTAGAAGCATACATTATATAAACAGAGCAAATAACACACAGAGATCAACAGACAGGACTCTATCTGTCTGACCAAAGAATTACATAGTTACCAGAGAGAGAGGCACCAACATTTGGGTTTTTAAAGCCAAGGGGCTCCAGCAGCTACCCAGAGTCTTGTCTGGTCGAATCACATCATTTCCGGGTGAGAACCCGGAAACAAAATGCCAACCTCAGATCTTATCTCAGGGCCCTGAGGGTTCAGAGCCTACTTAGGGAAAAGGTGTGGGGCCTGGGGCTTCACATCTAGTTAGTGAAAGGGTGTGGGCCTGCCTCTAATCAGGCCTCCCTTTGTTGGCCCCACTTGAGGCCTATTCAATGGTCAGGAAAGATCTTTCACTTACAGATTGGCCTTACAACTGGCCACTTCGCACAGTTCCTCTTGCTTCCTGAGCTTCTATGAGCCATTCTTAGCCAACAGAAAAGCATGTTTCTGTGACTACTTTTAAAAATAAATCCATGCTTTTCATTGACAACAATAATCAAGTCCTATATCTTGTCCCAGCACCATCACGAACTGACTGTATGACCTTAAAGAAATAACCTAATCTCAGGAGGCTTCAGTCTCTTCCTTTGTCAATTGGTGAAATGGCCCATGCCCCACTTAATTCACAGAGTTGTCATGAGTAATAGATAAATAGATAGATGAATGAATGAAAAAGGATTTATTGAGGGCTTACTATATGCCAAATATTGTGCTGAGCTGAACAGAAATGCAAAAACCAAGACAGTCCCTGTCTTCAAAGAGCTCACATTCTAATGGAGGACACAACACTCTGATAGAAGTAGTGGCCAGGGAGGAAATCTCTGGTCCCGAAAGTTAGAGGGATGTTGAATGGGAGCATAGGGGAGTACACTGACATACCAGGAAAGATGGCAGAGCTGATTAGACCATGGTTCATGGTTCCAGAGTTAAGAAAAAAGGATTAATGGTTAAGGAATATGAACAGGCAGTTTTCAGAAGAAATCAAAGTTGTTGATAGTCATATGAAAAAATACCCTAAATTACTAATAATTAGACGCAGATTAAAACAACTCTGAGGTATCACCTCATCTCCATCAGACTGACAAATAGGACAGAAAAGGAAAATGACAAATGCTAGAGGGGATGTGGAAAAGCAGGGACACTAATGGATAAGTGGAATTGTGAACTGGTCCAAGCATTCTGAAGAAAAATTTGGAACTATGCCCAAAGAGCTATAAAATTGTATATTTTGAGCCAGTAGTACTGCCACTAGGTCTATACTCTAAAGAGATTAAAGAAAAAGGAAAAGAACCTATATGTACAACCGTATTTATAGCAGCTCTTTCTGTGGTAGCAAAGAATTGGAAATTGAGGGCATGTCCTTCAGTTGGGGGATGGCTGAACAAGCTGTACTTTTATATGACTGTCATAGGATATCACTGCACTGTAAGAAACTACAGGGGGGATGGTTTCAGAAAAACCTGGGAAGACTTATATAACTGATGCAAAGTGAAGTATTACCATAACATTGTACACAGTAACAGCAATATGATGATAACGATGAACTGTGAGAGGTTTAGCTGCTCTGATCAATACAATGACCCGTGATGAAAAATGCTATCCTTCCTCCAGAGAGCCAGCTGATGAACCCTGAGTGCAGAATGAAGCATGCTTTAAGAAAATTGAACACCTTTCTTAATTTTTCTTCATTCCTCCCCTGCCCACTCCCACAACATGGCAAATGGGGAAATAGGTTTTGCATGACTTTATATGTATAATGGGTATTACATTTTTGGCCTTCTCAATGGGTGGTGAAGGAGGGAAAGCATCCAGAACTGGAAATAAATTTTTTTTTTAAAAAAAGAGAGGAAAGGTTATGGGGATGGAGGGTTGGGGAGGAAATGGTGGGTACAGCTGGATAAAAGGAGAGATGGTAGGAGAGTGACAAGTCCTCAATCAGGATTGTGTGTGAGGGAGCAGGGGGAACGGAGAGAGACTACTCAGACAATGAGATGGTTGGCAAGGTAAAGATGGTTGGAGAGTAGGGAGTGAGATGAGAAAGTGCTTTGATAAGGCTATGAGCATTGCAGAAATGTAAGCGGGTATTCTATTAATATATTAATAATAATATTGATAATAACTTGAGGTTTTTAAAGCACTCTACAAATATTATCTTATTTGATCCTCACAACAACCCTGGGAAGGAGGCTATTATGATCCCCATTTTACAGATGAGGAAAATGAGGCAGAGTTCAAATGACTTGCCTGCAGTCACCCAGCTAGTAAATGCCTAATGCTGGATTTCCTGACTCCAAGTCCAATATTCTATCTACTGTGCCACCTAGCTGCTTCATAACAAATAATAATACAATTATTATTATCAAATAGTAAACTATTAGTATCATTACTTTCACCGTTCATTCCAAGAATTCCTTTCACACGTCACCATCTTTTCCCTTAAATGTTGGTCATATTCTCATCTCAAAGAGTTCAAAAGCTTTCAAGATACTTGGAAGTATATTCCATAGGTTGAGGAGTCAAGTCTACTTTAGGCTGATGAGACAGAAACAGCTAGGTGGTGCAGTGGAGAGAGCACTAGGTTGGTGTCAGGAAGAACTGAATTCAAATTCTGTTTCAGGCACTTTATTAGCTGCATGACCCTGGGCAAGTCATTTAACCTTTTTGTTCTTCAGTTTCCTCATCTGCAAAATGGGTATAATAACAGCACCTACCTGAATGGGTCATTGTGAAGACCAAATAAAATAAGAGTTGTAAAGTATTTTGCAAAACTTGAAGCGCATTATTATTATCGTTGTTATTATTATTACTACTACTACTATTATTACTACTACTACTATTACTATCATTACTACTACTATTACTACTACTATTACTATTAATTACTACTATCACTACTATTATTACTACTACTATTACTACTATTACTATTATTACTACTACTATTACTACTACTACTATTACTATTATTACTACTACTATTACTATTATTACTACTACTATTACTAGTATTACTACTATTACTATTATTACTACTACTATTACTATTATTACTACTACTATTACTATTATTACTACTACTAT
>CM053626.1:15516698-15539460 GCA_028646595.1 Phalanger gymnotis | reverse complement strand
GGAGGGGAATGGGGTGACGGAGGGGAGGGCAGACTGGGGAACAGGGCAACCAGAATGTACGCCATCTTGGAGTGGGGGGAGGGGGAGGAAATGGGGAGAAAATTTGTAATTCAAACGCCTGTGAAAATCAATGCTGAAAACCAAACATGTCAAAAATAAATTAAAAAAAAAAAGGTAAAAAAAAAAAAGTTGATGTTAATAGAGGGCTCAGCCAAGATCTTGAGGGGGCTTCTTTAAAATTCAAGACATTCTCTAGGGAGTAAGTCAAGGCAGGAGATAGCTCTTAGGGCTGTGAGCTCTTGCAGTTTGGAAGAGAGCCAACTATAGAAGAATAATCCTGCTCTTGAGAGAGAATTGTTCAGGGTCTATTGAGGTAGGGGCTTGGGTCAATGCGGGGGAGAGATTCTCTCTCCTTCTTCCTCTCATTGTCTATGGTATCTGGCATGGGAGCTATTCCATCAGTTAAAGATACTGCCCAGCAGGGAGCAGGCATGGGGCCCAGTGGAGGATTCTGGGAGCTGAGCTAGCCATGACAGTCAAGAGCTGAGCTATAGAGAGGAGAAGCCAGACGATGGTTTGCTAATTGACCCTGCAGGGAGGGCAAGAGGGAGAGTAGTGTGCGCATATCACGAAGATGAGAAAGGTCACTGGAGCCCTGTCATATGGAAGACATGCTTATCACCAGTTGGACTCTATGTATGTGCCCAGTCTGTGCATTGACACCATATATGTTTTCAGGACAGTATACCCTAAGTTTGTGGTGGGATGGTTTGGAAGCTCCATTTGATGACATTTTAAAAAAATTTATTTTTCTATTAACAGCCTTTGTTTTTCTCCATCCATCCCTCAATTTAAAAGAAGAAAAAAAAGGAAAGAAAATCAAAACGCTTGCAACAAATATGCAGAATAAAACAAAACAAATTCCCACATTGTTCATGGTCAAAAACCTATGTACCTGAGACTTCTCTATCAGGAGCTGGGTAGCATCATCAGTCATGATCCTGCCATCTTAATAAATAGTTTTGTTTTGAGCTAATTGTATTCTCTAACTGATTCATAAAGGTAAATGTACTGGTGGGGTCTTGGGAGCTATGGTTTTAGGAGTGTACAACCACCGAGTACCTCCACCCCTCTAGAGACCCAACCTGCTAATGTGAGATAGTGGGAGATGGGGGGATAACCCCTGAGGGGGCTCCACACAATAACATTAGGAAGAAAGAAAAAGAAAGGAAGGAAAGAGGGAGGGAGGGAACAAAAGAAGGAAGAAGGAAAGAGAGAGGGAAGAATAAAGAAAAAACAATTAAGAGAAAAAAACCAAACTAGGCTATAGCTTCAAGCTTTAGTTTTCTTTTCTTTTCGGTAACACATTTCTACATTCCTCCAATTTCTGAATAATAAATAAAATTCTCCTAATAGTTGTATGCCTTTCTAAAATCAAGGGGAACGATAATACTAGCTTCTGATTTCCATTCATTTCTTTCTTCAAGGTTTCCAAAATGCTTTCCCCCACAACAACCTTGTGACATGCCCTTCATGCAAATTTAAAAAAAGATAGAAATTGAGTAGTTCACCAGGTTTTTGATGCTCTTAATTATTTCTTTATTTACAAATGACATGGTTAAGATGTTTTTCATTATTTTGAAAATTCCCATCATCAGCTAAAAGCTTGAAACTGAAATCTGATGATAAACTAAATTACCTTCCTCCACTGCAATCAGACTCCATCAATTACCTTGTTCGCATGAATAGTTAATTTCTCACCCACCCCTCCTTTTTTGGAAAGGAGGAAAGGAGAGAAGAAAAGGGTAAAAGAAATCAGAACAACAGTCACTTTATGAAGCAGTTCCTTAAGATTTTGGATGGAAAAAAGATCGTAATTCTTTGGCATTGGAGCATGAGAATAGAAAAAAAAATTAATGAAAGGGAAGAAAATAAAATGTATCCTGTTGAGGAAGGATTAAGATTATTTAAAAATGACTAGTAATAGGGCAATCTGGACTTAAAATGATTGGTCTATTGGACATTTATGATCAGGAAGGAGGATGACAGAGATATTGATCAGAGGGGTAAAGATTCCCAATACTTGGGTCAGTCACTCAGGGTCTAACCAAAAGTGTGGCATTCCTGTGGAAGCTACTGGAAAGATGATAAAAAAAGATGTAAAAAATGGAAGTAATATTCCTTTCTCTTTTATCTATATTATTCCTCTGGTTTCATTTGTTTTGGCCCAATGACCATGTATTATATTCAGTTTCTTTCCCTAGAATTCACGTTAAAACTTGGGCCAATTCTCTAGTGCCATCTACCTGGACTCCTAAGTCCTGTCTTCTATTCCCAGGCCACATTCAATAAATGTCCCCGAAACCAAGATTACAACCTCAACGATAAATAGTCAATCGATATGCATTTATTAAGTGCCTATCGTGCCAGGCACTGAGCTAATCTAGGGATAGAAAGACAAAAGTGAATTAAAATTAAATCAAATGATATTATTAAATTAAATCAATTAAAAATCAGGAATTTAATTTAAAGTCTCCTATTATGGTTCAGGATTATATTACAGCACAGGCCTTCAGTCATCCATTAATTGAGATTTAAAAATTTTAAAATTATGTTTCTATATATATATATATACACACATGTATAGACACATGCATTTATGTATATATTAAATCTATGTATAGTAGTGGGCAAGAATTGATTAATCACCTACTCCATGCCAAACATTGTGCCAAGTGCTGGGGATACAAAGAAGGGCAGAAAGCAGAAGGCAGTCCTTGACTTCAGAGAGTTTCCAGTCTAATGGGGAAGACAACAGGCAAACAAGTCTGAAAACAAGATATATTCAGGACAATCAACAACAGAAAAGCCCTCACATTAAGGTGGAGTATGAAAGGCTTCCTATAGAAGGTGGGATTTCAGCTGGGACCTGATAGAAGCCATGGAAGCCAGGAAGCAAAGGTACTGGAATGGTTTGCCATTTCCTTCTCCAACTCATTTTACAGATGAAGAAACTAAGACAAAAAAGGATTAAATGACTTGGCCCAGGGTCACACAGCTAGTAAGTGCTTGAGGCCAAATTTGAACTCAGGTCAAGATGAGTCTTCTTGCCTTGAGCCCCGGCATGCTATCCATTGCAGCAACACCTAGCTACCTAGGTAGGAGGTGTGGCTCTGAAAAGAGGGACTGGGAGATTGAGTGTCTAGTTAAAGAAGCCTTAGGGAGTCCAGTGTCACTACTTTGCAGAGGACATTGTGCAGAGGGAGCAAAGTAAGGTGTAAAGGGATTGGAAAGGGAGGACAGGGCCAGGTCATGAAGGGCTTTGAAAACCCAACAGAGAATTTTGTATTTTATCCCTGGAGGGGATAGGGAGCCACTGGAGTTTATATTGAATGGGGGACCTGGTCAGAACTGTATTTTAGGAGGAGCAATTTGGCAGCTGAGTGGAGGATGAAGCAGGAAGACCCACCCTCAGGGTTGCTATGCAATAGTCCAGGCATAAGGGGATGAGGACCTGCACGAATCAATCAACATTTATTAAGCTTCTCCTATGTGTCGGGCACTGTGCTAAATCCTGGGGATACAAAAAGAAGCAAAAGACAGTCCCTGCCCTCAAAGAGCTCACAATCTTTTGGGGGAGACAACATGCAAACACATATATACGAAACAAGTTACATACAGAATGAATAAGAAATAATCAAAAGGGAGAAAACACTGGAATTAAGAGAAATTATGGAAGGTTTCCTGTAGAAGATGGGATTTTACCTGGGACTTAAAGAGAGGTCAGTAGGCAGAGTGGAGGAGAGAGAAAGAGTTCCAGGAAGGGGAAACGGCCAGAGAAAATGTCCACGATGGTGGCATTGTCAGAAGAGAGAAGGCGGCATTTTTGAGACAATGCAAAGGTAGAAATGACAGGAACTGAATATGAAGAGTAAGAGAGAATGAGGAATTGAGAAGCCATCTAGGTTGGGAGGCTAGGAGACTAGGTGGGTGGTGGATGGGAATATGGAAGTTTGGAAGAGGGTTGGGGAGGAAGAAAATGAGTCCAGTTTTGGAGAAGTTGAGTGTATTAGACAAAGGCTGTTGGGATTAATAAAGTGAGAACAAGGGGGAAAGGAGAGAGAAAGGGAAGTAAGCAAACAACCACCACGTGGGAGACACAGAGAAGATCTTAAGGGGGAAAAGTAGGAGAGGGGGAGACTCAGAGATTAAGTAGGTTCTGAAGCCTTAGGAGAAATAAATTCTTTTACCAGGCTTTTCTTCACTTGGACTATAAACCCCAGAGTGTTGCCACCTCTTATTTACTATCCTCTGTAATGTTAATTTGAAAGTTAATCATTTCCCCCAGCTTCTGGACAGCTCTTTATTCACAAATCTTTGGAGTTCCCTTAGGAAGGGATCACTCAGAAAAATTACCTTGGGACTGATCTTAAGGGGAATTTCTTCAAGCCTGGTAGTTCTCCAAGCTGCATCTATCTCAGATCATAAGGGGGTGATGTCTTCTGGATGAGTGAAGTTTCCATAAAACTGGAGGAAACTGACTTCCAGTCACTCAAAACTGGGCGACAGAAAAGCGATGTATTACTTTATCTCTTTTATATATGTTATTTATTAGAGTAGAATACGTCGGAAAGTGTGCAAGAAAAATTAAACAGAAGCAATTAGGCAGATTTCCACAGTGCAATATTAATTATAATAGAAGCAAACATTTATAAAGCGCTTCAAGGTTTGCAAAGCATATTATATACATTATCTCCTTTGATCCTCACAAGAACTCTGGGAAGTAGGGGCTATTATTACCATCATTCCCATTTTGCAGATGGAAAAACTGAGGCTGAGAGGGATTAAATCATTTGCACAGGCTCACACAGCTAGTAAGTATCTAAGGCAGGATTTGAACTCCAGTCTTCCTTACTCTAGGTCCAGTGCTCCATCTCTAATACAGATAGAGATTAGAGATCTCATTAGAGATGACAAACACATGCCTCTAAATGTAGCCCAAATCAGATTAAAATGTAATTGGGAAACAATTCACAAAATAAATAAAAACACAATAAAACATAGAAATATTACATTTTCTAATAAATCAATATGTGCCCTAGGGATCCTTATGTATGGCTTAGAGGCTTTTTTTTCCTATTGAGTTTGATGCCCCCCAGTGGTACACTACCCAGCTGCCTCCTCCCATTGAAGAAAATGGTTGGATGGTAGAAATTAACACACCAACACAGAATAGAATAAGGGTCTTAAGCAGAAATCGACAGCTTGTGTTAAATCCCTCCTATGTTGTCATAAAGAACATTATTTGAAAACAGTACTAATGCAGTAAAAGGAATTCACCTTCGGGTCAGCATGAGTTGATGCAAATCTGATCTAATCAGTAACGAGCAAATATCTTCTTAAAGAGACCCTTCAGAGAACAACATGTCTAATTGTTTCTTTGATGTAAGCTGGAGAGGAAGCGACCAGTCAACACTCAAAAACATCTTCACGCTAATAGGGAAATTGCTTTAGACCTGGTTAAGTACTTTCCAAAGCAATTTTCTTCTGGTGGAAAACAGACACAATTCAAAGTCTATGTTGCTTTATATCAGGCTTAAGGTTATTAGAAATCTATTCAAGCCTCTGTTCTCAGTCAAAAACTCCCCGTGGCTTTTTTCCCCCTCTTAAATCCCCCAAGTCTTCCCAGCTGGTTATTGTAGTCATTTCTAATGCTTGAAGAAAAATTCTTCATAGGAACTAACTGCCGTGTAGCTCAATTCCATATTGTCGCTCCATTTGTTGTTGCTGTTTTGGTTAAATGAGGTCGGGCCACAGGTGACTGGTATGTATCCCCAGCTGCTATGAGTATCTGACTTCAATACAGAGGTCAATTGCATGGTAATGAACGTCAAGGCGAACACCATGCTGAGCCCTAATCAAGTTGGTTAAGGCATCCTCAGGTGTGGATGAGCCTGCCTCTGGAGGTTTTTGTCGGTGTGACCCCAGCATGGTATAAGGGTTAGAGATCAGGTCTGGGCTCCAATCCCACCTCCGGCCCCGGCTAGCTGTCTAACCAGGAACCACTCACTTAACTACTTCCAGACTGTTTCCTCATCTGTAATTTTACAGGGTTTTTGTGAGGATCAAGTGTGATCATACATGCAAAGTGTTTTGTAAACCTAACTGGTAGACGGCCTCATCATCATCATCACCACCACCACCACCATCATCATCATTGCTATCTTTATTCTCAAAGTCATCAGACATCGTTTGGTCCTGGTCCTGGTCAAAGTAATTAAAGCGATTTACCAAATTTTAAAATACTCCTTTCCTGGGCACAAAAATGAAGCCAAGGAACAGGAAAAGATGAGGAGGAAAAACCAGAACCAAGATTTTTGAGCGACCAAGGCATTTAGAGGTGGAAAGATTTCCAAAATCATTTTGTCCAGTATCTTCACTTTTTCAGGTAAGGAGGAGAATGAAGATGAAGTGACTTGCCCAGGGTCACACAGGTAGTAAGTATCAAGGGAGAATGCAAGCCCAATCCATTTCCAAACATCAATCTAACCCCACCTTATTCAGGGATCATAGATTCAGAGGTGGCTGGCACTTTGGGGTCCTCTATTCCAAATCCATCTTATTTTTTCGTTATGAACTTGACAACCATCATCCACAATGAGAGAGAACCTCTGTATGTAAAGAAGGACAGAAAAAGATCGCGTGTAAAATCGGGAATCCACAGCCCATGTTTTGGTAGATTCCTTCATTATACACAGATGAGGAAACTGAGGCCCAAAGAGGTCCAGTCAAGCCAACAAGCATTTATTCAGCTCCTACTATGAGTTTCCCTAGCTGGTGTAAAATAAGAGGCCTCTGGGGTTTCTTTCTGCTCTAAATCTGTGATTTTCTGAAATGAAAGGCCCAGAGAGGTCACAGAGAGAAGTTGCCCAGCTAGGATTTGAACTCCAATCCTGGGACAAGCTCATCTGTCTTCCCACTATACACACAACTGCCCAGAGCCGGGGCAAAGTCATTTCATCACAGGAGATCTAATACACTGGCTGGCTTCACGTTATGGGTTAATAAGCTTTGTAGTAAGATCTAAACCCGGAACTACCGTGTGTAACATAGATTCTCCGAGAAGATGTGTTCCACCTTCCAAAAAGCTGCGTTGCCTAGGCTCTTTTGAAGTGCAGCCCATTTGTCAGTTGGGAAGCATCTTTCCTTCCCCTGGATCCCCCACAGAGCCTGGCAGTGCCTGCCAGCAGTGTGCTCAAGAATTGTGATGGCTGATTGACTATGTGGCTCAGTCTTCTCTGAAAAAACAACAGCAACTCACCTAGTCATAGGATTGTCCACCTCATAACACCCTGGTGAGATCCACGCCCACATTTTACAGCTTGGGAACCTGAGGCTCAGATAACCATGGTGATTTGCCCAGTGATGGCAAGTCCTCGATTTAAACCCATCTCCAGACTTCACTGCCAGTGTATCTTTCTTTTTAATCTTATTTTATATTTTATTAATCTAATTTTATATTTTTTTTCTGGTTTCCTTTCGTTATTACACCCGATCATGTCTGCCTGACTCCACCTTTCCCACTGAATAACCAAGAAAAACATTTCAGCAAAACTAGCTAATGGAGACCAAGTTTGCCAGCGTATACCATATTCCCCATTGTGCTGGGGAATGTGGCCAGTGTCCATCTTACCCAATTAAAGATGGATGTTGGGTATGAAATTAATACAAATGGACTAGAACATTTCCTTTTAAAGCACTGATTCCATTTTGCAAATATCACCCTAAGCCAGCCCACACCAAGCAGCAGCTACCTTGCAGATACACGACACTCCCTCCTTGCAGAATCTGAGTGCTTCAGAAAAACACGTCAACATCATTTATATACTTGGCACAGAAGAAAGAAAGATGGGGGGAAAACAACAAGGCTTTGGAAAGCAGGTGTGCTGGTGGATTAGCTGGCATGTACCCCGTGCCATTCACTGCTGGTCTATTTATACATCAGCTCAATTGAGCCCCAAAGAAACCTCTCTTTCTTCCTAAGGCCCAACTGTTAATGGAAAGCTGAAGTGTTTTCAAGACTGGCCCACAGGCACTGGGGTTTGCAGCTTTTGAGTTTTGTCTGATGACAAAAAGAGCTTGGGCTGATAATTTTGGGAACCCTTTAGAATTATTCCAAATAGGTCTGTGTTATCAGAAGTGCTTGCTATCGAAAATAAAATCGGCTACTTTATCCCAGAAATGACATCCAGTTGATTGCATTGCACAACATGTGGCACACAGCAGGTGCTTAATAAAGGCTTGTTACTTGTTTTCAAAGGTATTGTCATGCTGTGGCTGCATCTACTGTACCAAAAAGTCCAGAGTATATAGTTACTCCCATTTCACAGATGTGGAAACGGAGGCTGAGAGAGGTTAATTGGCCAACCACTGATCTAAAAGCTAATAAAGGTGATGTGGGCAACCTCTCTTGGCCTGTTTCTATATCTGTAAAATGGCCATAATAACATCACCTACCTCACGTGGTTGTGGGGATCAAATGAGACACCACATTAGTACTAGGTGTCAGAGGTAGGCTTGAACTCAGACCTCTTGGCTTTCCTCTAGCGCTCTATCCCTTAGGCAACACCGCCTCTGCTAAACAAACATACCATCAAGGCCTGATAATCAGGATCATAGCTTAATGCCATTTGTTCCCTTTAATTAAAAAATCAAGATTCCGCTTCTAAAACACATCCCTTCCCTTTCAGAGAGGGATTCCTGAATCCTCTTCACATCAGGTGCCTTCGATCACCCTCCAACTGGGATTTGCTTTTATTTTTTTTTCTTATTACACTGTCTTCACTAATCTCTGAAGCACACCTACCCCCTTTTCTTCTCCCTTCAAAAGACAAAATCCATTGTTAATTATTCTCCTTGGCCTGGCAGCACATCTCACCAGCTGGGAGGGCAGGAGGACTGTGGGGGGTGAGGAAGGTGGCCTCACACTCATTTCCTCTCACTAAACAGCTCTTTGGAGTCCTGTGGTTAGAGCAGCCACAGTTTCTTAGAAATCAACTCTCCCTTAGACCCCAGATGGAGAAATAACAGCTCGAGAAATTCTCAGTCCCCACCTGGCAACCTCCAGAAACTGTGCTGCTCTCAGAATTGGCCACAGACAACTTTAGTACTTTCACTGAGAGAACCTCATCTGAAATCGCGTCTGCCCCTTTCACTCAGAGGTCACTATTGGCTTTGGGCCCCCAGTTCCTGGCCCTGTACTGGGTCCCTAGTGGGTACTCAATCAATGCCGATTGACTTTTCCCCTACAGCAAGCCTTCATTTTTATACTCATGAAATGTGAAATACAGGTAAAATGATGATGACGACGACGATCATAATAAGATAATTCCTTACTTAAAATTTACTTAGAACCTTAAGCTTCCTGATGTGTCTTCATATACATTTTCTATGACCTCATTTTGTCCTCATAACAATCCTGTGATGCAGAGAGGGAGACGGTGTCTGTTACACTCTCCCTCTTGTAGGTAACAGAACTGAGGTCCAAAGTGATCAGATGATATATCTGAGAAGGGGCCATCAGATAGGTAGGAGGAGATGTGGGAGAGAGACAAAAGGAGAGGAGAGGAGGGGAGAGAGGAGAAGAAGAGAAAGGAGAGGAGAGGAGAAAAGAGGAGAGAGAAGAAAAGAGAAGAGAAGAAAAGAGAGGAGAGGATAGGAGGGGAGAGGAGCGGAAGGCAGGGGAAGGGAGGGGAGAAAAGAAGAGAGAAGAGGAGAGAACGGAAGGGGAGGGGAGAAAAGAAGAGAAGGCGAGAGGAGAGAATGTCAAGGGATAGGGGGTGATTGATAGTCTCAAAGGTGGCAAAGAGGTCAAGAAGGATGAGGATTGAGGAGAAACCATTAGATGTGGCAGTTACGAGGTTGTTAGTATCTACAGAAAGGGCAGTTGCAGTCAAAAGATGAGGCCAGAAGACATATTGAGTGAGAGGAAAGGAAGGGGAAGCATCAGTTACAGCTGGTCTTCTCTCCTGGGGTTGATACCTGGACCAGCACTGTCCATGAGCCATCAAACAATTTCCTTAACCACCCTGGTCTTAACTTCTTTATCTGTAACATGTGGGGGCCGATGGTCCTGAAGGTCCATTGTCGCTAAATCTGTAAAGCTATAATACTACGCTAGCTGTCGTTTTCATGATTATAGAAAATATTACTCTAAAGAGTGGTTCTCTAGAATGAAGCTATTTCCCTAACTTCGGAAAATGGCCAAAAGGTGCTGGTTGATCTGGTTCCACAAAACGATTCCCAACCAATTATCCTGTACCACAAATGCTTCCCCTGGTGCCTGTCCCTAACAGTTGTTATTCTAGAGAACAAAAATACTTGATTATGTATTGTATGTATTGTTGGAAAAATAACAGCTCACATTTGTATCTCCATGCTAATTTTTCTGAGCCCTTTCACATCAATTATCTCATTTTATCATTATCATAATTAAAAGGGCTACGCAAATGTGATGCAGGTGGGTTGGCCAGTGAGCGGCAGCTCTCCCAAGCTATTGGGAAGGAAGCGATTTGATAGGAACTGGGTGTCAGGCTACTCTTCTGCAGTTTTGCCAGTTTGCAATATAAAGAGATGAGATTTGGGCCCGTAGGACCTGGGTTCAAATCTTGTCTCTGACCCTCACTACTTGTGTCATGTTGGGCAAGTCACTGCCCTTTATGTCTTCAGTTTCTTCATCTTAACCAGAGGCGAGGCAGATTCAATGACCTTTGAGGGGTCTTCTACATCTAGATCAAGGGTCTAAGCAGCCCCCTCCAGGAAAAACAAACCAAAACAAGACAAGCAGAAAGCAAAATTAAATGGCAAATCTCAGGTTACCCAACACCCTGTCTTCCTGTCTCTTTTACGTCCCCGTGCCTTTTTTCTGCGTCTCTGTCTCTCTGAAATACTTAAAATGATCCATGAGTTCATGGATGTGAATGTTTCCTCTGACAACATAGATCAGAATTTATCTATGCCTACTCATCCTGTATGACATATGAAGGTGATCCTGAGTTCTCAGGGGTCCAATCAGCAGAACACAATCTCTGGCAAATTCTGCGGGAGGGCAAAGGCTTTGAGTATGGTCTCAGCAACAGACTGTGTCTGCATTCTAAGGGCCAGCCCAGCTAAGTTTGAACAGGTTGCCTGCCAGGAGGCTGGCCTCTTGGCTATGAATTCCCTAGTTATTGTAAACATGAAGCAAAGAGAGCGTGTGTGTGCTCTGGCACACACAATTGCAAAATCCCAGTAAGTAAAAGAAAGAGGTGGGTGTTAAGTCCACAGAACCCTCCTTCTCCCTCTTTTCCTAACTAGTTTTGAAGAAATTATTTTTTTTTCCATTTGTTTGTTCTGTACAAAAAGATTAGAGCTTCAGCTGTTTCTTTTTTTCAGTCCAGAAAACCCAGAATTTGATTTCTCCCAATGTAGTCAATCAACAAGTGTTTATTAAGTGCCTACAAGGTGCTGGGTACTGTGCTATATGCTGTAGATACAAAGACTCCGGGGAAGTAATTCTGGCCTTCGACAAGTTTACATTTCAATGGGAGAGAAAATATAAACGCAAAAAAGCATGCATTTATATACACATATGTACACATCTATTTCCATGCACACATATATACTGATATATGTGTAGATATGTGTGTATTTGTATTTGCATGTGTCTATATCTATGTATATGTATAAAATGGGGCTTCGATTTCAGTGTTATGGAAAATTCCTGGGTAAGGAAAAGCCCTCTAACCAGTGCAGGCCAGCACCTTCTCTGCAAACTCTATTCAGTGTTTTTCAGTCATGCTGACTCTTCGTGACCTCATTTGGGGTTTTCTTGGCAAAGATACTAGAATGATTTGCCATTTCCTTCTCCAGCTCATTTTACAGATGAGGAAACTGTGGCAAACAGGATCGAGTGACTTGCTCACGGTCACATGGCTAATAAGTGTCTGAGGACGGATTTGAACTCAGGAAGATGAGGCTTCCTAACTCCAGGCCCAGCGCTCTGTGCGCTATGGCACCACCTAGCCGCAAATGATAATTGCAGAGAGTTTCCTAAAGGTTAATGGACTTGCCCAGGGTCACGCAATCAGGATGAGTCAAAGGCATGACTCAGCCAAGATGGCCCTGAGGCGGCTCTCTATTCACTATACTGCCTTTTATACATGTCAGTATATGCAAACACATACCAAACAGACCCCAGGTAACTGCAGAGGGTGGAACTAAGGCTGGTGCAATAATATTACAGTGTCATGTGCAGTCAGAAGAACGATGGAGGCCATCATTAGCTCTGTGACCTGGAAAGAATTCCTTAACCTCTCTTGATCACAGTTTTCTCATCTGGAAGAGGAGGGAGCTGGGCTAGAAGACTGCTAAGTCCCTTCCAGATCAAATATACCGTGATTCCTTCCAGATTATCATCATCAGCTGTTTCTAGCAATTCACTAAAAACAGTGTAAAGAGTAGGATCTAATCCCATCCCAAGGCTGATCAGTAAATTACCTCCTTCATTCTGCTTTAGTATATTAAAGAAGAGAAGACTTTGGAATGAAAGAGAGACTTCCTTAGTATTTGTCTAAAAGATCTCTTCCATCTGGTTCCATTTTTTTCTTAGGAGGAAAGAGGACTAGAAGGAAGAAAGCAGTGAAAACAGCTAGCTCCCTTCATATTCGCAATGTTAATAACTGCTTCCCACCCACAGCAAGAGTCCCTGGGTGTGTGTTTGGTTGCTCAGCAGAGTAGCTGGTATTTTAATGCAATTAAAAAAGATCCTCTGTGGAAGACTGATAATGTTCCCATTGCAATGTGTGTATCTATATAGCCCAGGGTTGAGTCAAATCTTGGAGATTCAAAGCCCAGTCACACATCCTTCAGATAAGAGTTTTTAAAGGAAATTCCTGGTGGGCTGTGAGTGACTCACTAGGCATCATGTTCCCCAGAGATCACTTTGTGGAGGAGCAACTCTTGGAGAAGAAGCCAAAAAGGAAGGAAGGGAGGGAGGAGGAAAAGAAGGGAAAAAAGAGAGAAGGGAAGGAAGGAAAGAAGGTAGGATGGAAATAAGGAAGAAGGAAGGAAGAGAGGGGAGGTAGTAAGGAAAGAAAGAAAGGGAAGAAGGAAGGAAAGGAAAAAGGAAGGAAAAAAGGGAGGGAGGGAGAAAAGAAGGAAGAAAAAAGGAAGAAAGAAAAGAAGGAAGAGAGACAAGGAGGGAGAGGATTATGAAGAAGGAAGGAGAAAGTGAAAAAAGAGCAAATGAAAGGGATGAAGAAAGGGAGAAGGAAATAAATTAGGTCTGTGAGATTTATTACTGAAGATCTAGGGTACCTCCAAAAAGGACGTGTCCTATAGCAACTATCTGGTCCAGGGGTGGGGAACCATGTTCTGTGAAGTTTGGATTCAGTCACAGGGCTGCACTTGAGGACCTAGAAGGAACATGTGGCCTTGAGGCTACAGGTTCTCCACCCCTAGTCTGGTGGAACTCATTAAAACCTATGGAAAATGAAAATCCATCTAACTTAATGTCTTCCCTTTCTGTGTGATGAACACACACATTTCTAACTTACAAATGAGTTGTCTCCAAAAGTTTGGAAGTTGTTGTTTAGAACTTGGAATGCATTTTCCCATAGAAAAAATGTTATAAATAGTGGTTGGGTTAAAGTATTGTACATTTCAATGAGGAAAAAAGAGCAGAAAACAGTTTCGTTATGAGTTATTAAAAAGGCCACATAACTGAGGAAATGGAATACAAACTAGATAATAAAATGTTAAAGTCCACCACCTTAAAAATGAAGAGAAGCAAGTCTAAACTCCAACGATTAAGAAGTTCCACCTTCTGAGTGCCAGTGTCCTCTGCCCTCTGAAGCCGGCACATCTCAAAGAGTACCAGATGGTTCATAAGGTGTTTTGAAGGAGATACAGATGTCCCTGACCTCCTGATACGGAATCATCTTGGCTTCTCTGTGCCTAGGACAATTTCCTACTGCCCAGCACAAACCAGAAGACTTCCTAGGGACACCTAGGGGATCACAACCAGATGGGCTCTGGGAAAGGTGCCCAGAATCGCCAGAGCCTCCAGCCAGATGGCCTCAATATGAAGAAATGGCAGGCAGCTCGTTAACTGTCCCTCCTCTTCAGAGGATCAGCCAAGCGCTCCATTGTTACCAACTTGTATGCATTCAAGCAAACAGTCCTAGCATGGAATCTGAGACTGGTGAAGCCCTAAGGCTAATGGCTGAATCAACTACCTTTCCACCCTCACAGCTCAGTCGCTCTGGTTTCCCTTTTGTGGTGACAATTAGAGAAAGAAGAACACAGAAACTACTAAACTAGAAACTTCCTGAAGGCAAGAACCCAGTTTTAACTTTGAATCCCTTGATACTTAGCATAAAGCATTGCATATGGCAGGCACTCAATAAATATTTGTCATCCAACTGAAGGTTTGAATGAATAAAAATTCTGAAAAGATGCTGAAAGGGGACAGCTAGATGGCACTAGAGATGGAGCACTGAACTTGGAATCAGAAAGACTTGAGTTTAAATCTTGCCCTGGACACTTAGCAAATCATTCCTCTTAGCTTCACAGAGCTGTAAAATGTGAGGCTTGGGCTCAAAGATGCTCAAGGCTCCTTCAGATCTAAATCAGTGATTCTATGATATTAGTTCCTTATTGTAACTAATTCTACTTCAAGTTTTCTCCTTTTCCTTAATATAATTGTACCACTAGCTCTTGTTCCATTTTTCTGCTCTGTGTAGGATCATTTGGGGGCTGCATAGATGGAAGGAGCGAGAGAGCAAGGCAAAGGAATAAGGGGTTGATTTCGTATTAGTCAAATGAGAAAGAGATTGTGTGAGATGAAATGAACTGATGTGCAGATGGGCAAAAGCAGAGGGAATAGAGACCCCCCCTCCAATTCCCCTATTAAGAAGAAAGGAAGCAGATGTAGAAAGGAATTGAGAGTCCAGTGATTCCCCAGTTGTGGGCTAATGACTCCTGAGAGGCCCCAGTTACTGATCCACAAAACCCAAAGGACTGGAATTTGGATTCATTTAACTCAAAATATACAAGGCAACTTCGTGTCATAGAGAAGGAAACAATTTCTGCAGATTGTTGAACATGCTTGTACATACATAATACAATTTTTCCAATGTATACAGATGCTATTGTGATTAATAATATGAATTCCTTTTAAATTATGACTCCATTCATGGGAGCTTTTAGACTTTACATATTTTCTAATCATTGGATACTAATGGGACGACTACCATCACATGGGGGTGTAGGAAATTGTTTTGATTTTTTTAAATGAATCTTTGTACTTAAGAAGGTTGGGAACCACTGATTAAGTCTTGTCATGTTTCCGTTGGGCCAACTCTTTGTGACCCCATTTGGGGTTTTCTTGACAGAAATACTAGGGTGGTTTACCATTTCCTTCTCCAGCTCATTTTACAGATGAGGAAACTGAGGCAAACAGGGTTAACCGACATGCCCAGGGTCACACAGCTAGTAAGTGTCTGAGGCCGGATTTGAACTCTCAAAGATGAGCTTATAAATAAAGTTTCTAAAGCACTGCATAGAGTAGGCACTTTCAATAAATATTTATCACCCAACCGAAGTTTTGAATGAATAAAAACTATGAAAAGATGCTTCAAGGGGACAGCTAGATGGCACTAGAGATGCAGCACTGAACTTAGAATCAGGAAGACCCAAGTTCAAATCTTGCCCCAGACGCTCTTGCTTTAGAGAGCTGTAAAAATGAGAGAAAAAAGATGCTCAAGTCTCCTTCATATCTAAATCAATGATTCTATGACTCCAGGCCTGGTGCTCTACCCACTATGCCTCCTAGCTACCCCTGATCTAGTACAGTGCCTTCATTTTACAGATTAGACAACCAAAAGATCTGAGGTTAAGTGATGTCAGGGAGGGCTCTTGAAGAACTGGCCACTAGGTGGTGCCACTGATTCAGGAGAGCATGATGATGTTTCCATATTTGGACTCTGAGCTCAAATCCCAGATCTCCTACTTGTTACCCGGGTGATCCTGGTCAAATCATTCAGCATTTCTGGGGCACAGTCCCCTCATCTATAATGTGAAAGGATTAGACTCTCCCTGACAAATCTAGATTTATGAGCCCATGACACTGGGGTTGGAGGCAGAAAGAGACCTTTTGAAAGTAGAAAAAGTGGCAATCAACTCAAGAAATGTCTTCACATTCCCCTAGTTAGTTTTGCCAAAGTCAACATTCTTACAGTTGAATCTTACTTTAAATTTTAGACTCTTCCCTTTCCCTTGACTTGCTCATCTGACTGTTTGCAAGAACTATTAATCCTGCTTCCATAACCTTTCTCACATCCATCACCTCTCCAACTTAATCCAGGCCTTCATTAGCTCCTGACTGTATTATTCCATTCATTAGACTCCTCATTGGGCCTCCCAGCTTCCAGTGTCTCTGTCTCCAGATCAGTCTGTACCTGGTCACCAGATGACTCTTCTCAAAACATAGCTCTCACAGTGCCACACCCTTACTTAAAAAAGTCTTCTTCGTCTCCTTCTTGTTTTTAAGACAAATGCTGAAATCTTCCTTGGCCTTATATTTTAAATCCTCCACAATCTGGTTCCCACCTACCTTCCTGGTCTTGTTTTCTCCTACAGCTTCCCCCTCGATCACCCTGTGTTCCCGTCAAACTGGCCTACCAGCTGTTCTCCGTATATGACATTCCACCCCCTTCTTCTGGGACCTTCTACAGTCTGTCCCTTTGCCTGGAAGTCACTACCTTGTCCTGTTCGTGATCTCTAATTTTGAGCTTGCTTCAAAAGCACAGCCACCACCAACTAGAGGCCCACCCAATCCAACTCTAGTTTGTTGGTGTTTTCTCTCTCCTTAAAACACTTTATATTACTGCATATATAGTTTTCATTTACTCTCTGTATATAATGTTACCCCCACAGAAGCTCACTGAAGGCAAGGACTTTTCTGTTTTTGACTTTGTGTCCCTACGTATGTAGCAGGTATTTAATAAATATTTGCTGAATTGGATTTCAGGTGACCATGCCTGTCCATTTACTGCTACTGCATTTTATCATGACATCCTGCACCCCCGTGTGTTCCCAAGTATGATTAAAAGAAATCTGATTCTTTACTTAACTTTTCTTCTCAAGCATGGATGTGGCAAGCAGCCAGGACGACAGACATCCCAGTGGTCTGGAAGGCATGGGAGTGTTCACCTGCATCCATAACCTTGGGGCAACTAGGTGAGCCAATGGAATACTTCTGATGGTTACGCAATAGGGCGCAAAGGTAAGAAGAGAATGGCTCTCGAAGACAGAGATAAAGGTATGTAGGTCAAACTATTGTCCAGGCTAACAGCCCTTCTGTTATTACCCCAAAGGTGCTCGGGTGCAGGCTGGGCTTCACTAGCAAAAGACAATGAAATGGAAAATTCCAATGGCTCTCTAACAGCAACTAAAAAAAACAATCCTATTCGAGAGCAGAAGGCAATGATTTCAAAACCACTTTCCGGGGGAAAGTTCAGCCTCTTACCACAATCCCATTTTAGGTGTAGACTATTGTCCTTGACACCTTCTCTGTTTACTAATGGTGCCTCTGTCTTTGAATACCTGGTTGTTCTGAAAATGGAATGGAAGCTGGGGGAGGGGGACAAACAAATATTAGAGCTTCATTTAATTCATTCATTCTTTTAGTAAGAAGTTATTAAGTGCTTACTACGAGGCAAGAGCAATGCTAGACTGGATGTTAGGGACTTAAAAAGGTATTAAATAGTCCCGGCCCTCGGGGAGTTTGTGTTTGATGGAAATTTTCATCTGTAAATATAGTCTACAAGTGGCTAACGCCATGAGCCCTGGGTAATGATAGTACCTGCTAGATGTCAGGGAGATGAGAAGTCAGGGTGAACTCCTGGTGCAGGCGATGGTTTGGAATCCATACCACTGGGAGGAGCGCCCCAATGGAAGAGTGAGATCGCAGATCCATTCGAGATTGCTTCACCGAGTGCGTACAATGTAACCAAAGTGCAGCACGAAATGAAAGCTCTTTGAAGGCGGGATTTGTCTTGTTCTGTGTCTTTGTACAGAGCACAGCTAGATGGTCGTGATGGATAAGCATGGACTAAGAGTCGGGAAGACCTGGGTTCAAATTCCGCCTCTGACACCTACTAGCTGTGTGATCCTGGGCAAGTCGCCTAGCTCAGGTTGCCTTAATTTGCTCACCGATAAAATGGGGGAAATAATAGAGCCTTCCTCACAGAGTTGTTTTGAGGATCAAATGACATAATACTAGTAAAGCACAGTGCCTGGCACACAGTAGGTGCTTAATGAATGCTTGTTCTCTTTGTTATTCCTAGGGCCTAGAATAGTTTCTGGCACATAGTAACTTCTTAATGAAGATCTGATGAAGGTTATATGAATGAATGCCAATATTTAAGAAATGATTTTCCCCTACATTGGAAAAGTTTCATGAGGCAGCAAGGAACAGCTAAAAAAAACAAAAACTGGAGGAGGCAGAATGCAGAGAGGCCTCGGGAATGATGGGAACCATGGTCATGAATAACAAGTCTTAGAGATTAAACATTATAAAAACTGGCCTTGTGCTGGGATGATGGAGATGTTTACCAAAAGGAAGGAGCGAATTACCGAGGTTCCTAAGCATTTGAAGACCAGCCTAGGAAATTCTGAAACTGGACCTTATTAAGAGTTCGGTGCAATGGAAATGACTGAATTTGGATTGACTCCTGCTTTTGGCACTGGCCTCCTGGGTGATTTAGGGCCTGATTCTGGGCCTCAGTTTCCCAGCTGAAAAATGAGGTGCCTAGACTAGGTAGCTTCTGAGGCCCTTTCCGGCTCCAAATCGGGGATCCTCTGAAATGTGGGGTGGAACCAGACCCTTTGCCCAAGATTCAGAAGCAGCTATTTCAGGGCCTGTTAGAAACCTCCCTGAAGAAAGGTTTGAGATTGAGCCCAGTGGGTGTGGGCCTACTGGGCAACAGGATGCCAAGAGCCAAAAGCAACAGGAAAATCCTGCATTAGTCATGGAAATAGGGAATTATATAGGAGCTGTTTGTGAGCCTTTGTTCAGACTATATGACCTCACTTGGGAGAAAGGAACTGGGCCTCTTGTCTAGAAGATTTCTGACTTTTTATCTCTACATTTAGCATTTAATTTGAGTTTTTTCTCAATTTTCCTGTGGCATGCATTCTGGCATCTTTGATAGTAATCACCAGGCCAACGTCATTATCTCTTCATATGGTATAAGCTCTAAGGAGCTTCAGGACCACATTGGCACATGCTTCAGTGGATGCCAACTTTACTGTGTGCCAGGCTTCATAATATTTGTTAATAGACAAGAAGAGAGGAGGGCAGAATGGAAGATACCCTTAGTAAACATGTCTTCCCCAAGCTAGTTCTTGAGTTTTATTAGAGAAACAAGTCTCCCAGATGTCACAGGATCATAAATGAGGAATTGGAGGAGTCACTGGAAACCTTCTGGTCCAGCTCCCTCACTTTACAGATGGGTTCCCTGGGGCCCTGGGAGATTCCGTGACTTAGTACCGAAGGTCAGGTAGTGAACGTCCAGAATGTTTGTTTTTTTTTTTAAATTGGGAGCCTTTAAAGAGCCTCACAATGTTGTGTCAAAACCAAAATCGCCTAAACATATGGTTCGGTCAGTTTAAGCCAAGGTACTCCTAATGAGAAAATTCCTTCTACTAGTGCAGCTTGGCATCTGCTTTGTAATCTGTAGTCTTAGGGAGTTTTCACACAGCTCGTATGTATCAGAAACAGGACTGGAACCCAGGTCTTCCAGAGTCTGAAGTCAGTTCTCTCTTCAGTACTCAACATCGCTCTCTTACTTGGTTTCTAATAGTGGCCATTGACACATGGTGGGGAAAATGATCCATATCTGTAAAATGAGGAGGCAAGAAGTAGAAAGATACACTAACTTTGGAGTCAGGGATCCCAGGTTTAAATCCTGTCGATCACAGCTATGGACACATGACTCCATGCCTCTCTGTGGCTCAGTTTCCTCACCTGTAGAGCACAGAGGTTGAAACAGATGACCTCTAGGGTTCCTTCCAGCTCCGAATCTATGATCCTCTGGCCTCCCAGTAACATAGGTCTAATAATTCAATTAACCAAATACTTATTATGTGACCGGCACTGCCATAAGCACTTCGAACATGGAAGAGGGTGCGACAGTCCCTCTCCTCAAGGAGCTTATATTCTGATTTGGGTGGGGTGAGATGAGGACAAGAGGTAGCTCGTAATAGGCAGGTTAGCAGCAGGGGGGCAAGAAAATCCAAGTGGTCTTTAGTGTTCAAGGGCAGGGTGAATGGGAAAGCCCAGGAGGTTCTTAGGGAGCATTGGGAGGGCAGCAGGCAATGCTCACATGTCTAGAGGTACAATCTCTGCAAAGATGAGGAAGCAGCTGATGGAATGCCCAATATGAGTATCAGAAAGTAGCCCAGTTTGGCCAGAACCTAAAGCATAATGGAAGTAATATGACAAGTAGGAAAGGGAGGTGGCCGCCAGAAGGGAGAGGTTTTTAAATAGCAAACTGAGGAGTTTACATTTCACCCTAGGGCAAAGGGCACCTATGGAATCTTCTTGGTCAGATTTATGCCTTAGGAAGATTATTTGGACAGCTCTGCTGAGGAAAGGTAAGAGAGACTGCTAGAGCTTACTGGGATATCCATTCTTTGAGGTTAGAAGGGCCACCACATTCCTTCTAAATTGCCTTAGCCTTAAGCTCTCATTTATTCAGAAATAGCAATAGTTACAATGATAAAGCCACACAGATGCATGTATATAAACATTAGGGAATCCCCCAAGATGAAATGCAAATAGAATGCAACTACTTTGTACTGCTCTTAGAAACAAACAAAAAACAAATAAAGATTAAGTTTTATACTTTAGTAATTTCATATCAGCAGAATTATATTTTGCATATACGGGAAACACATTTTATTGGTGAATTTGTGCAATAATTCTAACAATTAAGCAAGCCCTGCTGCCTCCACTTAAAACCAATCTTTAAAAAGTTCTGGGAAGAAGTGAAATCTTAGGGATAAAATGAAATAAAGTACAAAGAAAGAGGACCCAATCGGTGAGGAAATGAGGAAGAGGAAACCACACCTCTTTGTCTCTGATTTCATTACCAAGCTGGAGGGCTGTGATTGAGGACTGAGATATCACTTCTTTCAGGCTCTCTGGTCCAGGAGACTTGGGCTGAACCAACAACCTAGTTCCTTTTCGTTAACTTAGGGATAGAGCGGGCCTGGCTCACTACCTGCCAGAGCCTTCTTGGAGGCCTAAGAACTGTTAGACAATGTTTTAAGCAGCGAGGTAGGTTCACACTACATTAATGTGGATCCTTGGAAGGGAGGACACCCTATTTGCTCCCACACTATTTTCCTCCTCGGCATATTATGCACCTGTTCAATTTGGAAAATGTTAAATCCAGAGGAGTTATAGGTATGTTCAGATGGACTGGAGTATTCACCAGTTCATTTAAGGAAAGAAAGCCATAAAGAATACATATATCGCCCAACCTCTTCTAAAAAGTTTACTTTGAAAATCTGTCACCTAAGAGAATGAACAAGAGGACCCAGGGACAAATCCAGCATCTGGCACTCTCTACCTGTAACGTTGGGCAAATCATTTAACCTCCCAGGCACTGGTTTCCTCATCTGTAAAATGAGGGGCCGGACTAGCTGGTCTTTGGGGTTCTTGACATCTATGATCCTATGAAATCTTATGAGATTATAGCCAGGCAGCTCTGTTGTGCAGTGGATAGAGAAGTGAGACAGGAGTCAGGAAGATCTGAGTTCATATTTGGCTCCTAACACTGACTCTGGCCATGTTACCTGATCTCTCCCAACCTCAGTTTCCTCATCTGTAAAATGGGGAAAATGTTAGCATGTACCTCCCAAGGTTGTCGTGAGGATAAAATGAGATATTTGTAAAGTGATTTTTTATTTTTAGTTTACAACACTTAGTTCTGCATGTTTTTGAGTTCCAGATTTTCTTGCCCTCTCTCCCTTCTCCTCTCCTCCCAAGACGGCATGGAATCTGATATATCTTCTACATATAACTTTGCATTAAACTTATTTACCCAATAGTCAAGTTGTAAAGAATTATGACCAATGGAATGAATCATGACAAAGAAGAAACAAAACCAAAAAAAAAAGAGAGAAAATTCTCTCTCTGGATGTAGCCAGCTCCTTCCATCATAAGTCCTTTGGAGCTGTCTTTGAACCTTGTATTGCTGAGAAGAGCCAAGTCTATCGAAGTTAGTCATCACAGAATCAATGTAGTTATGGTTGTGCTCCTCTCACTCAGCATCATATCATGTAGGTTTTTCCAGGTTATTATGAAGTCCGTATCTTCCCCATTCCTTATAGCACAATAGTATTACATTACATTCATATACCACAACTTGTTCAGCCATTCCCCAATTGATGGGCATCCCCTTGATTTCCAATTCTTTGCTACCACAAAAAGCTCTGCTATAAATATTTTTGTACATATGGGTCCCTTTCCCACTTGGGTGATCTCTTTGGGATATAGCCCTAGAAGTGGTATTGCTGGGTCAAAGGGTATGCACATTTTTGTAGCCCTTTGGGCATAGTTCCAAATTGCTCTCCAGAATGGCTGGATCAGTTCACAACTCTGCCAGCAATGTAAGTGTTCCAATTTTCTCACATCCTCTCCAGCATTTAT
>CM053626.1:15502080-15516598 GCA_028646595.1 Phalanger gymnotis | reverse complement strand
TAGAGCATTTTTTCATATGCCTATCAATATCTTGAATTTCTTCCTCTGAAAACTGCCTGTTCATATCCTTTGACCATTTCTCAATTGGGGAATGACATGTATTCCTATAAATTTGTCTCAGTTCCCTGTATATTTTAGATATGAGGCCTTTATCAGAGACACTGGTCGTAAAGATTTTCTCCCAATTTTCTGCTTCCCTCCTAATCTTTGTTACATTTGGCTTTTTTATACAAAAACTTTTCAATTTTACATAATCAAAATTATCCATTTTGCATTTTGTAATGCTCTCTATCTCTTGTTGGGTCATGAATTCTTTCCTTTCCCATAAATCTGATAGGTAAACTATTCCTTGCTCTCCCAAATTGCTTATAGTTTCAGCCTTTATTCCTAAATCATGAACCCATTTTGACTTTATTTTGGTGTATGGTATAAGATATTGGTCTATGCCCAGTTTCTGCCCTACCATTTTCCAATTTCCCAGCACTTTTTGTGAAATAGTGAATTCTTAGCCCAGAAGCTGGCAGCTTTGGGTTTATCAAAAAGTAGATTGCTATAGTCATTGATTACTCAACTAGCTTTTACAAAACATATTTATATACTAAAAATAACTAAATATTTTGCTTACTATGTGCTATGCTCTGTTCTATGCACTTTACAAATATTATCTCATGTAATTTTCACAATAACCCTGGAAGGTGGGTGGTATTATTATTGCCATTTTATAGATGAGGAAACTGACACAAAGGGAGTTTAAGTGACTTGCCCAGGATCACACAGTTAGTGACTAAGGCTGGATTTGAACTCAGGTTTTCCTGACTTTATATCCATGACTCTTACTCACTGAGACACTAAGCATTTAAACATATCCCCAAAATGTATCATCCTCTCCCCTTCTTTCCCCTCCCTCCCTCTTCTGCTCTCTCCCTAAGCAATTCCTTGTCAAAAGCTCGGCTGGAATTCTCTCCCCATGAGACAAGTCTACCACTGGGTACCAGGAAACCTATTTTCTAACTTTACCTTATAAATAGCATGGGTTAGAAAAATAGGGCAGGGAGCTAAAATTTGATCAATATCACTCAAAAACATTACCTTATTTGAAAGCAAGAGCTTTGTAAATCACTTCTCCAAGGCCAAGCTCCCCAAATACATAGAAGCAGACGGAGACAAGTGTTTGAGGGAATTGTGCAAATGATAACCTCGAACAGAAAGAGGAAGGCAAAAGCAGGCTGGATCCACATTAACAAATGGAATTCTAACACTCCCCAGCTCCCTCTTTCATAAATTCAGTGCATCATTCCATCGAATGAAAAGTTGCTGTAAAAACTGAATTTTTAATAACTCACTAAAAGCATTTCAATTCTCAGTGGAGCCTCGGCACTAAGGTGAGCCCTGTTATTCTGGGAAAGTGGGGTGTTTGATGGGTCTGCTTAAAGGAAAGCAGACAGAGCTGGGTCCTCATGCCAAACGACGCTCACTTTTGAGAAAACAGAATCCATTTTTGGATTGTTGGGCCCAAAGCCAAATTAACCAGTGTTGGTTTTGTTTTACTTTCGCTGCTTGTTGCTGTTTGCCACGCCAGCCGGGGAGGCGACTGGTGAGACAACAAGCAAACAAATGCTTACAAAGTCAACTATACACAGGATAAAGAGGGATAATTAACAGAGAGATGGGTTGGGGAAGGCTTCTTGTAGGGGGTGGGGTTTTAGTTTGGACCTAAAGGAAGCCAGGTTAGTGGTCAGAGCATTCCAGGCACGGGGGCAGCCAGAGAAAATGTCCAGAGCCGAGAGATGGAGGGTCTTGTTTGAGGAACAGCCAGGAAGCCAGGGTCACAGGATCCACAGGAATGCGTATCAGGGAGCGAGGTGTAAGAAGACTGGAAAGTCAGGAGGGGACTAGGTTATGAAGGTCTTTGAGTGCCAAATGGAGAACTCTTTATTTTACCCTAGAGGCAATAGGGAGCCATTGGAGTTTATTGAGTAGGGCGGTGACATGCTCAGATTTGTGTTTTAGGAAAATCACTCTAGTGTCTGAATGGATCCAGAGTAGGGGGAGACTTAAGGCAGGCACCCCCTCCCCCAGCAGCTATTGTAGTGGTCCAAGACTCTTTATGTTCTTTCCTTCCTGATTTTCCTGGTACTGAAGTGTTGGGAAGTAGGCTTACTGCTTTCTCTCACCTCTTTGCCTGGATTGCTCGATTCCCCCTTCCTGCCCCCTGTTCTTTCCTGTAATCTTGACCTTGGTTTGGCATCTGGCATCTGGCTTCTGGTCCCTTGGACTTTTGACTTTACCCCCTCTATTTCATCCAGGGTCAATTTCTGACATTATACAGTAAAGCCATCGTCCTTTGTTGGAGAAGGTGTGATTACTCGGTGACATTGGCATCCCCAGCCAATGCTTTCAAACTCAAAGAGGCAGAAGAGCTGCTTTCTGGCATTATGCAAGGGTATTTGTTCACCAAGGTCACTCACAGGTCCTCACCAAAAAATTAAAAAAAAAAATCAGCATGTCTGAGGGGCCATACGTACATATCTTTCTAGCCTCATTATATCCATAGCTAACATTTGTATGATGATTTCAGTTTTGCAAATGTTGTCTCACCTGATAATTACAACAGCTCTGAGAAGCAGGTGTTTTTATTATCATCCTCATTTTACAGATGAAGAAACTGAGGCAGGGAGAGATTATGGGATTTGTCCAATAGTCACTCACACCTTGATTAAAAGTCTGAGGCAAAATTTGAATTCAGGTTTCCCCGACTCCAAATTTCTTCTCTCTGTTCCTCGCACAAGACACAAAACCTCCCATCTCAATTCCACTTCTCTCACCTCTGCCCCATACAAATCCCCTCTTCCTTTGAGAAATAAGTCAAGCATTGTGTTGTTGTTCAGTCATTTCAGTCATATCCTCATGATCCCATGTGGAGTTTTCTTGGCAGAGATACTGGAGTGGTTTGCCATTTCCTTCTCCAGCTTATTTGACAGATGAGGAAACTCTGGCAAACAGGGTTAAACTTCGGCAACTCTATGAGGACTTGCTGGTACTTTGAGGACAACTGGGCACTGAGACCTTTTTGGCTTGTATGTAATCACTGATTCTAAATGACTATTAACAGCAATATGACTAACCTAGGGTCACACAGCCAGTAAATGTCTGAGGCTGGATTCGAACTCAGGAAAATGAGTCTTCCAGACTCCAGGCTTGGTGCTCTGTGCACTGTGGTGCCACCTAGCCACCCTCGAGCACCATTTTCTACATGAAATCTTTGCCGTTGCTCCCAATAGCTAGAGCCCTCCCTCACAAACTATCTTATATTTACATGTATTTATTTATTCTCTTTATCTTTATTCTGTATAGATTTGTGTGCGTGTGTGCGCGCACTGTCACCTCATTGGATTGTAGGCTCTTTGAGAGTAGGGATTGCTTCATTCCTTGTATTTATTATAGTAGGTGCTTAATAAATGCTAGCCGATTGATGAGCTAGAAAGATCTGGATTCAGAGCTTACCTGTGATACTTTTAAACCATGATTACGACCTGAGTCTCAGTTTCTTCCCCTGTATAATGGGGTAACAGCACCCTGTAATTTCTGCTTCCTAGGGTTGTTGTGAAGCAAAAAGGGAACGCTGCTGGGCAAGCCCTTGGCAGTTCTTAAAGCGTTATATAAATGTCAGGTGCTGTTATTACCATAGTCCTGGTCCAAGAGGCGGGACTTAGCCAGAAGGGGGCGTGCCTAGTCCTCCTCCAACCAGGTAGCTCACGGAGCCAGGAGAAGAGAGCTCTGGGGACACGGCCCGGCCAACTCTCGGCTCCCCAACACTGCCTGAGAAACCAAACCTGCCTGAGCCACAGAAATGATGAAGAAGAGGACCCGAGAAGAGACGAGGAAACCTTGATATGAGCCGATAAGGAAAAGGCAAGCCGAACCAGAGGAACAATCTCCACAATGACCACAATGATGCGCGTTGAAACAGAACGAAAACTCTGATAGAAAGGAATGACCCACCTCCGGCCCGGAGAACAGATGATGAAACTCTACCCCTACCTTGCTATAGAAAGGTGGAGGCCTACGGGGGTGTAGCATGGCATACCCCTGATGTGTCGGCTGGCTGTGCTTAATTGCCTTTGTCATGAGAAAAGTTCAGGGTAGGGTGTGGGAGCGGACTTGTTTGAAGGTGCCTATGGTGTAAAAATAAAAGGCATCAGTAAAATAAATAGAAGGGACATTAGGCAGAGTGGCTGCACGGGTGTAGACCTACAAACAGTCTCCAGCCCCTTTCAAGGCAGGGGAATCAAAATGGGAACGTCGTTACTGCCGGCTCTGGAGCTTCTCTGATGGGAACTAGAGAGGCAAAGAATCAACGTTGCTGAAATCCCATGTAAAGTAATTCATTCGGGCTTCATGTCTGCAGTAAGCTTGAACCGATTTAAATATGGCGAGCTGAGATTCACCATAAACTCAAAAAGCGTCTGAGATCCTCTGAGGACTTTGTGGAGTTTATGCGCTAGCTATGGAGTACAGTATAAAGTAAGGAAGACTCAGGTTCAAATCCTCCCTGGCTGTGTGACATTAGCCAAGTTTCTTAACCTCTCTCCATCTCCTCTCCACCCCTATTCCTCTCCTCCTCTCTCTCCCTTTCCCCTCCCCCTCTGGTTCTCTATCCTCTCCCCTCCTTCCCTATTCTCTTCTCTCCCCATTCCTCCCTTCCCCCTCTCCTCTCCTTTTCCCTCCTTTCTCTCTCATCTCCTCCCCTACTCACCTCTCTCCTCCCTTCTCCTACTACCCCCCTCTCATCCTCTCTTCTCCTATTTTCCTCTCTCCCCCTCTCATCTCCTCCTCTATTTGCCTCTCTTCTCTCTTCTCCTACTACTCTCATCTCCTCTTCTCTCCCCCCCTTCCCCTGTCCTTTCCTGCCCTATTCCTCCCCTCCCATCTCTTCCTCTTTCCTCTCTTCCCCTTTCCCATTTCTGTCTTCTCTCAATCCCCATTCTTCTCTCTCCCCAACCCACTCCCCTCTATGTGTATACACACACATAGTGAGTTTGTTCTAGATGGCACAATCTGGAAACTTCGGCAACTCTATGAGGACTTGCTGGTACTTTGAGGACAACTGGGCACTGAGACCTTTTTGGCTTGTATGTAATCATTGATTCTAAATGACTATTAACAGCAATAATCCACATCTGAGTGTGTTTTCCAGGCATTTACTTAGGGTTTCTACTAGAAGAAAATAAACCTCATATTTCAATCTGGAAGGTATCTTAGCAATAGAGAAAAATGAAAAGAACATGATTTGCTTTCAGGGATTACCCAAACCATACCAGGAAAAAGGGGGAAAAGTTTTATCAAAAAACTAAGCCTAATTTCCACTTTTAAAACTGTCAGTTTATTATAGAAAAAAAATCAGGAGGATATAAAAAATTCCCAGAGTGCATCATAAAAATGAATCTGATAATTCCAAATGATTAATTTTCTATAAACACAATATTCATTCTTTTGTGAAAGAAAGCCTGAGCTCTTCCACAACGATACAACACAAGGCTCTTTTGTGTCTGCAAAGAGCCAGCAGCTCTGGGAGCACACACTGGGGGGTTTGTTGCAATTTCTAAGAAACACTCTCTTTATTATCCAAATTAATCAACAAAATATATCTTTGGTTAAGTTGAAATAGGTGGCATTGACGGCAATCATTTGTTGTTGTGGATTGTTTTCATTTAATCCAGCTTGAAAGTTGACATCCGAGATATTTACTGTCTCTCTCTACCTCTGAACAAAAAGCCATTTCTCTGCAGGGAAGGCTTTCAGTATTTACATTCTGCCGAACACATCAAGATTTACCATGGCCTAGGCCTCTGACTGTCACCTCTTGGCTGCTGATCAATATTTAATCACTGTGCAGGTAGGTATGTAGAGGAAAGGAAACATCCCATCTCTTAATAACATGCCTTTAATACCAAAAAAAAGCGTCGAGATGGTTTTATGGAGATCTAATGATGTTAAAAAACAAAACAGTATGAAGCCAAAAAGATAGAGAAAGAGAGAGAGAGAGAGAGAGAGACGGAGAGAGACAGACAGACAGAGACACAGAGAGACGGAGGAAGAGATAAGGAGAGAGAAAGGGGAAAGAGAGAGAGAGAGAGAGAGAGAGAGAGAGAGAGAGAGAGAGAGAGAGAGAGAGAGACTGACTTTTTTAATATGGCATTTTAGGCATATGATGGTTGGTGGATATAGAAAACAAATAATTGCAATTTGTTTCTTTGCATTTTCATGTCTTTGAGCTCAATGTGCCACAGACTAAGAAGGACGTAGATAACAAGTGTCTCATTTTTCATTCTAATATTGGTGTATTCGCCATGTGAAATACAAGACCATCATACCAAGTGCAGAATACATAAGAGCTTAGAACTTAAGAGCTGGGAGGAATCAAAGACTCACACAGGTCTAGAGCTGGAAGGGTCCTCAGAGACCAAGGAATCCAACCACCTCATTTTTACAGATAGGGAAACCAAGGCTTGAGGAGGCAAAGTGACTTGCCTGAAATCACACGGATAGTCAGCCAGTGGCAGAACTGAGATTTGAACCCAGGTCCTCTGAATCTATAGCAAGGGCTCTCCCCACTTCGCTGTCCTGCTGCTATATTTATTTTATATAAATCTCGCATATCCAAACTTCCTAGAACAAATCCCTTTAATAAAAGGATTTTTTCTGTAGAACTTGGACTCAGTCAAAAGGCCCCACCCTAGGACCACATGTAGCCTTGAGGCCACAGGTTCCCCACCCCTGGACTAGACCATAGGTTCCTGAAGTGGGCGATACCACCCCCTGGAAGGTGCTGGAATTATCCAGAGGGGGCTGTAGTAGCCTTGGTGCGATTGAGGGGCGTTGACTAAAAATGGGGCAGTGGAAGCATAAGGAAAAAGGAGAAAATTTTGAAAAACCATTTGCACATATTTGATCTGTTGTGTAACAGAGTTAAAGTCATAGTGATTACATTATTTTCCAAATAAACACACAAAATGGAAGTTATAAACACTCATGGTCAAGTCTGCAGACAGGTCTTAATAAGCAAATGTTAGCAGGCGAGAACATAGAATATTGTCAGGAAGTCCAGCATGCATCAGCAGGAATATGTGCATGCAATGACTTATTTACAATATGGTACTCTGTGGTTATGTGACACAATATTGTGTCATCAAAATTTCAATGCAGGGAAAAAAAACACAAATTTACAATAAATCATTAAATTTAAGATGTGTCATTTTAAAAAAAATTATAATTTTTTAAATGATTTAAATTTCAAAAAAAAAAAAAGCTAAAGGGTCAAAAAAAGTGGATTTCCAGGGAGGTGCTGAGTGATTTTTTTTTTAAAGGGGGTGGTAGGCCAAATAAGTTTGGGAACTTCTGGACAGTATCAAGAATGAACAATGGGTATTTGACATGGAACAGTCATTTCAAAGCTTTAAACACCTTTGATATTCAACAACAGCTCTTTTAGACATCATTAAAACAGAAGGCAGAGACTTAGGAGGACCCAGCTCCCCAGACCTAGCTGTCTGACCCTGGAAGTGGAGGCTCTGATTTTGCCAGTGAAGAAAGTGCCCTGTGCGAGTTCTCCATAAAATAGTCCTTTAGGCAATGCACATTTGGCATTTGGACAACATGTCATGGCCAAACCATCAGAGGTGCATGGAAGAGCATTGGATCTAGAGTCTAAAGGACATGGGTTCAAATCCCACCCCTATCATTTACTACCTGGGTGACCTTGGGCAAGTCACTTAATGTCACTTTCTTCACTGGTGAAATTAGAGGATTGGACTAGATTCTTAAGTCCCTTTAAGCTCTACATCTATAAGCCTCTGTGATATTGGCAGATACGTGGGTGGGGGGAGGGGAGGGAAGGAAGGAGAAGTAGAGAGGGAGGGAGAGAGAGGGAGAGGGAGAGGGACAGGGAGGGAGGGAAAGAGGGAGATGGGGGAAGGAAGATGGAAGGAGAGAGAGAGAGAGAGAGAGAGAGAGAGAGAGAGAGAGAACCATATTTCATAATATAGAGATATAGTACTATTTTTTGGGAGAAGCTTAAAGTCCATAAGGTTGACGAACTTTTCCGTTTCTAAGAGGTGAGCCAGTGAAGTGGTCAGGGGAAGAAGTGTGGATGGATTTGGCAACTTGATCACCACCATAGAGAATTAACTCCAAATATAAATTCATCTGCTCGTGAGTCAGAAGTATCTTCTCTTTATAGGAAGTCAGAGCATAGGAAGTGATCAGGTGAGTTAGTTTCTGACCGGTAGATTACAAGATTTTATTACAGATTATATTATTTCTGGTAGGCAGATTACAGATGATTTTTTTTAAATCATCAACTGTCTTTGGCAGACTCACTGAAGTCTGAATACTTGTTATGATGGTGAGAGCAGAGGAGGGGGGCAGGCTCCCTCTGGAGTCCTCTCTCAGGAACAGATGCCGAGCAGATTCCTTTAGCTCAGGCAGAGACCCCGTTACCATCAGCTGGGCTGACCCCGGTTTGTAGCTAATCAGGAGGATTTGGCTACAGAAGGCCCACAATCTGTCCTTCTTTCCCAGATGCCAAGTTCATTATCCCCTCCCCACTCTTTTAGAAAGGGGGTGATTCATCATTTTAATTTTTTGTTCCCTATACATCCCTGGACAGGCAATGTGGTTTTTCCTAACAGACCCTGTCAAGAGCAGGTTGTTATTTCTCTCCTATTTACATTAAAATGATTATTAACAATGTAATAAAAAAATCTGAGGCCATTAATATTTGTTTTGATGTTAAAGGTTCTATCACAGAGCTTTCAAATAAAGGGATACGAGGCTACATAGCTTGCCAATCATTCAGGTGGACCTTTTAACCACTGAAACTAAGAACCACAAATTAGAGGATCATAGATTTACTGCTAGAAGGGAACTTAGCCACCATGAAGTCCCACCATCTGATTTTGAAAATGAGGAAACTGAGACCCAGAATGAAGAGGTGACTGGCCCAGTGAGGTCATGCAAATTCCATCTGAACCCAGATCATCTAATTCCAAGTCCACTGTGTCATGGGGCCTCTTGATCAATTCTGGTCCTGAACAAGGCGCTTCAGTTCACTCCAATAAGCATTTCCTGCCTCCAGGACAGGCTTTCAGCTGCTGAGTGGGAAGGTCATCAAACATTTTTTCAAGTACTTTTCTAAGCACAAATAACTACTCAGAAGATATTCTTTCTCCTTATCTGATGAAACGCAAGAAGGTGAATGTATCATGGGATATGGACAGGACCACAGATGCCATCTAGCCTAACCCTCTCTTTTTAACAGATGAGAAAACTGAGAAGCAGGGATTTTAAAGGCAAGGTCAAGGCAAGTTGACAATTAAGCACTTACTACGTGCCAGGCACTGCACTAAGCGCTTGGGATACAAAGAAAGGAAAAAAATAGCCCCTGCCCTCAAAGAGCTCATAGTCTAGTGGAGACAACATGCAAACAACTATGTACAAAGAAGACATATACAGGATATACTGGACATAACCTTAGAGGGAAGGCACTAATATCAAAGGGGACTAGGAAAGGCTTCTTCAGAAGACAGGATTTTAGCTGAGAGTTCAAGAAGTGAGAGAAGCTATGAGGCAGAGATGAGGAGGGAGAGCATTCTAGGTGGGGGATGGGGCAGGGAGGGACAGGCCATTCTGAGCATGTGTCAGAAGTAACATTTGAACCCCACATGTTGGTCTCCAAAGTTACCAACAGTTCTGATTGGTTAAAGAAAAACCCAACTATAACAAACAAAACCCCAAACTTCAAGCCTTTAGAATTAGTTATATCGGATACTGTGCAGATTTGGGGGCAAAAAGGGGCGTTCACTTTCATTTATGAGTCAAGAGAATTCAGGACAGATGCCATCAAGATTCCAAGAGGGAAAACCTTCCTGTGGGAAGGGGATGGGGGAAGCAATTTCCCCAACCATGTTTTCTAATAGACTTCTCTGAGTCGGTACACAAACCGACAGAATTATTCAAGGCAGCGGAGAAAGCACATAATTTTCCATGTGATCAGACTAGAGTTGTTGAAAGGGGTAGTTAGTTAGTAGCCTTATAATCTATGACACATCAAACATATAATTAGCCTGTAAAAGAACTCTGGGAAAATTAACAAGACTTGAGAAAATCATTGAGTCTGACATTGAAGGCAGGCAACCCAAAGACAAAGAATTAGTAACAATAAAGGCCTCCATTTATGTGAAATAATCATTTCACTTAGCTCAGTGTCAACTGTGTTCAAGACTATGGTTGGTCCTAATTAACATTTTACCTCTAAGGAGTCAGATAAACAATGGCAACTATGAAATTCTAGAAAACATCATCTTTTCCACTTGCATGAAGAGATTCAAATTCCAATCCCTTCTCCTTATCAATTGATGAATTTTTCTGCAGGAGCAAATGCTTCATGAAGACTTATGTTACTACAAGTACATCTTCCTGGCATTCATTCAGTAAGCCATCTCCTTCCTCCATTACCATTGCAAGACAAAGATGGTACAGCAGAAAAAAAGGCTGGATGTATTTTTGGACTTGGTTGAAAAAAAGAATAGAGAGCTGGACATGGAGTCAGGAAGCCCTGAGTTCAAATCCAGCCTGGCACACTTACTGTGTGACCCTGAGCAAGTCACTTAACTCTGTTTGCCTTAAGTCACTGGAGAAGGAAATGTCAAACCATTCCAGTACCTTTACCAAGAAAACCCCATGGACAGTGTGGTCCACGGGGTCATGAAGAATCAAGACACGATTGGACAACGACAACAGGGTTTGTGAAGCAGAACAACCTCGTAAGCTAGGTATCATCATCATCGTCATCATCACCATCATCACACTCATTTTACTGAAATTCTGAGAAATTAAGTGATTTGCCCAGGATCCCTTTGATAATGAGTATCGGAGGTAGAGTTTGAATCCATTTCTTCTGACTGCAGGTTCAGCACACTTTCCCTTCTGCCATATTGCCGTTCATCTGAAGGTCTTTTATCACAGCTGCCTTTCCCTCTTCGCCTCTCCCTCCAACCCCAGCCATGTAGCTGGCAGTCTCAATGACAAACAAAGCCTTCATTGTGTTTATATTCCATTAGGATCATAGTCTCATAAGATGTTTTATCTGGAAGAGATGCTAAAAACATCTGGTCTCTTTGTACTACAGGTGAAGTGCCTAGCCCAGCTCACAGTAGGTGCTTAATAAATACTTGTTGATTGATTGATGGTCCAATACCCTTGGATATTAATCTATTGTTTTAAACAAATAATCAATTAACAATGATTCGATTAGTGTGCACTGTGTGCCAGACAGAATTAAAATGGAAAAGTAAAAACTATCCCTACCCTCAGGAAGCTTCCATTCTAATACAGGAGGCTGATACAAGTAAGTAAATCCATACAAGATAGCTTCAGAAGAGATACAAAGTAACAGGAGAGGGGAAAGCAGTAGAGGTGGAGGGGGCAGGGAGGGCAGAAAAGGCCTCCTGCAGAAGGTGGGATTTGAGTGCAGTCTTAAAGGAAGTCACAGATTCCCAAGGGAAGAGGTGAGGAGGAGAGCATTCTAGGCATGTGGAGGTGTGGAAATGGGAGATGAGGCACCTGATGTGAAAGTTGCAAGGGAAAGAGAGTGAACAGAACAATTTATGAGAAGATTGAAAAAGATTTGTTTGTTTTCACTGTTTCATGAAATGCAGATTAGTCTTAAAGTGCAGTGACAGGTTTTTGTAAAGGCTGTATTGTGGTTTGGTGTCTGTGTTGGGACAGGCAGGGATATTGGACAAAAAGTCCTGCGTTTGTCGCACTAGCGAAGTAAACAGTGGGGGACAGTGTAGGTATGGGGAGGTGACTGGCCTGACAGCTTGAAATGTGGTGACTGTCGAGTGGCTGCTGAGCTGTGGGCTGAAGAGGGCAAAGGAGGGAGCCAGGTGGGAAGCTGAGGAATTAGGACAGGGGAGGGGTGGAGGAGTCGGAAACAATGGGATCTGAAATTGGAGGAGGGTCTACCTAAAGCCTTCCAGTTCATTTCCCAAGACCTGGGGAAAATACCTCATTGTAGCTCAGAAAACAATGTTCATTTCGAAGGATCATTGTGGCCTTGTCATTAAAGGAACAAAGCCTGGGAAGGTTTGATAAGGCAATGAAAGTATCTCTGGCTCTCAGTTTCCTCCTCTGAAGGTCTTGCTGGGTAGTCTTGAAGGTCCGTGGCAGCTCAAACATTCGACAATTGTGCGATGCTCTGTGAATACTGCTTAAAATCCATTTTTTTCTGTAGGTTTTTTTTTTCAATCCTTTGAGTTATTTGTTTTTTGGTTTCCTTTTCTGTTATCACCCCCACTAGGGTTCAATAGACCAAAACCCTGGCTTGATTTGAAAAACAGGCCCAGAACAATTCAGCAGATACTGGTTTTAATGAAACTTGCAAGTACTATCTGACGTTTTCCCCTCGGAGAAAGTTTGTGTTTGAAGGCTGGGCCTGTACAGGGTTTCCTTTGGGGGGGGGGGGGGGGGAGAACAGTGTGTGAGAGTTATGAAGACTGGGGCTGCAAATGGGTCTGAGACACGCAGTGGATTTGTGCCCCTGGGCAAGTGACCAGGCTGAGTCTCAGTTCCCAAATCTTCAAATTATTATAAGATCAGAGGTGATAATGGATATCAATTTTAAAACACACTAGAAAGGTCCACATCACCATTGTTATCACCAGCATGCTGCCCCTACTTCAGGGAACTGCCTTCAAGGTGATTTAGTGACAGGCTATTCATCCGTAAACATAGTTCCCTCCCAGCACCTCAAAATAACTAGGAATGTGCTATAGAAACAAACAAATCCCCGAAACAAAAAACAAAACAAAAAAAAAAACAAAACCCAAAAAAGGGGGAAAGGAAAAAATACTCTCAGGAAAAAAAAAATATCAAAATGTTTGAAGAATTAAGCTAGCCAAAAAAAAAAAAAAACAAAAAGAAAGAAAAGAAAAAAGGAAAACTACAAAAAAAAAGCTTGTAATACAGTGAAGAAATATGAAGTAAAAGAGGGCAGAGAGACAGCAGGGAAGAGTGGATAAAATCCTATGTTAGGAGTCAAAGAGACCTGTGTTCAAATCCTACCTCTGAAACTTACTAGTTATGTGACCTTGGATAAATCACTTAACCTGAGGGCCTCAGGTCCCTCATCTCTAAAATGTGGAGCTTAGATTATTGGACTCTGATGTTCCTTCCATCTCTAAGCTATGATCCAGTGCTCTAACCTTGGTTTTATCTCAGCAGATTTATAAGCGACTCACCCCAAACCTCTTCTTGAGGTCAGATTTTCTCAGAAGCATAAGGCCTATTTCTTGCATTAATCCTCCTGGCAGCTCTGCTTCTGCCTTTAATTATTTCCTTCCAGTTCATCTGAAAGGAGGTGTGGGATGACTCTTTTACCCCCTGGGTCTTCCACCTACCTATTCATTCTCTCCTGGAAGGAAATCTGCCTTTTTCTCTTCAGCATGAAATTTTCTTCATTCTGTATGGCTTGAATTTAAAGTTCCCTTTCAATATTTCTTGCTTGCTCTTTTCACGGCAAAGCAGAAAGAGGGAATACAAAACAAATCATTGGTTGACTTTTAGGTGTGTGAGGAAAACTGTGATGTTCTCCTTCCAAACAGAAAAAGACTTATTTGGCAGTTGTTTCTATCACTTGCACTAACTCTCCTATCAATTTCAAACTTACACAGAGAAGATCGCTTTCCTAAAGCTGATTAAAAATAAAATGATTGGTGCCTTTTGTTGCTACTTCATATTCTTTTCCAAACACACTCCTGCTCTATTCCCCTGTCCATTGAACTATCCCTTGTTAAATATCAAAAAAGAGAGGAAAACAGGCCAGCAAAACTTTGGATGGACTCTAAACGGTAAATGTGATATTCCCTATCCATGGTCTGCCATCTCTGCCACGAGGGTCCCTCTACTCCCAGAGGGCCATTCAAGTCACATTCCAAAGGGCAGTGATAACTGACTCCCAAACTCAAGGCACTCCAGGATGTAGTCATTTACTTTGTTAGTCAACAAACACATTTTATCACATGATACTGATCCTATCTTCCTCTTCCTCTTTTCTCTGTGACTTTGTGATTCAATCTCTCCATGGCTCTGTCTCTCTGTGTTACTACCAACTCACTGCTATTAACCAGAGGAAATAAACATTTTTTTTTGAAACTTCCAACCAAGTTGCTTTTTCCTAATGTATAAATTTCAGGTGATTTTGTACCAAAGGTCAGTGTCTATTAACAGAAAGTGTCCCCTCCTTCAATAATATTCCCTTTAATACCAAAGTGAAGTGGGAGAGGGGAGGGAGAAAAAATAAAATGAAAAGTGCCCATCAGAGAACAAAAGAAAACCTAGAAGGAAGCACAGAAAAGCTGGGTTGCTCTGAGAACAATCTGTAGAACTCATTTCATAGGTTTTTGTGAAGTAGAAATTTATTGTTTTATATTGAATCGTCTCATGTTCTGCTGTGTAC
>CM053626.1:15473635-15501580 GCA_028646595.1 Phalanger gymnotis | reverse complement strand
TAGAAATGTTCTTTTTCTTCTTTTCTCATTTTGTATTTAAGTTTAAAATTAATAAAAACCTAAAAAAAAGTGAAATGACATGGTATGTAATAGAGATATAGCCTAACGGTCGGGAAGAACGGGATTCAGTTATTGCTTCTGAAACATCCTGGCTGCGTGACCCTGGGCAAGTCAGCCAACCAATAAGCAGTTGTTCATTTCAGTTTTGGAAGGCCATGTTGGAGATGTCTCTAGGACATTCAGTCTGGAATGTCTAATAGGGAACTGTGGAAGTAGGGCTACAGTTTAGGGGAGAGACTAGTGCAGGACACAGCAATCGCAGAGTCACCTTTAAAGAGATGATAATGAAAACCATAGGAACTGATGGGGTCCCAAAGAAGGAGGGAAATAAAGAGAGAATAGAAAAGGTCCTTGGGGAGCCTTGGGGAGCAGCCCTTTTTGGCGGGTGTGATGTGGATGATGAGCCAGAAGAAGTAACTTAGGAGTGTCCAGACAGGTAGGGGAGAACCAAGGAGTGAGCAGTGAGTGTCACAAAAGCCCAGAGAGGAGATAGAACCTAGGAGGAGAGAGGGTCGAATACCGCAAAGAGACCAAGTAGATGGAAAAAAGACCATTTGATTGGCCAATGAAGACTCGATCCCTGGTAACTCTGGAGAGGACAGTGAGCAATGAGACGGGGAAACCAGACAGGAGAGGGTTATGGAGTGAGAGGAAAGGAAGTGAGGACTTCAGAGGAGTTTGGCTTGGAAAAGAAGGCGAGATCTAGGGGCTAGTGGGGCTTAAGGATGAAGGAGATAATTCTCCAAGATGTCTTGTAGAGCTAGAGTAGATCTCCGTTGGTACCAGGAATTGCCTTACCAAGAGCTCCAGGCACTTGTCTGGTTGGTGCAAGCCAGTAGATCACCGTCTTCTATAACTGTTAGCACAGTGACAGACATATAGAAGCCCCTTTAATCCCCAAAGGTTGGTTGGTTAGTTGGAAGAAAAGCCTCCAGAATTCATTCTTCGGATATTGTCTCAGTCCTTGCATATGTTCATGACTTGTTTCTCCCATTACAGGTGAGCCCCTTGAAGGCAGGGCACATTTCCCTTTTTGTCTAGTGGTTAGGGCACTGCCCAGTACACAGTACCAGGTGTTTAATAAATTTTTGTTGATTAATTGATCCTTGAAAGGGGCTAGTATGAGAAAAGGCTGGAAAGGCAGTGTTGAGACAGACTTTGGAGAGCAAAGAACACTGGCTTCAGGAGTTAATGGTGGGGTGGCATAGGGTCAACAATTTGTTTGCAGGTCATTTTGAGTAGGGTAGAGATATGATCAAGATGGTACATTGGGACACTTCTCCAGGAGTAGGATGGATTGAAACATTCAGTTTTAGTTGAGTTTAAGAGGTAGCTTAGATAGTGAGCAAATAGGGTGCTAGACCTGGAGTCAGAAAGCCCTGAGTTCAAATGTGACCTCAGACACTCACTATCTGTGTGACCCTGGGCAAGTCACGTGAGCTCTGTTGTCTTCAGTTTCCTCATCTATAAAATGGGAATAAGAATAATAATACTGAGGTCACGGGGTTGTTGGGAGGCCCAAATGAGACGGTATTTATAAAGCACTTTGCAAACCTTAAAATATTATATAAATGCCAATTATTGTCCTAGATAATCATCGTTGTCACCATCATCATCATCATCAGTTAGAGACTAGACATAATCAACGAACATTGTAGGCGCCTACTACACTTCAGGCCCCAGGTAAATGCCAGGGACACAAAGAAAGGCATAAAACAGCCTCTGGTGTCACAGAGCTGGAGCCTACCATCTAATGAGGGAGACAACAAGAAAATAACTCTGTATAAACACGACGTAGGGAGGGAAGTTGGAAACGTTGCTGCCCGCTGATGAGGACAGAAGCCGAGGGTCCTGCACTGATGCTTTCTTCCCCAATGTCTGCAGTGGGATTCCTCCCTTCCTGGGGCTACTTGTTCCCTGAAGAGGATCCTGTTAGGAACTCATTCTGGGAATTGAGTTCAAGTGTGTGGGTCTATTGGTTCTCATTCTTTCCCTCCTATTGTCCTTTTAAAATCTGCAGATATGACTGGGCTATATTATAGAATGAGGAACCTCAGAGGTCATCAGGTCCAATTCTCCCATTTTGTAGATAAGGAAACTGAGACCCAGAGAATAGATGACTTGTGCAGGTTCAAACAGCTAATAACTGACTGAGGAGGGATTTGAACCCAGGTCTTCTTGACTCCAAGTCCAAAGTTCTATCCTCTTCTAGGAGGCACTAGGATGCTTAGCCGCAAATGACTTAATTGTCCTCAAGTACAGCCATAACAGGGCAATGCTCCAGCAAAAAGTCTAGCCCTCTGGTTCAGGACAAAGCCTTTCTCCTTTTCTGTCCTGGGCTATCTCACATCAAAGCCAGGTCTAAGGAAGGACTAATAAAAATAATACAAGGTTTTGGGGACAGTCAAACCCCATTAGTACTTATTTATGCCTCGTAAATTAATCTGGAACCTCTTGCTTCCCATGAACTAGCTCTTGGTTTCAGAGATTATGGTTTTCTGGGGGAAAAGGAGGAAAGGAAGGAAAGAAGGATTGAAAGGGACAAGAGGAAAGGGAAAGGTGAAGGGGAGGGCAGAGAGTCTCTCAGAGTCTTCTTACTCTATCTAGGTACCTTCTAGCCTTTGTTTATTTATTTAACTGAAATGAGAACATTTGGAAGGGGTGTTCTTTGTTGGATTGCTCTTCTGTGTTTTCTTTTCACATGTGTTAGAGATTATGGTTCATATTTGCTTTCATCAAAAGCAAGGAAAGCTCTATTCCTCTGGACACTGGTACAGCTGACAAAACCCCTGTCCTTTTTATGGATTACAAGAAGTAGCCCATTAGTCAGCACCTGATTTCTGCACATTCAGTCATTTAGGGGGATTTTATTGCCTATGTCCTGGGAGATGAGATAGACTCTTTTAGAATCTGCCTCCACTGTGGGAAGGATGCCTGACTCATTCATGGTGGTTTCTTACCAAAGCACACAAAAGAGAATCTAGACCAGTAAAAAGAGAGAGAAGCTTCAGTTAGAGTCTAAAAAAGACAAACTGGCTTTAGAAAAACCTCCAAAACTTCCCTTTTTGTTTACTGTGTAAAGCACATGATCATGGATCTAAAACTCTAAGTGAGACACATGATTATTAAATAACTAATTGCTAATATGGGGGAGACAGAGGATTTAGCCCCTTCTTCAACCTTACTAGGTCAAGACAGCATCTGAAGTATATTGCTCAGTTCCCCATTCAGATGGGGAGGCCCACTGTGTTCTACTGAGGTTTGGGAGGAGAGGGGGCGAAATTCTTTGATTAGATTGCCCAAGGCCGGAGGTGATTTGGAAATAAATGGCATCATCAAAGTCATCCCCCAGCCCCTTATTAGAATAGGTCCGCCTCTCATTATAATATTCATTCTCTCTCATTACTTCTTAACCAATTAGCGTCGATTGCCATCCTCAGAAACATGCCTTCTTTCGAGGGCATAAAATCACTGAGCGGATTCCATGAAGGGGTCTTGGCATTCCAGAGTGTCACTGACCCCTTTTATTAATAATATGCTAACATTATTAATAAAATAATTAATTACCCAGAAACTGTCTCTCAAACTTTTTATATGTCGCATGAGAGAACACAGGCCATCTAGTTCATTTTACCAATGAGGAAACTGAAGTCCAGAGAGATTACATAACTTATCCATAGCCATACCAGTAAAAGTGACTAAAAGAGACAGGATTTCAACTGAGGTCCTCTGTCTACAAATCTAGTAGTCTTGGAACCCTAGATTTAGAACTGGATAAGACCTAAGAGGTCACTTAGTCAAGCACCCTCATCTTACAAATGAAAAAACTGAAGCCTGAGGAGGCCAAGGGACTTGGCCATAGATGCAATAAGACTCAGGAGGGATTACAGCCTACATCTATGTCCTCTGCTTCCAAGTCTTTCACGCTCTCCACTGGACCACACTGCCTCCAGCATGGCCATTTTCAGAGAAGGAAACTGAGGATCAGAAATCAAAATGACTTACTCAATGTTCCATTGTGGGTAGGGAACACACAAATCTACAAAAACATGACTCTGCTTTCCTTGTGTCCATAGTTCTCTTCCTCTCTTTTCCCACCTATCTTATCAATTACTATATGGTACTCGATAACTACCTTCCCTATCCTCTCCCTTCCTGATTATTCCTTCTCCCTATTTATAATGGCTTGGGTGCTCTCCCACACTGACATCAGCAGTCCCACAGCCATCCCCTCCCCTCTCTTTCAGTTCCCCACTACTCTTTGAGACACTTAGGAGATACAGGGCTTGGTGACTGGATGAATTAGTGACAGCCAAAGAGACTGGCTCCCTTTCTCTCACTCCTAGAACTTAAGCAGATGCTTGCAGACCTTCAAGGGGATTTTCGAGGTACCAAGGAGCTATGGACCCAACAAATGAATTGGGGCTGGGAGTTCCAGGAAAAGAGATTTCTGGGTGCAAACCCTGGAAACAGGGCACCCCAGTCAAATCCTCTTCCCTCTCAGGGTACTGCTGCTTATGGTAGAAACATAATATTATCAGTTGCAAACAAACTTCTAAGAAGGAAAGTCTTTCTTACTGCTTTGCAAAGCATTGTTCATTAGTGGCCAACCCCATTGTCACCCATGTTGAAGGCATGGTGCCTACCTCCTGACAGCTATTGTTGGGTATAATCACTGTGGGGATTGTTTGGCTTGACTATGTTTATTTGGTAGAAAGTTTTCTTCCATTCACTGAGGAGTACAGTTAGAGATAGCCACAGTGATGCCAAAAAGGAAAAAAAAGAGATTGTTGAAATATCTTTTTTCCCTCTTAAATTCAAAGAAGAGAAGCAAAGGAAGTCCAGAAGGATGCACAGCCCAGTAGGATAATTCTGAAAGTAACTTATGGAATCAATTACGCACTTTTAAAAGAAACAAGCAATATGAAATAGTTTTGAAGTTTTACATACAATCTTCTTGCATTCTGCTGTGTATGTGTGTGTATATATATATGTGAATAAATATGTATATATGTTATTCATTTTTGGAGCTTAAATTCATAATAATTTTTAAAACATTATTAATTGGTAAAAAAAGGAAAAAGGATCCTTTCTCATGGAAGTGAGGTAGTGATTGCTAGGATACCGCAGTGAGGGTGCTGCAGTGGATAGAGAACTGAGTCTGGAGTCCAGAAGACTTGAGTTCAAATCTGACCTCAGACACGTACTAGCTATGTGACTCTGGACACATCACCATCTCTGTTTGTCTCAGTTTCCTCATCTGTAAAGTGGGGATTATAATAGCACCTACCTTCCAGGGTTGATCTGAGGGACAAATGAGATAATAATTATACAGTATTTAGCACAATGCCTGGTATAGTGTGTGTGTGTATACACACAATACATACACACATATATACACATGTATGTTATGTTAATAGCTACATACTGTTAGATACACAAACATTATTTCTTCATTAGATATTTTTGTTTAATTTTTGATGACTGTTATATAAAGATAAAAACATTCTTTATATAAAGATAAAAAGGCATTTTTAATCTTAAAATACTACTTTTTTTAACCAAGAGACAAAATAGTTGGAATCTGTTTCAGTTCTGAGAGGATAACCCCATAACTCACAACTCATTAAGTCTTCATTTGTCATTTAAACGGTGCTTGAAAGAGCTCCTGTTTTATCTGATATTCAACTGAGTGGAAAAATAGAAAAGAGAAAAACACTTCAACACCAGCTGGTTCAGTGTGGAAAGGTCCTGAGTCTAAAAATTGAGACAATTGGGTTCGAGTTTGAGCTTTGCTGAGTGACCTTGGCAAACTGCCTCCACTTCTCTGTGACTCAGTTTCCTCTCCTGTGAAATATGGACAATTGTCTGAGAAGACCTCCAAGGTGACTTCCAGCTATGGGGAATTCGATTTTGACAAGTCTTGGTCATGAGTTTGGTTTGCTTGGGTTTCCAGATTCTTAGGGGTTGATTACATGGATTCTAATGCGGCATGACCTACTCAAGGAAGATTTTTGGTAAAGGCTGTTTTGCTTAGAGAGGCAAGACTAAAACAAAAATCATTCCCATCTCTTTTTCCAAAGGATGCTACAAATGATATCATTCAACCAGTCAACCAACCAATATAGGCTAAGCATTTATGTGCAAGGGAGAAGGCCAAGACTGCGTGGGACCCACAGAGACTTTCTTGGTCCTAACTCTCTGGCTTCATGAGATGGAGGATTCCCATGCCTTATCACATGACCCCCAGAACTCAGCACTGTCACCTGACCTACGAAAAGCTTAAGGATCAGTGCGCCTTGCTGTCTCTCCCATTAATTTTCTCTTGAGATTTCAAGGTCTTTCCATTTGATTAGAAGCCAAACTTCTTTTTATAGGTTATCTCCACTAATTCAAGTGAGGGCTTATGAGAATAAGATTGATATAAACTCCATTTGTATCCCCAGTAAGCATTTAAGAAATGCTTTTTCATCCCACTTATTCTTTTGTTAATCCTGCCCCCCTCCCGCCAACTACTTTGAATTTGCACTTTGTTTGTTATGTATTTGTACTTGTACTAAGTCTCTCCTCTCCCTAGCCTCCTTTAAAATATAAACTTAAGAACAAAGACTATTTGATTCTTTCCTGACACAAAGTAGGCACTTAATAAAGGATTACTGATTGACTCATATACAGGCATACCTTGGAGATATTTCCGGTTTGGTTTTAGACTACCCAATAAAGAGAATATTGTAATAAAGTGAGTCATATAAATTTTTTTGTTTTCCAGTGCATATAAAAGTTATATTTTCACTATATTGTAGTCTATTAAGTGTGCAATAGTATTATATCTAAAAAAGCAATGTACATACCTTAATTAAAAAATTCTTTATTGCTAAAAATAACACTAACCAGCACCTGAGCCATCCCTGAGTCATCCTCTTTTTGCCGGTGGATGATCTTGCCTGGGTATTGACTGCTGCTGACTGAACAGAGTGGCGATTGCTGAAGGTTGGGATGGCCAAGGCAATTTCTTACAGTAAGACAACAATGAGCTTTGCCACATCAACTGATGCTTCCTTTCACTTGAGGCCAGCGTTGGGTTATTAACTGGCCTCATTTCAATATTGTTGTGTCTCAGGGAATGTGGAGGCCCAAAGATGGGGAGAGAATGAGGAATGGCCAGACAGTCTTACGTGGGCAGGGGTTGTGGTGCCCCAAAACAATTAAAATAATAACACCAAAGATGCCTGATCACAGATCACCATAATAGATATTATAATGATAATGAAAAAGTTTAAATAATCCAAGAGTTACCAAAATGTGACAAAGAGATGCAATGTCAGCACATGCTGTTGGAAAAATGGTGCTGATAGACTTACTTGACACAGGGTGCCACAACCCTTCAGTTTGTTAAAAAACAAAAACAACAAACCGGTATCTGTAAAGCCCAATAGGAGGAGGTCTAGCTGCATAGAGGACATCAGTATCTTCCTTTGTCTTCATGGTTGCCCCATGGACATTCTCTCCACTATTAGGAAGATCCCAGCATGCTGATGCCAGAGTAGATGGTCTTCTAGAGTTGTTATAGTCAAAGCAGCCATCACTCTGTGACTGTCTTGGTCCAAATTTAGCTAGGCTGGTCTTGGATAAAAGATATCACCAGTTGCTAGGGAGCTCAGTGGATAGACCTGTAGTCAGGAAAAGCTAAGTTCAAATCCTGTCTTAGACACTTACTAGCTGTGTGATCCTGGAAGTCACTCAACCTCAGTTTCTCATCTCTAAAATGGATATAATAACAGCACCTACTTCCCACAGTTGGTCTGAGAATCCAACAAAACATTTCTAAAACACCTTACAAACCTTAAAATAGGATATAAATGCCAGATAGGCCCGAGGTACTAGAGATGTGGAGAAGGAGAAAATTCCAAGAAAGTACAATAGTATTTAATACCAAGGACCTTTAAGGCTTAGATCAATTTCACTGGAACCAAGGGTTCAAATTCACTTTAATCTGGCAGTCAAGTCATAAAAGAGAGACACGATGAAACACCCATGAAACGAAACAGGTCAATGCATCCTGACCACCAGTTCCATTCATTTGATAGGGGCACAGAACCCTGATCTTGCAATGACTTGAGAGAATACCTGTTGTGTTTATGGAAAGAGCAATGCATTTGGATTTATGAGATGACTTTGATTTCCTGTTCTTAGTCACTTAGATTTTAGTCGTGTGACTTTGGGTACGTCACTTAGCTCTCTAGGCCTACTTTCCTCAGATGAAAAATGATAATGTTGGATTGTGATTATAAAAGTCTTTGGCATGCTCTAAAGTCTAGGATTCTAGATCTGCATGTAGACAACTTAGGATCTGTAGTTCCCCTCACCCCCAAACTCTTTCTACCTGAATGAAGTACATTAGATACAAAGCATGATGGTCTAGTGGACAGAGCACTAGACTTGGAGTCAAAAAGACCTTGGTTCAAGTCCTGGCACAGATACTAGCTGTATGATCCTTACCTAGCAAGTCACTTCACTTCTCATAAGTAAAACGAAAGGGTTGGACTTGGTAAGCTCTAAGGTTGGCTCTAAATGTGTGATTCCATGCCCAGTATCCCATAGCTAGTGTCGGCATGGTATCTGAACCCAGGCCTTCCCCATGTCAATTTCAACACTCCATCCATTAAAGCTGGCCACCTCCACAGCCTACCTCCATACAACAATTATCTTTACCAAATCATGAGATTTTTCATGTCTTCCTCACACAGTGACGAGGCCGCTGATTCATTCAGTCATTCGACATCCCTGGAAATATCCCTGGAGAGCACCACACTGGGTTGTGGGGTGACTGTTAGGGAGGCTCAGTCTAAAAACTCTCAGCACCCATGGGGCATTATTCAAGAAGAGTTTAATTCCATTTTTACTTCTCAGCAGCTTGGTTTCTTTTAGACCCTGCCCAATACAAATTACAAGCAAAATCAATACAAAGTAATCACAGGGTGCCAAGAACATTAACAACTGGAAGAAAGCAGGAACAGCCTCTAGTATGAGGTAGTACTTGAACAGATTGGGCTTCTGGGAAGCAGAGGTGAGAAGGAAGAGTATTCTAAGCGTGGAGGCAATGCCCAGGTATTGTTTGGCCTTCAAGGATGCATAGGATTTGGCCCAGTGGCCTTGGAAAACTCAAGGAAATTAGGCTCCAGTCCTCATCCTATCACTAACTAGATGTTTGATCCTAAGAAAGTCCTGACCTTTAGAGAAATTAGCACTCTTGTTTGAAAAATCAATGGGTTTGATCAGGTGATGTCTAAAGATCCTGCCAGCTCTATGGATTATATGATTTTGATAATAGATGTCAAAAGAATGGTGTGAACAGAGGCACATTCTTGGAAATATGTTCAAGAATGGAAGGCTACATTGAGAGAACCAATCTGGCTGGAAAGGCTGGCAGTGTCATTGCATGCCAGTCTAAAAGCATGAGGTTCATTAGGTGAGTAATAGGGAGCCATTGTAGATTTTTTGGGAAGGATGTGATTGATCGAAATTGTACATTTGGAAGATCAGCCTTTCCAGACTAATTACACACCACTCCCTCCCTCCCTACACTCTATGGTCCAGCCATGCTGGCCTTCTTGCCATTCCTCACACATGACTCTTTGTGTCTCATCCATAACTTTGTACTGTCTATTCCCCATGCCTGGAATGCACTCCCCTACTCACCTTAGCAGTCTTTACTTTCCTTAAGATTCAGCCCAAGTGCTTCCTTCTGCATGAGGCTTCTCTTGGTCCACCCAATAACTAGTGCCTACCCCTTCAAGGCTGCCTTCTAGGTACCTCTTCTGAGAATATATGATGCATTAGAATATAAGTACTGTGAAGGCAGAGATTGTTTCACTTTTGTCTTTATGTCTAGTACCTACCAGAGTGCCTGATACATAGTGGGCATTTAATAAATGCCTGTGGTTTATTGATTAATTCATGAAACCAAACGTAGGACAAGTCAATTATCCCAAGCTCTCACCCATACTCAAAGGATGGGTAAAACACACACACACACACAGACACACACACACAGTAAAGTTTTGATGTCATGTGGAGAATTCAGAATGCTTGTGCCACAGGGTCTCAATTCTCAGTAAAGAAATAGCTGAATGAAGTCACCTTCTGAGAGGGAAGAAATGGGATGGGCTTAGGGGTGCACTGGTAAATGTCCAGAAAAAAAAATATGCATGACATACTTTAAGTTTAAACTACATCATTAATATTTTCTCCAACACTTTCTGAAGTTTGGATAAGCAGTGAAACAATAACTCAAGCCTTGATTTGTGTAAATGCTCACACTGAAAACTGAACAATTTGCAATTAACATGTACACCTTTAAGAATTATGTAAGTTACATCCAATTTACCATGGCTCCATCTTGTATATGTAGTTGTTTGCACAGTTGTAAGTTTCTTGAGGGACTTTCTTGGTATCTCTTCTGCTTGACATAGTGCCCTACACATAGTAGGTGCTTTATAAAAGCTTGCTGACTTGGCTTGTTGTTGATTTATAATTCATATACTCATATATATGGTGTTGACACATAATTTACTCACAACTCACACACACAAGTGTCACTGTACCCACAACCTGCTCTAACATGGAATTATTTGATATATGATGGCTCTGTCTTGGACCTTGTCCAAGGGATTTTATGGTCAGATGTAACAAAAGAAGGAAAGTAATAGCACTTTTGTGCTTTAAAAATAAAAAAGGTCCTGCTGAATGAGCTGAGAACAGCATTGTAACAAGGCTGCAGGGCATTTATTTTCTTCTTTTTAATTTCTAAAGAGGTTCTTTAAATTAGCACTAAATTTTATACTTCTATATTTAATTATGAGTTCAATAAAATGCATTTTAAACTTTGTAAATTCCAGGGAGGGCCTGGGCAGCAGCTGCCTTGGGCCATCAGCCCGCTGCCAGGCTGGTACCCAAAGCCCTTCCAGCAGGGGGGACTGCACTGTCCAGGCTTTGATGTACAGCTGGACAGTTAGTGCCCTGAGTCAGCTTGTTAGCACATACATGTCAGGCAGCCTCTGGAGATGGACAATGAGTTTGGCTCAGAATTGAATAGAAGGAAGGGAGGGGGCTGGGTTGCATCTTTGAGTCAGAATGGTGCTTTCAACCATTGAAAGAGGCCATTGCTTGGTGCAAACCCTCCTTTGGAAAACCACATTGTCTTAGCTTAGGAGCTCATCATTTAACTGAAGCTGTTCTGTCCAGAGTGACCCACCAGATCTTCGTGGCCGAATCTAATGCCCTTTTCTCCAATCTTGAACGTTTTTGACCTCTCCGCCATGTTTGATAATGTTCATCCCAGTTACCTCCTGGACGTTCTTTGCTCTCTTGTCTTTCCTGACATAGTTCTCTCCAGGTTCTCCCTTTTTAGACTACTTTGCTGCCTTTTCATCCATGTTATACTCACTAGCCCTGGCTGTTCCTAGGAGTATGCTGGTAAATGTCAGGAAAAAAAGGTATGTGTGACACACTTAAGTTTAAGCTATATTGGGGGCAGCTAGATGGCACAGTGAGTAGAGCACTGGCCCTGGAATCAGGAGGACCTGAGTTCAAATCTGGCCTCTGACACGTGACATACTTGGGCAAGTCACTTAACCCCAGTTGCCCTGCCTTCCCCCCTCCAAAAAAAAAAAGAAGTTTAAGCTATATTACTAACCTTTTCTCCATCACTTTCTTAAGTGTGAACAATCAACAGAATAATAACTCAAGTCCTGAAAATTGAAAGCCAATTGGCTTTCCTGAGCTGTCTTGAGCTGGTTTCAGGGGCCATTGCCAGTCATCTTGACCAGTCGTGACTCTGGAGGAGAGAAGGAGGCTGATGACTCTGCACAGTCCTGCCTCATAAATCCAATTCACCGGCAAGTCAACATATCACCCTCCTGATGTCACTGGTCCTCTCTGAGAACGAAAGACAAACAACACCAACAACAAACTAGCTCCAGCCCACTGGGGAGTATCCTCCAAGGGCCTATCTTGGGACCGCTTCTTTTTTAATTTTACATATCTCACTTGCTGATCTCTCCAGCTCTCATAATTATCATCTCTATATAGATGATTCCTAGATCCTTTGTATATCCAGCTCTAGGCTCTCTACTGAGCTAAAGTCACTTTATACTAACTGCCTCTTGGACTTCTCAAACTGGATGTCTTGAAGGCACCTCAAGTTCCACACGTCCAAAACAGAACTTACTGTCTCCCCCTCTCCCCTGACTCTTCCTTCCCCCTTTCCAAAATTCCCTAGAACTCTCAAGGACACAACCATCCTCCCAGTCTCCCAGGCTCACAGTCTTGGTGTCACCCTCAACTTTTCACTCTCTTTACTGCACAAATCCAGTCCATTGCCAAATCTTGCCATTTCTATCATTATAATCCCCCTCTCTCTACTCATAACAGCCACACCCCAGTTCAGGCCATTGTCTCCAGACTAATGCATTAGCCTTCTCATTGGTCTCCCTGCCTCTAGCTTCTCCCCACTCAAATTCATCCACCACTCTATGCCAAGGTGATTGTTCTACGGCAGAGGTCTGCCCATATCACAGCCTATTCGATGAGTTCCCCTAGTGGTTCCTTGTTATATCCAAGATCAGATATCAAGTACTCCATTTGGCATTTAAGGTGTTTCTTGCCTTCTAGTCTTCTCACACCGCGGCCCCTTCCATCCATTCTCTGACCCAGCTACAGTGGCCTATTTGCTCCATTTCCCATCTCCATGATTTTGCCCCAGCTATCTCCTATGCCTGAAATGCTCTTCCTCTTCAGCTCTGACTTTCAGTTTCACAGGCTCCCTTCAGATTCAGAACAAATCCCACTTTCTGCACTGAGTGCGCCCAGCTGCTCATGCCTTTCTCTCTGAGATCCCCTTCAATTTAGTCTCCATCTGGTATGTACCTTGTTATTTTCATGTTCTTTCTCTCTTTGGATATATGAGCTCCTTGAGAGTATGGGCCAGTTTTTGCCTTTCGTTGGATTCCCAGAGTTTCACCTGGCATACAGTAAGTGCTTAATAAATGCATGTTGACTGACTGACTCCTGGGGGTGCTGTATAATTGTCAATCTTGGAATACTAGCTACACACATTTCCAGTTATGAGCTACTGGCAAGAATTGCTGTAAAGTGTATTGTCCAGGGAGTGGCAACAGAAAAGGCAGAATGGTTCATGTAGCCAGATTGAGGGATAGCTGATGACCAATGTGAGCATCACACTTGTATCAACAAAACATTTGTATGTGTGTGTGTGTGTGTGTGTGTGTGTGTGTGTGTGTGTGTGTGTGTGTGTGTAGAGGGTGTCCCAACAGTCTTAGTGCAGTTTGGAGCTTTAACTTTAAAGCTGCATTAAGATCTTTGGAAAGCCACATGTATGCATTCATATGAACACACATGTATGTGTGGGAGTACATGTGTTTATATACTTATATACATTAGTGTGTACATGCATACTCACACACTTACACATACATCCACAATGACTTCCAGAAAGTATCCAGAGCATTGGGTGGATCTTCTGTGGAAGATTGACAGGAGAATATGACCAAGAACTATAAAGGATGACAGAAGGAGGCCATGGGTTGGGATGTGCACTGAGGAAGAGAGTACCCATGGCAATGAGATCTCAGATCCACCGATCTCATGAAGAAGAAATTCATGTGAATCAATGTGAATTTTGTTCCCATTCCCTGGTCTTCCCTCCTCTGGTCCTCTCCCCCACTCCACTTTCTCAGCTCTGCCCTCATATCCCCCCTACTTCCTCAGATCCTCTCCCCCACCTCCACTTTCTCATGTGGCAACTTCCTCCCGAGATGTGCTCTCTCCACCACCTATTAGAACTATAGTATAATGAGCTGGGAGGAACTTGAGAGATCACAGCCCCAGTATACTGGAGAAAGGAGCTTCCACATTGGAAATCACATATCCTGCTCCAAAATCATGATCATTTTAACAATGCTAGCTGACATCCCTAATAGAGCGATCTTTTGTTTGTGAATGCTTTATCCTTTATCTCCTTTGATCATCACAATAGCCCCGGAGAGTTGGTACTTCAGATCCCAACTTTATAAACAAGAAAGTGGTAGTTCTGAATAGCACTGAATGAAGCTCACTCCTAGGAAGTTCTCTCAGCCCAAAGCTCTAACTCAAGGAACTGTCCACTGCACCTGTATTTCAGTAGAAATTTCAGGTAGGTTGCAAAGTATGGTAGAAACGATCCTGACCTTAGGAGTCATGGGACCCAAGTACAAATCCCTCTGTTCAGGGACAGGATGGACTAGGTAAGCGAGTTTCTAATGTCTACCCCAACTCTAAAAACTGTGATTTTCAGATGACTTGGAAAGCAAATGCTAAAGCAGCGCCCTCGGCTTAGACTTAGGATCACTCTTACGATACTCCATTGCTCTGATGGATCTGTGATTACATGATTATTATATTAACAACAACTCCCATTTATGTAACACCTTAAGCTTACATAAAACTAATGAAAGTAAGTGGCTAATATAAATGCTAAGATAACCAATCGTAATTTTCATAAAATGTCTGTGCCTGAAGGAACACATAAAGAATTCTGACGATTTCATTTCTTATGTTTGTACTGATGTCTAGGCAAGGTACCAGTGGTTAAGTGGAATTTTAAAAACAAAGTTCAAGAAGAGAATCCATTCCACTCATATTCTCTTTAAATCAGGGGCTCTTAACCTGGGGTCCACGGATTCCCCAAAGGACTTGGGATGGGGACAAAATAATATCTTTTTTTTTCCACTTTTTCCTCTAAGTGAAACTTAGCATTTCCTACAATTATTTGAAAACATTATTCTAAGAAAGCATCTTGTGAGCTTCACTCATCTTTCAAAAGGGCTCACAACCCAAAAGAATTCAGAACCCCTGGCTTAGATTAATACTTTCCCTTTTAAAGAAAAAAAAATAGCACAGAGTCACTTGTTCTTCAGAGGCATTTCAAACTCAATCATCTCCACCATGATTGGTTCTCTTTTCTACAAAACCCCTTTGTCCCTCACAAGTTTCTCTCCTCACAGTTAACTCTTGACTGACTAAGAGTAAAAGGTAATAACAGATACAAAGCAGCATCGCCAGATTCCTTTATTTAAACAGAAACAAAAGCACACACACCCAAGCTAAACCCCAGCCCTACCCTACTGCACTTTTTTTTTTTTGAAAGCATACTCTTTCAAAGGAGACTTTTGTACTAGAGTCATGGAAATGAACAGTGGCACCAACTGACAGAAAGAGATCATTTAGTTTAATCATATTTTACAGAAGAAACTAGGTCCTAGAGAGGTGAGGTCACTTCCCCACGGTCACACAGGTAGCATGAGACAAGTTTTGAACCTGGGTCCTCTGTCTCCCAACCTAATGCTCTTTTCATCACACTATGCATTTCTCTAAGAACTGTATCCTTGTGTTCCATGTAGATAATGTGTAGACGAAAGCACTGTAGGAAACGGGAAGGGAACAAGCAATTGGGAGCCTACTATCTGCAAGGTACTGTACCAAGTGCTTTACAAATATTGTCTCATTTGATCCTCATAATAATCCTGTGAGGTATTATTATCCCCATTTTACAGTTGAAGAAACTGAGGCAGACAAAGATTAAGTGACTTGCCTGAGTTCACACAGCTGGTAAATGTCTGAGCCCAGGTTGGAACTCAGGACTTCCTGACTCCAAGCCTAGTGCTCTATCTATTTCACTAGGTATGCAAATATTCATGGGATTATATAATTAGGCTGTCTAGCAATCTCATCTTGGGTTCAGATTTTTTTTTTTTGCCATTCCTCCTCCCCAGCATCTCAGACTACCATCCCAGTTTTCTGAATGCTTCAGCTAGAAGAAGGAGATATCTTGATCCAGGAGCAGAAAGCCATAAAATGTGGTGGTGTTGGGGGCAGGGAGGGAAGGGGGAATGGTAGATAAGCCCATGAAGACAGTTCCTAGGAGAGCACATAGCAGGGCACCAGGATGATATTCCAAGTGATCCCCATTCTGGGAGGTCATGGAAGAGTCCTGGATTCCAGCAGCATTGCACTTTGTAACTGGGGTTCAATAGAACATGCATTGAATTTTCAGAAATCTTTATTGGGTAACCTATCAAAAGTGAGAATGTCTGAGAAGGTGTTCCTGCCAAGGTGAACCCCTTGCTACTATCATAAAGCATCCCACCAATTATATTTTAGGTGGTTTAAAAAAGATGAGCTCTGACATGCTAAAATGTAACAAATTATTTATCCAACACTTCAAGCTTTAATTACTTACTACCTGGTCAATTATGGAGAAAGGTGACATGGCCTAGTGCTTTTGGAGTTGGCCTCTGAGCCAGTGAGACCTGGGTTGTGTGCAGCCTCTCAAACATTCAGGCTGTGTGACCCTGGGCAAGTCACTTAACTGCTCAGTCTTTTAGGCAAATCTCTTAAGATTAGGAGTTGCAGGAAAATGCCAAATTACAGTGATGGAGGGAATTTCCTCACCTGGGAGTTCTCTTGACCTTTGAAATAACAAGTCCAGTTCCTAGATATGTCAACGGCCTTTAAAAAGCATTGGGGGGTAAGGGTATGTGTGTGTGTGTGTATGTCTGTGTGTCTGTGTGACAGAGACAGATAGAGGGGCAGAGAGAGACAGAGAAGGGGGAGGAAGGAAATAGAGATAGAGGACAGAGGTGGAGGAAAGACAGAGACAGACAGGAAAAGAGAGAGACTCAGTCTCTTTGGTCTTAGAGAATTTGCCTAAAGCTTAGAAAAGTTGAGGAATGGGACCATAGTAATACTATTGCTAGTTAAGTAGTAATGGCTGACTTTGGAGCCCCATCTCCCAGGCCAGTACGCTCTTGAGATATCCCATGCTGCCTCTCCAATGAAAAAAATTTTGGTAAAATTGATACCATTTCAAAAATGGCCTGAGGATTGCTCCCATGACCAACTGAGATTCCAGAGGCAAAGCCTGAAAGATGAAGGAAGGGGTAGTACAGTACAGTGGCAAGAACCCTGCTTCCTGAGTCAGAAGATCTGGTTTCCAATTCTGTCTCTGATGCTGCCTCCCTGAATAACTTTGGGCCAGTCACTGGGCCTCAGTTTCTTTACCTGTAAAATGAAGGGGGTAATCTAGATGGTCTCCAAATCTCTTTCCAGCTCTAGCTCTGTGATCCTGGGGCTACATGACCTCCTAAATCCCTTCCAGAGCTAAACCAATAATCTCCTCTCATTTTCCCCAGCTGCTTCCTATACACCATTCAACAACAACCATATTGAACAACTTCTCTGTGGGACTCCAGCCTTAGTCATAAGTTCAGCTTGTGAACAGCCTTATTCTACATGCAATAAACCCACTGTCAACAAGCATCAAAGCATAGGCCCAGTGCTGATGGATGCCTGGATTTCTAAATATCAAAATTTCATGTGCCCCCGGATTGCACAAATGTCATCACCAGGGATACAACAGTAAATAAAAAGCTGTCCCTTCACTGTCAGGAAAGGCTAGGAGGAGATATTTTATCTGTAAAGGACTAAATAGAATAAGGAGAGAGAGAGAGAGAGAGAGAGAGAGAGAGAGAGAGAGAGAGAGCTGTGCCATTTCCCCAGTACAAGTGGGAGTATTTGGCTTTGATTGAAAGATTCCATGTCTTCAAGTCACAAAGAGGAGAATGGCAGTGGTAAACTCAACAGCCATAATTAAAACATTTTGATGTTATGTTAATTTAATATGCACTTTCTCCGGGGAGTCCAGGCAGTAGCTTGTGCAAGCAGCAGCCCTGTTGAAAGGTGCCCCCCACCCCCACCCCGCAATGGTTCCAATTTTTTCTAGTAAATGCAGTTACGATCCTCACCCCTGGTGTCAGAAGTGCATGCACCCAATTTCCACTAGCCCCAGGGCCCTGGAGTCTGAAAATTATACCTGCAAGGCAAGCATTTTCTGCTGCTTCCTTACAGCCGTCACACAGAGAAGCTCATTTAAACTCTGCCCCTCAGTTGCATTGGAGGGCATCATTAATGATTTTAAATTGCAACTGGTGCTATATCTCAAAACAGTGATAAATGGGGAGCCCCAGTCTCCTTAAAGAAGAAGAAGATATCTGTTCTTCTCTCATGGGCAAAAAGGATTTGGGACATGTGCTAACCTGTCCAGGATTCCTATCACAGATGCTCACATAGCAGCCCTCTCCTCTCTCCCTCCTCCTCCTTCCTTCCCATACTCCTCCCCCTTGTCTGGGTTTCCTGAATTGAAGGCAGTTGCCTGTGAGAAGGACTGGAGGTGGCCCCGTTTTCAAAATGGGGAGGTAGACACCCTGAAAGGGGGCAAGCTCTCAGAAAGGCAAACGCTTGCCTCTCCCAGAAGCCAGGGCAAGTAAATTTCACCCGGTCTCCCAGTCAAACAATAGCGTCGATTTCAGGAAAAGCCCCAAGTCCCTGCGGATCCGAGAGAACGGTCCAACTACCGAGCACACAGGAGGAGGGCGAGGTGCCTTCCTGCTCGCTTCGGGGCACTGGCGTGGGGGGCAGTGTGCCCCCAGAACCTGGAGCAAAACCCCACCACCACCCAACAGCTGCATCTCAGGGACTCCGGCAGCGGCAACTACAGCTGCCTGAAGTCTTCCTTTGAGCCACCGGGTCTGGGTGCCAAGCATCGCCCCGGTGACTCACCCCACCGGGTAGCACCGCTGTCGTCTGCAAAAGTCCATACCAGGGGGATGAGTCGCTGGTTCCATGAATCCCAGACTTTGAGCGGCCCTCCCTCCCTCTCAGTTTCTCCCCTTCCCTTCTCTCCACCCCGCCCCCCATCCTGAAAAGCCAGACAGCTTAGTCTACAGAGAGTGTGAGCAAAGGATGGGAGGGAATGGGGGAGGGCAACAGAATGAATGGGCCAAGATCCTTGCTCTCTCTCTCACCGCACACAGTATGTTAAGGACAGCCAAGCAACTTACCGAGGTGGAGTTTGGTTTCCCTTGGCTCTGGTTGCGCCCCTCCTGTTCCTGAAACTGTAAGCCGGCGAGATGCCTTTCCAAAGCCTCCCAGTCCATAGTGGGGAGCTGGGGCTCCTCCTTGAGACAAGTCCCACTATCCAAGGGGTGAAGCGGGAGGAGCCCCGCGGGCCCGGGGCCCGGGCCGCCTAGCTTCCCCCCCGCAGGTCGGCCTTTCTGCAGGGGGTTGGGGTGGCCTCCCCGGTGTCCTGTCAGCGGCCGATCGGCCACCACCACGTTTCCGTTGTGCCTGAGGTCCGGAGGGGGGTGGAGGTTGCCATTGGGGACTGGGGGAGGCATGACGGTGCTCCGAGCGCCAGTGCCGGGGCAGCCGCCGCCGGTGGGGGGGTGGCTGACGGTGCTCCTGATGGAGGTGGGGGGCTTCACACCCTCCAACTCCTTCGCGTAACTCCTCCGGTTGGCCGGCTTTTCATAGCGGTCGTGCCCGGTGGTGTGCCCGGCGGTGTGCCCGTAGTCCCTGTACCCTTGATCTTCGTTGTCCTCCTCTTCTTCCTCCTCCTCTTCCTCTTCGTCCTCTTCTTCTTCCCACTCATCAATCACCTTCTTCTGATAGACCTGGAAACTCTCCTCCTCCTCATAGTCCTCCAGGGCAGCCACCAAGTCCAGGCTACCGGGGGAGGAGGAAGAGGAGGGCGAGGAGGAGGATTTGCACTCGGAACACGGGGTCACTTTGCTGGAGTTGGACCGTGAGCTGGAGCGGCTGCTGCTGCAAGCGTCACTGGCTAAATCCATCCCATCCTCTCGGTAATCCTGGGCGGGAGCAGAGAGGAAGACACAGTGAGAAGGAGAAAGAAAGACTGGTCAGAATAAGCCGCCAAGCCGGCCATCCACGGGGAGCGAGACTCCCTCCTGCCGGCGGGCTGGCTGCAAGGCGGCTGCTGTGGCTGCCGGTCCGGGGAAACCGAGTCTCCTCCTCCTCTCGCCCTTCCACCCCCACCCGCCCCCTGCCCCCGACAGCGGGGCCAGCAGACCAGAGAAAACCTGAGTCCACTCCCCCGCCGCCCAGGACTCCACTTGGAAAGGGGGCACTTGGGCGGAGAGCAGAGGCGTCGGGGTTTCCTTTCTCACCCCACCCAGTACTCCCCCCACCCCACCCCGCCCCCTGTTAGTCCTTCCTGAGGACCAGAAAGAGACCGAGGAGGGCGATGCACAGCAATGGACGCTCGGAGACTTTTAATGAAGGGGGAGGGGGTGAGAGGGAGAGGAAAGCTGCTTCTTACAGTTTCCCGATTGGAGCTTCTTTGCGACCCCCTCCTCTAAGAAACACACACACACACACACACACACACAAAACCTTTCTGGATACAACACTTTTACATCGTCTTGGAGGAAGAGAGGGCACTAGCAGCGGGGCAGTCACTAGTTTTGTATTTTACAGCTTGCTGCCGTAGCCCCTTTCTTTTATCTCCCCCCGGTTCCCTAAGCCAAACGAGAGCGTGGGCGGGTCTGTCTGTGCATACAACTATGACCGTGACTTTCTGCGAGAGAAAGCGGCAAACGGGGTGGGGCTATTGGTCCTGTCTTCCTCTTTCCTGCCCCGACCCCGGCCGCTTTCCAGCCTGTGTGCCTGCACCCCCAGCTCCCTAGCTAGCCGGGGCGCAAGAGGCATCTCCTGCGTGGGTTCCCTTCCGCGCCTGCCCGCTCGGGCTGGGACCAGGGCTGGGGCCGGGGCTGATTAGCCTCTCACCGGGCTCGGCTCCGCCTCGTGGCCAGCCTAGGCTCCCGGCTCTCCCTCCTCCTCCCTCCAGCCCCGCCAGCCTGGGGTGGCCCAGCCCAGAGCCGGCTCATGCCCAGCGAAACAGCGGCGATCGGAGCAGCCGAGATATCCGCACCGCCACGGAGAGAAAGCTTCTTACTGGTGACCAAGAACCCGTCCCGACTACAGAGCATGCCCAGATCGGGGCCTGGGCGTTTCGGGCACGCAATCCGCTCCTCCCGGTTTTCTCTGCAGCTGGGATAGGGGTGGGGAGCTAGGCAGAGAGATTCTGGGGCCGGGCTGGGACGGGGCCTTGGGCCTGAACCCTGGGCGGGAGAGAGAGGGAGAAAGGGGCCGGGGATAGGGCCCGGGGGAGGTGGCACCCTGGGGAAGAGCCCTCAGCATCACTGGACTTCACCCTCGGCGGCCAGGGTTCCCTGCCTGGCTCTCCAAGTGTCAGCCACTCTAGGGATGCCACACATCTGCAGACGGGCACACAGGCGTACGCACACGCACTGTGGGAGGGAGAGTGGGGCCATAGCTCGAGACCCGCGCGAACCTCGAGGTTCTTGGCCCGTGCTTAAAGAAGGCAATCCCCAGGCGCCGTAGCCAGAGACTCATTTGATCCCTGTCTTTGGTGCCAACCGAGGACTTCAGCTTGCCCTTAAAGCATCTGGCCCTCCAAATGTTCCCTCCACTGGCCCTGGTTTGGTGCCAGGAATCTCCCCAAACGGAAGTCTCCTGAAGTCCCCGAGTGACCCCATGTTGGAAATCTCCCGTTTGGGAACCCGGATGACGTGAGCTCCGTGTTCACCATCATTTCCCCTCCCACCCACCAACCTCCTGGCAGCTTCCTTTCCCTGCTTTGCTTCCCTCCAGTCCTCCCCCACCCCCTCCTCTTTCAAAGTTCAAGTGCCTAACCTGTTGCTGTATGAGCCTTGCTTCTCTGTCTCCCATGGGGAGTGCATGACTTCTGGGAGGAAAGAAGGATGCTGGCTTTGTCCTGGTACACAACATTCCATCTGTCTCCATACATTCGTACCGCCTAGACCCTAGTCTCAGAAGCACTGTCTCCTCCTCACCACTGCTTCTGAGAACCTCTTCAGCCTTCAAGCCCAGCTCTGGGGTCCCTTCCTATTGGAAGGCCTTTCCTTTAACCTCTCCCAACTGTTAGTGGTCTGTATCTCTGGACTTTGTAATTGTGTATATGTGCCCTGTGGGCAGCAGATAGAGCCTGGAGTCAGAAAGACCTGAGTTCAAATAAGACCTCAGACACTTACTAGCTGTGGGACCCTGGGCAAGTCGCTTAACCCCGTTTGCCTCAGTTTTCTTATCTGGAAAATGAGCTGGAGTATCATTCCATATCTTTGCCACAATTTGCCCAAATGGAGTCATGAAGAGTGGGGATGGGACTTAACAGGAAGTCCTGTAGAAGCTTGGACAGTGTTTGACCAGATATTGGGAAGAAGTGGGTGCCAATCTTGTCTTTGGCACTGCCAATGCTGTGACCATGGATGGTAATGCTGAGCTTTGCCCATCACTTAGTTTCTCTAGGATTCAGCTTCTTCATCTGTAAAATTCGGGAATCGGATGAGATGACCTATGAGATCCCTCCAGCTCTTAGCAGGCCTTAAATAGAAGATCTCTGCAGTCAACCTCTCTGAGCTGGTTTTCTAATCTGGATAATAAAAAGGATAATAATACCTCCAGTCCTCTCTTCACAGGTTTGCTTTGAGGCTTAAATGAGCTCTTGTTTGTAACGAACTTTGCAAAGCTTAAAAAACAACCACCACATAGATAGCAGTAATTACTATTGATACAGCATTCCTCAGTGGAATGGAAGCCTTTGGAGAAGACAATTTTTTTGTCTTTGCATTCCTTGTCACTAGAACAAACACTACTTGGAAATAGTAGCCTCTTAATGAATATTTGTTGAATGAATGAATAAATAAGGCCCTTTTCAGTTTTGTTTTCAGGGTTATTTTGTTCAGACCAAAGGTTCATGGCTAAGGCTATTTTCAGGGAAGGAACCACCAAAATCTAACTTTTGGAAATATGCAATAATCTTCGGCTAGGAAGTACCCTGAGTCTGCAATGGGCAGAAAAGTGATTGTGAAAACTACCACTTAACTTGCAAAGTTGCTGGTGAAAGCATTTTGCCCTAGTACTAAACTGAGAGCAGATCGATTCTTCCCAAGGTGTTGGATCCAGTCTGGCTCAGCTAACCCAACTCTCCTTTAGACTGCAGAAGTCATCTCTGGATGAGTAGGAATGAGGAAATATTTGGAATTCTTCAAAGGGGAGGGGTTGCTGCATTTACATTTCTGCTTGAGGAGCCATTGTTTTTAAAGATTTCTAGGAAGTAAGAGGTCTTTCCTTCCTTGGGAAAGTCTCTGCTAGGGAAGATAGGGTTGACTATTAACTTTTTCTAATGCCCTGGCCTTGTAAAATAGCTTGCATAAGTGGTCTGCGCCTCACTCTTTAAAAACAGAATAACTCATTATTACTTTAATATGGGTCTTTTACGGTGGTTTCCATAAAACCACTTGGCCCATGATCTTAATGGGGCTTGATTTTGTCAAATTGTCGAGCCTGGTGTCAACTGGCTGCTGGCTGATCCTACCACAGTAACTACTGAGTTTAACAGCCTATTAAAGGCCTGAGCTAGTGGAGTCACTTGTCAGTCCTCACATAAAATAACTGTCTTTCAGATGCCAGGCCCAGCACCTCTTAGTGCTCAAAAAGTCCCGCAGGCACAACTCACTAGGGTAGATAAACAAAGCCTAATTAAGTTCAGAGAAAGTACTTTCGACTCACTTTTCACCCCAGGGCCTTCTTCCCTTTTTTAACCCACCCCCAATGAAATCCAATCACTCTTAAGCTGGCTATTTGCCTCACATAGATGGCATCTAGGTGTGGTGGACCAAATCGAGGAGACTATCCTTATCTACCTCTTGAGATTTGCTGGTCAGTTTCCTCATCTGTAAAATGGGGATAATACCATCTACAGTACTATCTTTCCAGGATAATGGGTGTAAAGTCCTGTGCAGAACATGAAGAATCTTTAGTTTCTTTCAAGGCAGCCCAAGTACTGCCTCCTGCACGAAGCCTGAGGATCCTCCCAGAAACTAGTGCTGCTGTCCCCTCTCCCTCTCCAGATTACCTTGTATTTATTTTGGGTATTTGTGGTTCAGCATTTTTAAGTCATGTCTGACTCTTCATTTGGGTTACATATCCATGAACAGGGTGTCTCCTTGGATAGAATACAATCTCTTTGAGGGCAAGGCCTTTTGTTTCTGTCTTTCTAGTTTCGCAGCCACCTAACGCCTGGTACATGGTGCTTAATACATGTCTGTGGTTGATAATAGCCATTCCCGGGTTATATAAATGTGAGGACTAGTGTTATTGTATTTCTTCCCCCTGCTCCCTATATGCTCCCCTGCTAACAAAATACAAATTTAAAACAAAACAGAACAAAAACCAACCACTTAGCCTTCGCATCATCAAAAGGTCACCTCCTACAACCTTTCCTTGTTTCCCAGGATGTTAGTGTTCTCCCTAAAAATATACTTTGTAGATGGTTACCATTTATTTTGCCGTGTACATGATTTCCCTCCTGGATAGAATGCAAGCTCCTGGAGGGCAGGGATTGTTTTGTTTTTGTCTTACTTTGACAGCACCTGGCCCTTGCTAGAGACCACAAACGCTTGCTCAATTGAATGGAATAAAATATTGGTCAGGCCATTTACATACCTGGCTGTTTGATGTCTACCCATATGGTAAACATTCAGCAAACAAGGCAACCAATCAAAGGATGACATATTTGGGAAAGTAATTCTGCTGGGGGTGGAGTGGGGGAAGGGTGATATATAAGATGCTGCCAAGTCAAATAGGGACAACCTTTGAATTATCTGTACTGTTGAATTATTTCAGAGGGCTCAGACATCCTAGATTGGCTGAACTTGTCCCCAATTTCACCTTCTTCTCCCAGGGGGCCTGCTGGCCCACTTTCCCTTCCAGATCCAGTCTCTTGCCAGCAATCAACTTACCTTGGCACCAGAAGCCCTGGCCCCTCCCAGATGTCAAGGGGATTGGAGAGAGGAGGAGAAAAAGAAGTGGGGAGGGGAGGAGAGAGAAGGGTGGGGAGAGAGAGAAAGGAAGAGAGAGAGAGAGACAGAGAAGAGAGAGACAGACAGAGAGATATGAGCCCAATGGGGAGGTAGAGCTTATGTGTTTACTCTGATGGGTTTCTTTTGCTTCTGATTTTTACCTAAGTGATTTTGGGACCTTTATTTGCTGCCTGACCCCTCAAGAGGGAGGAATTAAGTAAGGATGATTTAACATACTTATGTTGGGATCTAACTTGGAGTTATTTGGGGTTTTGTATCCCCAGCATGTACCACAATGTGCCTGGCACATAGTAGGTGTTTACGAATGCTTGTTGGCTGACTAAACATCAGGGCAGAGAGGCTAAATTTAGAGAATATTTTACAAGGATGGAGTCCCAGAAATCCAGCTTTTGAAAACATACAAAGAATGTTAGTCTAGTGAGGTTAAGATTTGCTGGGCATCACATAAGCAGTGTGTGGCAGAGCCTGCATTTGATCTGGAGTCCTTTGACCAAATCTGGTGCCCTCTCCAGGGGACCTTCCTGTTTCTGTTAACTAGTGCAAACTAATCCTTAATCTGCAGGCCCTCAAGATGACAGGCAAACATTTCAGAAAGGGCCCCCTTGCCCCAACTCCTATCCAAAGAAATTCTGAGGCCTCAGGCTATGCATTGAGGCATATTTTATTTTTGTACTAGGAAAAGGAGAGAACTGAAGAGAGCAACCTCTCTCTCTCTCCCTTCCTCCCCTCTCTTTCACACACACACACACACACACACACACACACACACCACTTCACCTCCTTCACCAATTTAAGCGGAGTACCATTCCCCAAGCTAATAGTTTAATTGTGCAAAGCTAGTAAGGGTCCTGGGTTCCTCAGTACCCCTACTAACCAACCACAGCTTGGTATAAGGAAGACAGTGATGGAATGAACTGGGGACTTAGATCCCAACCCTGATTTTGTTACTAAGTAGCTTCAAGATTTTCTTTTCAAGACTCAGCTCAAATCCTATTGTTAGCAGGTCCTGTCCCTCCCAGGCATTGTTAGTGCATTTCATCCAGTCACATGTCTGTAGCTGTTTACTTGTCTTCTCCATTAGAATCTACCCTCCTCGAAGGCAGGGACTGTTTTTGCCTTTTTTTGTATCCCTTGCACACAGTCAGCCCTTAATAACTGTTGGCTTGTAGAATCATAGATCATACCTGGATGCGACCTTGGAGACTATCAACTCCAACCCCCTCGTTTGACAGATGAAGGGACTGAGGCAAAGAAAGGCTGAATGACTTGTCTAGGGTGTTGGAGTTAGTACGATGGGCTTCCATTTCCTCATTTGTAAATTGAGGGGATTGGTGCCCTTTGACTGGGGGATGGCTAAACAAATTGTGGAACGTAAAGATAATGAATATCTTCGGCCTTTGAAGGAACCAAAGAATAAGAGAGATTCTATGAAACTTGGGAAAATCAACATGAACTGATGCAAAGAGAATAAAAGCAGAAACTAAGAAAAAAGCATATACAATGACTACACTAATAGATAGAAAAAGGCCACTGAGACAAAAGCCCCAACTAGATAATTGTAATAACTGTTCTTGGTCCTGAGGAGAGTTAAAGAGATGGAGCTTCTCTTTTTCTTGAAGAGATGGAACACTAAGGGACCTATGGGTACTGAATAGTGTGTATTCTGTCACAGGTTGGTTTTGCTTAAGGGCTTTCCTTTGTTAAAAAGTCCACTGGATTAGGATGAGTTGGAGTTGGCATGTCTGGAAAAGACTGCTCTAGGCAAAAAGCATGGCCATTTTTTTTTTTTAGTCCAGACCAGCAGTTTAGCAGTTTTAATCAGTTTGGATTAAAGAAATTTCTTCAGTCAAAACTTATGAGCAACTATTCTGACTCACAATCTTAAAGTTGCTCTGGGGGACACTTAGAGGTTAAGTGACTTTCTGGGGTCATAGTCAGTACGTACTTAACATCAAGTAACCCCTGAATAAATGAAACATAAGAAAATCGAGTCACCATGGAATTGAGAGACAGACTTTTTTGCTTTAACAGGGAACCGACTTAGAGGGCAGCTAGGTGGCACAGTGTATAAAGAGCCAGGCCTGGAGTCAGGAAGACCCGAATTCAAATTCAGTCTCAGATACTTCCTAGCTAGGTGACCCTGGGCAAGTCACTTAACCCTGTTTGCCTCAGTTTCTTCATCTGTAAAATGAGCTGGAGAAGGAAATGGCAAACCACTCCAGAATCTTTGCCAAGAACACTCCAAACAAGTCATAAAGGGTCAGACATGACTGAAACAACTGAGCGACAACAGAAACTGACTTAGAGACAGGAAACTAAGCAAACATTTCTCTAGATGGATCAGTGTTAAAAATCAGGGTTCCACTGGAGTCAGTAGTAGATGTGACTTTCCTCGAGAAAGATACTATGGCATACTCATCAAATCATCAAAAGTAATTGAAAGTAATGACAACCAATGCTGGTAGGGCTGTGGAGAAACAGGTACATTCATTCAAAGCTGGGAAAACTGCAAACACGCAGAATACTTTTGGAGAGCATTCTGGCATTACATAGCAAAAGTTACCAAAACAATCACACTCTTTAACCTAATATCTCCATAGTTGGGAATACAGTCAGATAGCGTAATTGAGGACAAAAAAACTGCTATATTTTCAAAGGTTTTTATAGCAGTATTGTAATTATTAAAAAAAAAGGAAGCAAAGGAAACATTCATTTAAGATAATGGTAAATTGTGGTACAATAAGGTGGTAGAATACCATCAGTCAATTAAGACCAACAAGTATGAAAAATGTGGAAAAAATCTAGAAAGACCTTAATGAAAAAATGCCGAGCACAAAGGTAGAAGCAGAAAATTGGCATGTACCCTAACTACAGCCATAAGAGAGGAAAAGTGAACAACAATGTATGGCCAAAGAATACAGAGGGAGACAGAAAACTGGTTATACTTTGTGTGTTGAAATGCATTCATTAATATGTAAATAGTTATCAAGCACATTTGATTGGTTGTACTGCTATTCAACATGAAGTGTTTTATAATTTTTTTTTT
>CM053626.1:15453197-15473135 GCA_028646595.1 Phalanger gymnotis | reverse complement strand
ATTCCAAGTTGTTTTCCAAAAAGGAGAGCCAAGAGACAGCTACAGCTGAAGCTGAAAAAAAAGCTGAAGCTGAAGCAGGAGCTGTGGAAGCAGAGCCGACCCGTGTGTGGACCCAGGAGTGCGAGCAAGGACTTGAGGCCAGTAAATATGATTTGGCTTAATGCCATCATGCTTCTCTGTGGCCTCCTGGTTACTCTTGTGAGGCGGGCTTATTGGGCCTGGAAGCTTATGATCACAGTATTGGAACGGCGAGGCTGGTTCATGGGTCTGTCACTGTGGGGCCTAAATAGATGTTTTGATGCCTTCTACTTGGAGAGTTCTTTATACCCAATGATTTCGAACCATTCAGATATATATATGTCCTCTTCGAGATCATAAATTCGGCCTTCCTATTACAGGGTCACACAGCTAATATAAGTGTCTAAGGTGGGATTTGAACTCCTGATCTCAGGCTGAACACTATTCACGGTGCTACCTAGCTGCCTTTCCATATCTCAGGGAATTTTAGAAAATGGCAATTTAGGAATAATTCCAGATTCATTTTCTAAGACTCGATAAAAGCTAAAAATCACATAAAAGGACAGTTATGGAAATCAGGCTAAGGTTTTGGGAGTTCTCAGGAGATCGAGGCAGTGTTAAAAGCTATAGGGGCTGAAACCCCTGTGGAAATTCTGGGAAATAATAGATGGAACTCAGAAACTACTCATGGACCTTGCTCTGTGGGAAAGCATAGCACCATGTCCTGGGCAATGGAAGCTTACTAGTTATCAGGAGGGAAGCACTGTATGTAGTCTGCCTCATTAAGGACTAGGGGCATCGTGGCAACTTGTACTGAGAGCTGGCCCCTGACCAGGAAGAACTGGGTCCAAGGTTCACTTCAAAAACATCCTGTGTGTGACCCTATGTGACCCTGGAGAAGTCACTCAAACTCTCTGTGCCCAGGTCCACCCTCTAAGTCTGGTGAGTAGAGCTTGGGTTCCCTCCCTAGGACGTTTATACTAATGAAGTCGCAGGTGCAGCCCCTAGCACTAGTACTTATTAGGGACATGCCAGCCTGGGCCATTTGGATTCACTGGAAATAAGTGAGAGGTCAGAAAGAACACTAAGCCAGTCACCGCCTAGGGTAGTTCGTGGGTTTCTTTGGGCAGCACAATCTCTGCACTGCAGCTAAGCTCATGCAGATTTCTGACTCAGTCACCTCTGGGACATTATGGAATTTGGTTTACTCCCTGGGTCTCACTTTCCTTCTTTATAGAATAAAAGAGTTGGATTAGAGCTTCTCAATCTTTTTGGTGTCATGGACCCCTGTCAGTCTGCTGAAGCCCACAGACCCCTTCTCAGAATAATGCTTTTAAATCCATAAAATAAAATGCATGAGATTACAGTGGAAATCAATTATATTAAAATTCGACCAATCGATAAACATTTATTAAGTGCCTGCTATGTACCAGGCACTGTGCTAAGTGCTGGAGATACAAAAAGGCAAAAAAAAAAAAGTCTTCTCCTCAAGGAGCTTACAATCTAATGGAGGAGAAAACATGTAAATAAACTGATAAAAATCAAGCAATATGCAGGATAAATAGGAAATAATCAGAGAGGCACTGGAATTAAAAGAGATTGGGGAAGGCTTCCAGTACAAGGTGGGATTTTAATTGGGATTTCAATTATATATATATATATATATATACACATGTACACACAATACACATATACTAATATATACACATATATGTGTGTGAGCTGATTCAATCAAACTATATTGAAGATACATTTTAAAAGAGTTTTATATATGCACCAGAGATTTAAATACTAAACAAAAGGAAAGCTTTTTCTTCTTAAATTAGACTTTCTATGGAAAATTCATGGGAAAATATGGAAAAGAATTAGAATCCCCCCTGACAAGGGGATTGTGATTGGCACTGGTTGAGGCAATGCTAAAGTTCCCAAACCCAGGAGGTCAAGAACCTCTGGTTAGTTCTAGTATTAAGAGAATGTTAATAGCTAACATTCTCAGAGTACTCTCAGGTTTACAAAGTGCTTTAAATATGTTTTCTAGTTTGATGCTCACAACCACTTTGTAAAGGCATTATTATCACCATTTTACAGATAAGGAAACTGAGTATTAGGAAGAGGTCAAGTGACACCTATGACCAACTAGACCAAAATTGTTATTAGCCTATTTCCTGGCTGTGTGACTTTGGGCAAGTTACATGCCCCCTCTGATCCTTACCTGTAAAACAATAGGTGATTCCTAAGGCTCCTTTAGACTCCAAAGTCTAAGATCATTGAGTGCAGTAGCATGTAGTAATGGTGACCTGGGTAGAATTAAAGAGGTCTCAAGGAGTTCATAGGGGGATATCCCCATAGGCCGGCAGAATGGTCTAGGCAGATGAGCCAGTGCCCTCTATAGTGGTAAGGACCTTAGAAATGACTCAATCCAGCCCCAGAATTTTATAGATGAGTAAAAGAGACACCGAGAGGAAGTGACCTGCCTAACGACATCTATGAATCTTGTACTGGGATTTAGAGGTTGTGAGGCAGAGCTCCATTCTCTGGAAGCATCAACAAGATTGGCCCAGAACCCTGGTCCCAGCCCAGGCTGGGCTGGACCAGGATCAAAGGGATACATCCCTGTGCCAGCCAAGCTAGAGTCCATGGGAGCAGCTGGGTTGCTTTGAGATGCTGGAAAGAACCAATATAGATAAGAAAAGTGAAGAAGTCAAAATGAAGAGCTTGGAGCTACTGAGTTTGACAATCCCTTCCCCACCCTTCCTTTTCAGTGACATAAGCAGATGACAGTGTAGTGATCCAAAGGTGACCCACGTCTGAATCATGGTTGTGATATAGGAAGGAAGTGTGGCATGACAGAACATGAGATTTCAAGTACATAGCCTCTCTGAGACTCATCTGTAAAAGAAGGGGCTTGGATTTGATGAGCTCTAAGGTCTAGGCTGGCCCTATTGAATTATGAAGCACGTTGTCCCTCCACACCTCAAATGGATTCTCTCCTTAACATCCTTTCTTAGAATACCTAATTTCCTTCACAACTCAACTGAAGGGCCACCCACTTCATGAGATCTTTCCTGATTCTCCCCACTCCCCCAGCTGCTAATATCTTCCCCTGAAACAATTACCCTGTATTTATTTTGTGTGTATACGCATGTGTATGGGTGTATATAGATACATACATATATGTGTGTGTGCATGTGTGTGTGTTTTCTCCTTGAGGTCAGGGAGTGTTTCATTTATCTTTCTATCCCAAGTACCTAGCAGTCTTCAGCACATAGTAGGCACTTAATAAATGGTTACTAATTGGTTGATTGATTTCAGGCTTTATTGTTGGGAAAAGAGCAAACAAATGGATAAACCAAGTACTTAACAATGCATAACAGTCCCATCATTTAAGGCGCAAGGTCAGGACTGGAATTGCCATTCAGATGCATGCTACACAGTAGGGTGAATGAGCTGTATTTCTACAAGGGTCAATTTTCCTTAAGTGCCGCTGATTGATTGGATTTTTAATTTTGTTAATCACAAATAAATAACTTGCTTTCCCATTTTATTACACAATATTATGGCTCATTGATGCTTCAGATAACATGCAAATTTGCTGACTCTAACGAATACCTTTAATAGGAGGACATATGTATGTGTTCAATTAATCTTCTCAATGGCACCCACATTAACATCTTCCCAATTAGCTTTTCAAAAGCCAGACATATGTGTAAGCAACAGACCGTGGATGACTGGTGACCTTGCCCCATGGCATTCTGGGTAATGTATTATGCTAACCTTCAGATGTTGGCATAGACTGAATGGATGGTTCTATGTGCCAGCCTAAGAATTCAACATAGCTGAGAACCGGAACTCGGAACAGAGAGTTAGACTTGGAAGTTCTCTTTTAGTAACACAGGATGGGCTCTATGATGCTGATTAGTTTTTACTGAACTTTTTTTAAAATTTCATATCCTTTGTTATAAGGACTGTTCTGTAGCAGGCAGAAAAAGGAGAGACACATTGAGTAATGTTGGCAATATAAAAACAAAGGGAAACTAGGGACTCAGCTTGTGATTACATTGGCATGGAGAACTCCCTCTAACCAATTCTGGTTGTCTCCTGCAGAGATGCCTAAAGCACTGAGAGGTTACTTGACTTGCCCAGAGCCACACAGCATTTAGATGTCAGAGAGGACTTGAATTCAGGTCTTCCTGTCTCAGTAGCCTACTCTGTAGGAGTAAAAGATAATCAATAGTAATTTTTAAAAGGAAAAAAGGGCACTAAAAGCAATCATCCAGACTTGTTTAAGGGTGACAACAAAGTCTTGCTTTTTTGCATTAGAAATAGCAAATAGTATAATGTTTGACTCGATGCTGCTTCTTGTCTCTGACCAAGATCACTTTCTTTCTACCTCTCCTGTCTTATAGAGATATAGGAGAAACTTTACAATTTGGTCTATTGTGGTTTTAACTATCGTTTGTAAATTCCTGCCTGCCAAGCCTCCCCTGATACCTTGTTGTGTCATAAAAAGTTTCCTGGGCTCCTGAAGGCTGATAGAAGCCAGGCCAGGGTGGGGCTTCCCAAGCTAGGAAAAGGACAAATCAATGACATTTCTATAGGTCCCTAGAGGCTTGCAAAGTGCTTTGTGGTTACTAATGGATACTATTCCAAAATTTTAAGTAAAATCCAAGCAGAGAGAGGACAGCAAGACATCCAACTATTATTCACTAAGATCCATTTGGAATAGGAGACATCCAAGGACCAATCTCAGGATAACAATCAACATAGTTAATCACATTAAAAACAACAACATTTCAAGTGTTTTAGCCTCTGAGTACTATTGGCAGCATTATCTTTGTTTGCATGTCCACACCTTTGCACCGGCTGTTCCCCATGCCTGGATGCCCTCCCTCATTACCTCCATCTCTGAGAATCCGAAGTCTCCTTTAAAATTCTGCTCAAGCACCACCTTCTACACAAGTTCTTTCTCAATCCTTTCATTTAATAGTAGCTTCACTCCAAAATCTCTTTGTAGTATTATGTATTTGTTTTTCAGGAAGACCTGAGTTCAAGTCCCGCATCTGAGACACTGAACAGATTACTTAAACCGTCAGTGTGCTAGGCGAACATCCCAAACCCTAAGTTTGAGAGAAGATGCCAACTTGTATCAGTAGTGGGAGTTTCCTTAAAGAGATGTAATGTACTGAACCTACTGTAATGTGAGTCTATTGCTGAGTTAAGTCTCCTCGGAATTCTAAGGGACACAGTCACTGAAGTTTCTCCCTGACTCAGTTCTGAAGTTGTTGCTCTGGCACTTCTGAATGTGACAACCCGTGGTAAATCAGGCAGATATGTACACCAGAAGTGGTTATAATTTATCAGATATAATTTATCTGATTATAGGCAGAAGATCAGAATTTCATAACAGTCATAAGCTAAGGTGGGGTCACTTGCAGAGAAGATCCAGAGTCTGAACCCCAAAACACAAAGGATAAGAGAAGTGAATGGATAGATTTCAGAACTGCATCAGCCAAGTTTAAAAATGGAAGTGATGGACTATATAGCTGCTGCTAGGAAGAAAGTGTAGGTGAGGCAGATAAATAGTTTGGAAATAATCACCGAAACAACTCAGTAGATCATTAGTGGCTGAGTGAGATGTTCCTCTCAGCTTAGCCATGGAAGCTGAGATTCAATACAGAAGCTACATTCATCAAGGCAATTTATGGTCAGTTTCTGAGACAGAAAGAGGGTATTGAAGTTTTTAGTTTTAGAGATTACATGTTACCCTGAACACATAAGGTCTTGTTACTCATGTTCCTCCTTGAAAGGTTTCTGTGTTTTTTGCCCAGTTGCCCTCAAATTGCCAGGAATATGTGACCCAAGTTTACGTGTGGATTGTGGTACACATGCTTTAGTATCTGAGTACCTGCGATATTACTAATGTTTCTTTTGCCTTACTGTTAATTAAATGGGTATGTGTAAGATCTAAATGTATCATTAAAAAACACTTTGGAATTTTCTAGAGACGATCCACCTGACTCTACTCCTTCTGTTTAATTCTGGGCTTAACTTGCTGTCTCTTTGCTGCATCTAAATTATGTTTACATGCCATCTAAAGTTACCATGTTTCTGATTTCTAAGTATCCTGCATATGCCTATTTATGTGCATTTTCTCTGCTCTATGAGAGTATAAGATTCTTTAAAAAAAATAATAGCAAAATTCATCTGGAGAAAGAAAGGGTCAAAAATCTCAAGGGAGATAATTAATAATAACAATAATAATTATTATAATAATAAAAGAAACAGCAAAGGAGGTCCAGTAATACCAGGTCTCAGATTATGCTAAAAGAAGTAATCATCAAAATCATTTGGTATTAACTAAAAAATAGGGAAGTTGGTCAGTGGGACCTTTTAACTCCACAACATATGGAAGCAAATGAACACACTAAAATAGTGTCCAATAAATCCAAAGACCTCTTAGTAGAGTAAGGACTTGGTATTCAATAAAAACTGCTGAGAGAACTGGAATGTACACCAAAATTAGGTATAGACTAACATTGCAGATCCTAGACCAAGTTAAAGTCCAAATGGACTCATAACTTAGACATAAAAAGTGAAATCATGAGCAAATTAGAAGAGCAAGGAATAAATTATCACTCAGATCTATGGATAGGGATGAATTGATGGGCAAAGGATAGAGTAAATCATAGAGAAAATGAACAACTTTGATGACAAAATTAATTTCTGCACAAACAAAACCAGTGTATTTAATATTAGAAGAGAAACAGGTAATTGAGGTAAAAGTCTTTGTAGAGGGTTTCTTTAATAAAGTCTCATATCCCCAAGACATATAAGGAACTGATTCATATTTGTAAGAATAAGAGCCATTTCCCAATAGGTAAATGGTCAAAGGATAAGAAAAAGAAGTTTTCAAAGAAACAAATCCAAAACCATATTTAAAAAACCATATTGAAATGTTCCAATCCAATAATAATTAGAGAAATTCACATTAAAGCAACTGAGTTTCCAGCTTATACTCATTCTACTGTTAAAGGTGACAAATGAGGAGTATGAGAAATGTTGGAGGGGCTTTGGGAAAACAGGCATACTATTCCATTCTAGAGTCATGAATTAGTTTAACCATTCTGGAATGCAATTTGAAACTATGCTCAGGAAGTTACCAATATATGTATACTGTTTATTTTCTAAAAATTAAATCACATTTATTTTTGTTAAATTTTTAAGTTCCAAGCTATTTCCCTCCCTTCCTCTCAACCCTACACTAGAGAAGGCCACCATTTCTCTCTCACTCACATATATATTCATACATGTCTGTAGGCATTTGTGTACGTATATGTAAAACCATACTATGCAACTTCTATTAAGCAGTTCTTTCTCTGGAGGTAGATAGCACCTTCCTTCATAGGTCCTTCACAGTTGATTTGAATATTTATAATACTCAGAATAGCACAGTCATTTAGTTATTCTTCAAACAATATTGCTGTCACTATATCCAATATTCTCTTGGTTCTGCTCATTGTACTCTTCATTATTTCATGCAAGTCTTTCATGTATTTCTAAAATCAACCCACTCATCACTGCTTACAGCAGAGTGGTCTTTCATCACAATCATGTACCACAACTGGCTTAGCCATTCCTCAATTTCCAGTTCTTTGCCACCACAAAGAGAGCCACTATAAATATTTTAGAACTCATTCCTTTTTCCCTGATCACTTTGGGAAACAGATCTCAATAGTGACATTGCTGGATCAAAGGGGACACACAGTTTTGTAACTCTTTGGCATAATTCTAGATTGCTCTCCCAAATGGTTAGATAAGTTTACAGTGCCACCAATGGTGGATTAGTGCCCCAATTTTTCCACTTTCTGTGTATACTCATTAGCCCAGTGATACCACTACTAGGCACATCTACCCAAGGAAATCGAAGGAGAAGAGAAAAGACCCATACGTAGATGAATATTCCTAGCAGCAAAAAAAAAGGGTGCTTAAATGAATTGTATTCACTTGTTAGGGAATGGCTAAATAAATTATGGTACATGAATGTAATGCAGTATTATTTTGAAATAAGAAATGAGCCATTTCAGAGAAAACAGAAGATCTGTATGAACTGATACCGAATTAACTAAGCAGAACTGGAAGACAATTTATACAATAACGAGAAAATTATGACAAAAAACAATTTTGAAAGACTTTTTAACTCCGATCAGTGCACTGACAAACCACAATTCCAGAGGACTTAGAAGAACCATGCTACCCAATTCCTGAGAAGAAGTGATGGATGTAAAATGCAAAATAAGGCATATACTTTTAGATATGGTGACTGACAGAATCTGTTTTACTTGACTATGCATATTTGTCATGAAGTTTTCTTTTTCTTTTTTTGTTAAGTTGGGGAGATGTGAGAAGAAGAGAAAATAAATGCTAGTTAGGTGAAAAATAATTAATTAAAAAAAGAAGATAATCCCCTTGAGACTGGAGGCTGTTTTTCCTTTTTCTTTGGCTCTTCAGTGACTGGTACATAGTAAGAACATAATAAATGCTTGTTAATTGGTCTATGCCTATCTATATGTTGATAGATGAGTGTTAGAGGTTGTCTGAAAGTGAAACTAACAAAGTTAAATTTCTGAGCAGGAAACAAAGGGAAATTTAACTTGGAAAACCCACAAATGAATGTATCAGGGAAATCAGCTATGAGTTGATGACTGAATGGGAAGGGGAAACCTGAAAAATAGGCAGGCTGAAAAGGGACTTAAGGGAGAAGGTAGAAAGCAAATTAAATGTGAGTCAGAAACGTGGTCTGGCCCATTTCAAACAAATCCATTAATGTGCTGTGGCTTCAGCAAAATAGCTCAGTTGCAGAGAGAGTTGCTGCATGGGCAATGGCAAAGGCCAATGGCCAACCCCAGCCTGACCAACACTTACCAGGCTATGTTCTTACTCACGTGGCAGCCAAAGTCGTGGAGATAGACTGCAAGGAGTTCAAATAAGTGGGGACAAAAATAATCAGAGGAAGGGATTGATTGGAGAAGGAAGATCAAAGGGAGCCAAACTCAGAGAGGCTGGCTGGACGAGATTCAAAAAGAAACAAGCTATTTGAAGAATGTAAATGGTGAGGCGAGATAAGAGATGAGAAGTCATAGGGTGGAAGTGAGCCAAGAGGGAAGAGAGGCTCACTAGAAGACACGGAAAACTCCCTGACAGCAAGCTAGGCGTGTAGGATGGCATTGGAAACCAGCATCATATTAGGGTTTAAAACAGGATTTCTCCAAAATGGACCACATTATAGCAGAATCTTGGATAATCTTCCAAAGAAACAGACAATATTTGAAGATTTCAAAGTGAATTGGGGAGAGTGAATTCACTGTAGGATCAGTGTCAAGCTGGCTGAGCTCTTCAGGGGCTGAGACTTTCTCTCTAATGTACCATAAAGGTAAGGTCACGAATTCCCCAATCCCACCAGATTTTTTAAAATACCCAGTCAGCAAAGTCTTCACCAGTAATGACAACTCTCACAAAATACAGGGAGCACAGGGAATAATGGCCTTCTGGTCACATTTTCAATTTTCATTTAAATCCTTATTTGGCTTTTTTTTTTTTTTGAAAGCCCTGAACTAATTGTCTCCTCCAGACCCAAGAGCTGACAGTCCAAAAGCTAATTTGTATGGCAGTTCCTAAAATCACATTTCTAAACCAGACTTGGAAAAAGTAATTAAAACGATCAAAGGAATGAAACAGCATCTGTGTATGCATAGACTAACAAGATTAGGACTTTTTCATCTGGAAAAGGGCAAGGCTGAGAGGGGCCATGATTGACAAATCACTCCAGGTAGGCATGGACATGTTTGCTGAGTCCCAGAATTCTACAGCTAGCTGCCTGGGTAGGGTTAGGTTATATCATTCCCACCCTGAGCAGCCTGCCCTTAGTACAGCCACAGAAGACAAGCCCTAAGGAGGCGAATATTAGAGCAGGTGGGAGACATTTTGGAGGCAAGCCTAGCATCAGTTATTGGGGTTGGCATGGAGGCAGAATGTTACCCATTTTGTTACTCTCTGATTGATCATCTACCCCTTAGGTTCAAGCCATGGCCCTCTTGGTCTTATGACCCTTACTTTGGAGACCTCTTTCTTGGAGCTCACTGTAGGGCTATATAATATGGATCCATCTTGTATTGAAATAAGTTAGTTATCATAGTAAACATTAGAAGGACAATGTTATAAAATTGTTGGAAAGAGGATGGGCCAATTCTGTGGAGAAAGCAAGGGCCAAACAATGTCTATTGGGAGTTGACAGCCCTTGTGTTCCATTGGTTTCCATGACATATCATGCGAATTAAAAGGCCCTAAGCATATTGGATGGACCTTATGTGGTGGTTTTATACAAGTATATAGACAAGAAATACACAAGATTAGAAAGCACAGTTGGGTTCTAACTTGCATCGTTGAAGGGAGTGTCCATGACAATGAAACCACATATCTACTGTCAGTGAATAAACATTTATTAAATGCCTATTATGCATTAGGCACAGTGCTAAATGACGAAGTTACAAAGAAAGGTCAATGACTGTTCCTGCCTTCAAGGAGTTCATAGTCTAATGGAGAGAAAATATGAAAATAACTATGTAAAAATAAAACAAATACAGGATAAATTAGAGATAATTAACAAAAGGAAGTCACTAGCATGGACCCACTTTGAGGATCCCAAGAACTCCACTACAGAAAGGATCTAGTGGATTGGAATAGTAAAAAAGAAATCGAATAAATAGAGGTTATTGTACTAAAAGTCTATAAATATGCTACTCCCTGCTCAACATGAACTTCCAGGAAATAGAAGACATTTTGGCAGGACCAGCTGCTCATACCACCTATCACAATAAGCACCAGCGAGGTACTAGACCTAACTATAATATCATAAAAGTAGAAGAGAATGCACTGCTATTCAGTTATGATGGGGTGGGAGGGTATAATTCTTTTTTGTTTTTTATTAATGAATTTATCTATTTTTAGTTTTCAAGATTCACTTCCATAAGATTTTGAGTTCCAAATTTTTCTCCCCATCACTCCCCTTACCTACCCCAAGAGAGCATGTAATTTGACATAGACTCTACATATACATTCATATTAAACCTATTTACATATTAGTAATGTTGTAAAGAAGAATTAGAACCAATGGGAGAAACCACGAGAAAGAAGAAACAAACAAACAAAAGAGAGAGAGAGAGAGAGAGCAAATAATATGCTTCAATCTGCATTCAGACTCCATAGTTCTTTTTCTAGATGTGGACAGCATTTTCCATCATGAGTCTTTTGGAATTGTCTTAGAACCTTGCATTGCTGAGAAGAGCTATCAAAGTGAGTCATAGCATGATGTGACTATTACTGTGTACAATGTTCTCCTGGCTCTGCTCACTTCACTCAGCATCAGTTCACGTAAGTCTTTCCAGGAGGGAATATAAATAATGGATATGAGGAGATCAATAAAGACAGTATAGGTAGTTTTGACTGCATAAAATAAAACAAAAAGGTTTTAGAGGAACAAAATTGGCCTTGCTAGAATAAGATGAGAAACAGTTTGTTGGAAAAAATCTTTGTAGCAAATATCTCTAATAATGGTCTGATATCTGAGATACCCGATATGTAGATATCTTAGAAACTGATATAAATGTATAAGAATAAGAACATTACCCAACTGACGTTAGGATCACAGGAACATTGATTTAGACCTCTAAGGCACCTTCATTTTACAGATGAAGAAACTGAAGCCCAAAGAGGATGGCTTTCTCAAGTCAGAGAGGTGACTTGCCCAGGGTCTCACAGGTTATCAGTAACACTGGTGGGAACCTGGCTCCACTGGCTCCAAAGCCAGTGATTGTTTCATTGTACTGTGTACTAGTGTTTTCAAAGGATATGAATAGATAGTCTTCAAAAGAAGAAATATAATCTATCAACAGTCATATGAAAGAATGCTCCAAATCATTAACAAGAAAAATATAAATCAAAATAACTGAGTTTTTAATCTCATACCCATCAGATTGGCAAATATGACAAAAGTAGAAAATGGCAAATGTTGGAAGAACTTTGGGAAAATAGGTACATCAATGAAATAACTGTTGGTAGAGCCTACTGTACATACCCTTTGACCCAGTGATACCAATCTTAAGTAAATAGTCCAAGGAAGTCAAAGGTCAAGGAAGGGCCAAATATATGTGAAAATATTAATAATAAAATTTTAAAAATAGCTAATGACTGGGACAAAGTAGGTATCTTTTGATTATGGAATGCCTGAACAAATTCTGGTAGATGGATGAAAGTGAATTATTTTTTCTCCCTTAAGAAGTGAGGAATGTGAAGAATTAAGAGAAACTTGGGAAGATTTGTATAAACTGATGATGCACATCAAATGAAGCAAAACCAGAAGAACATTTTACTTACAGATGCCCAAAATGTAAAGTAAAAAATGGACATTATTGTACCATAAGAAATGAAGAGTATGAAGAATTCGGAGAAACTTAGGAAGATTTATATGAATGACTGCAGAAGGAAGTAAGAAAAAACAAGAGAACAATATACAAAGACCACAACAACACAGAAAGGCTTCAGAATGATGGCTGATGATGGTGAAGCACGCTTACCCCATCTCAGAAACAATGGGAGAGGAGGAAAGAAGGAGCAGACATTGGGGGAGGAGAGAGCAGTACGGATACACAATGAGGCAGACATTTTCAGATATGACCAATGTGTTGATTTCTTTTGCTAAGCTGTATTTATTTGGATTGGGGCAGCTGGTGGTGCAGTAGATAAAGTGAGTCTGGACTCAGGAAGACCCGAGTCCAAATCTGGCCTTAGAGTCTTACTAGCTATGTGATCTCAGGCAAACCACTTACTCTCTATTTGCCTCCTCCATAAAATGGGGTAATAACAGCACCTCCCTCCCAGGGTTGTTGTGAAGGTGAAATGAGACAATAATTATAATGTATTTAGCAGAATGCCTGGTACATAGTAAGCAATATATACATAATCATCATCATCATCATCATCATCACCATTACCGCTACTCGTTACAGGACAGGGCTCTATTGAATTAAAGGTGAGTGCCACTGGAAAATTATAGTGATATAAAACCGCAGCATTAAGAAGAAAAGAACGACGCACGAATAGATTTTCGACGAAATAATTGATAAAAGGCAAATTATGAAAGAGCAGTTAGAGATGTTCAAGTGATTCGACCTTTGAGGACATCATGGGGGTTACACGGCAATCAAAAAGAACCACATTTGGCTCCCTCTTCTATCGCTTTGGCAGCGTACTTCCCTCCTCTCTGGGCCATACTTTCCTCATCTGTGAAATGAGAGGGGTGGAAGGAGCCCCATGGACCCCTTCCCAGAATCATATTTTTAAACAATTTAATGAAATGCTAAATATCAGTTAGAGGGTTAGTGAGAATAAAGATGGATTTTTTCCCCCACTCAAGTTCATGGATGACTTGAAACCTACCCATGGACCCCTGGGAATTTAGGGAACCTAAATGAAGAATGCTAGGACTAGATGACCTCTAAGCTTCTTTTCTCTGCCGAACCCTCTGATCCTGTGAGCTGTCTCCAAGTGTGCCTTGATTTCCAAGTTGGAGACCAGTGGCTAGAATGAAGAGACCATTGGGCTGGGCCAGTGTGGCATTTCTACAACTTTCAGGAATTATCTGGTAGCTGTAGGGGAAACTTTTAATGTACTTGATAAATTAAATATCAGGAAGGATCAAAGACTGTAGAGAGGAGGTGAAGACAATCTTGAAGCTTTTAATTTGATCTGCCCGTGATGCCAGCCCGCAGAGACAAGCATCCAGGGACAGCTGATTCCATTCAGTGAGCTGGGAGCTCTCAGAATCAATCTTCTTTACTATTAGCAGTCCTCCGCAATGAGAAAAGATTGTACAAAGGCTAACGCTAGCTGCAGTGTTTCCAAAATCCTGAGGTGTTAGAAGAGCTCAGTGGACAAATCGGAGAGTCTAGTTATGAGAACAGAAATTATGCTTTCTGAAAATCATTGGTTGAATACATAGAAATCGTAAGTCTAAAGGTCCTGGAGCAGAGGTGTCCTACCCCTGTCCTGGATGGGATGAGAAATGCTGTCAGGGATTAAGAGCTGGCCTTGGAGCTAAATGATCATTCAAAAAAACATTTCTAAAGTCCTTACTACAACAAAAACAGTAATAATCACATTCATCCAGTACTGGAAAATTTGTAAAGCGTTTTACAAAGATTATCTCATTTTGTCCTCATCACAGCTCTGGGAACTAGGTGCTATAATGATAGCTAGGATGATGCTAATATTAACATTAAGAATAATAACTTACATTTACGTAGTATTCGTTTCTCTGGCCAGCCTCTGTGCCTGGAATGTTTTCCCTCTTCTGCTCCGATTACTCACTTCCCTGGCTTTCTTTAAGTTCCACCTGACATTCCCCCTTCTACAGGAAGATTTCCCCAGGCCCTCTGAACTCCAGAAGTGCCTTCCCTCTGTTTATCCTGTTTGTTACTTGCTTTGTATATATTTGTCTACGTATTGTCTCCCCCATTAGAGTGCAAGCTCCTTGAGGGCAGAAACTAGTTTTTTTTTTTTTTTTTGCCTCTTTTTGTATCCCCAGCACTTAGCACACTGCCCGGCACATAGTAGGTGCTTAATAAATTTTTATCGAATGAATGAATGAATGCTTATTGTGTGCCAGGTACTGTGCTAGGCTGTTTAAAATTATGACTTCATTTGATACAACAACCCTGGGAAGTAGGTGCTATTGTTACCCCCATTTTATAGATTGGAAGACTGAGGCAGATAGAAGTTAAATGACTTTGCCCAGGGTTGCTCATTTAGTAAGTGTCTGAGGTGAGATTTGAACTCAGGTCTTCCTGACCCCAAGCCCATTGTGCCACCAGCTGCCAAGTTACTTGGCTTCTTGGTACCCCCAAATAACTAAGACCATTAAATTGTAAAGCCCCTTGAAATACCTCTTCCTCAGGAAAAGTCCCAAATGTGTTGACATGACTTCATCACATCACTGGACTCCCCTGACTGTCTTCTTTTCCTACATCTGTGTTTTCTATGACTAACTTGCTGGGCTTTTTCCTATTCCCTTCTTGAGTAGCTTAAAGGTAGGCTTTTGTAGTATACAAGGCAGAGTTCTGCTGTCATGGTGTCTGCCCTTGGCAAGTCTCTTTTCATTGGGTTTTCATGAGTATCTTAGAGGAGTGATGTCCATCCTCACCCAGGTAGTGCTGATGGTCAATTGTTCTTCTTATCAACTGAGATAATATTTGTAAGAGGGCTTAGCATGGTGCCTGGCATGGAGTAGGCACTATAGAAATGCCTTTTTCCTTCCCTTCTCTTATGGTAGAGTAGATTGCCCCAGTAGTAGGGTAGGTACAGTGGAAAAAGGTGTGTCTGTATTGGGCGGGGAGCAATACAACCTATGTATATTTTATGATTGGCTTGCCAAGTTGGGGAGTTAAAGAAAATAAGGATGCCCAGGGTTTAAATTACATTTGGAATGACTGTGACTTTTCCACTGGATGCAAAAATTAAGGGGCATTGACATCACCATCCTGAGGCTGGCCTTTTCCCCACCATGATCTGATGTAGTGGTTGGCACAATGTAAGCATTTAAATGCTTTTTCATTCATTCATTTATGGCCTCATCTCAGGTAACTTCCCTACCTTGCCCTATTCTTAGCAGTGAAGCCTTATACAAGAATATGCTTGTCCCTGACATTGACTTTACTTTGGATAATAACCCTTCCTCCCCCCTTCTCCTATCCCCTATGCTTTGACCCTGGTGCAAAATTTGTTAGTTATGACTTTGGGAATGTCCAAGAGTTGCTAAGGATGGCATTGTTAAAAATAAGTGGTAGCAATGAAAATAGGGAGAGTATACCAGCTGGGTTTTTGTGGGTCTAAAGCAGTTTGTAACTTATTTGCACAGCTGAAAGGCCTAATTAAAATGAATAATAAAATGCCCATATTCTCTTCAATAAAGCTAACCCTTTCTTGTCATCTATTGGCTCCTTGAGTTATTCTCTTAAAAGGAATAAAAAATTTTTCTCATTCATCCATGCAGTTCAGTGGGCACTTTTAAAAAAATGATACATGTGGGCTAATTCCTATTGACTTTATACAGAAAGAAATCATACCTTGTTATTCCAACCACAGTGTTATTTTACAGCTAAATCACACAGATTTCCTTCTGCAGCAATGAATGACTTGAAATGCATGTGAATTTGGAAGGTGAGGGAGCACGGACGCGAGGGCTTACGAATGGAAGCTATGGCTATATTGTAATTTTGGGCAGTGAAAAGTGGTCTATAATGGAAACTGGAAGCCAAGTGATTTTGAAACAGAAAATGCTCCAAGTAAAAAAAACAAAACAAAACTAAACTAAATTTAACGAAGTCCACTGAGTTAGTTCATAGGTTTATCTATTTGGAGGAGGAAATGCAGGTAGACAGTGTGCTGGACCCAGAACTGAATGGGAAGGAGAGAGCTGGGTAGACTGGATTTGGGAAAGCTACATAGAGCTTTAAGTGACCTCCAACCTGTCCCCCGACACAAAGCTCCACATTTTTGAGGGCCATGATTCTTCTATTGATGCCATATGATTATAAGTCCTGGACCAACACAATTTCCAAAAGATCAAAGTTATAGGCAATGGAAACTCACATCCATGGGAGGTGGCATTATTGGGTCACAGCATCTTACTCTATGATGACTTGCACATGAGAAGTGATTGATGTTGAAGTTATTATCCAGAAAATACAGGCTTGGAAAGGAGACAGGCCAGTTACATATCAGAAGTGAAAGATAACAGATGGGCAGCCCAAACAATCCACTGGTACCCATAAATCATTCAAAGCCTAGCACAGCAGTACTCAAACGTTTTGGTGTTGGGATCCCTTTATGCTCTTTAAAGGGATCAAGGACCCCCAAGAGTTTTTGTTTATGTGCGTTTCATCCATAGACATTTACCTCAATAGAAATTAAAATGTCTGTGGTGTTATAATGATTTTGACCTCAAAGATGCTTGAAAGGGTCTTGGGGACTCTAGGGGTCCCTGGACTACAATATGAGCTCCCTTGACCTAGAGGAAGATGTCGGCCTCATTGACTAGATACTTATATAAGAATTACATATTATATATATACATATAAGATATATAAGTGAAAGATATAAGAATTATGGGAAGGTCTGGCATTGGATCTGCACCATTTGATAAATACACATAGTGATGAAGTCAAGGATCAGCTGAGGAAGAAAAGAAATGACAACGCAGACCCCATGTTAACCTGAACCCTTGCCCATGTCAGTAATAATACTCTATGTTTACAACAAACAGAGTGTTGGACTTAGAACGAGAAAGACCTGAGTTCAAATCCTGCCTCAGACACTTACTGGCTAGGAGGCCAGTGGTACATCACTTACTCTTTCTGAGCCAAATGCTCCTCATCTGAAAAGTTTGAATAATAGTATTGCCTCCCCTCATGGGGCTTTTTTGCAGAATAAATGAATTAACATATAAAAACCCTGCAAACTTTAAAGCACTATGAAAATACAAGTTGCTCTTATTATTTACGTTACTTAGCACTGTCCTTGTGAAGCTGGGAGTGCACCACAGTCCTGCAATATTAATGGTGTCATACAATGGAGGGAGGCCAAGACTTGGAGTCAGGAGTCTTGGGTTCAAATCTTCACTATGACATTTAGTGTATGTGTGACCTTGGGCACACTGCTATCCTTTCTCAGTCCTCACTTTCCTCACCTAAAAATGGGAATGTGGACTTTCCATCTCTAAAATCCTATGATTCCCAAGGTGGGAACTGGAGGGGAAGGGGGTTGAACCAGCAGAAGAGAATTGTGAAGGGAGAGGAAGGAGGTCTTGCTTCATTCTTTGCATGGAGATGCAAATCTCTGGTGTCTGGCACAATTCCTGGCACGCTGTAGGTACTAAACGAATGCTTGCTGATTGATTAAAATATTTGAAGAGTAGTCATGTAAAAGAGGGATAAGACTTGGTTTGCTTAGCCCCGAGGGACATAAATTGCAGCACGTTGAAATTGAAGAGTTACATTTAGGCTTTGGATTGAAACAACCTACTCACGTCCTGACAGAGGCGATGGGATGAATTCAGGACACGTTTTTTTTTGTTCTTGACCAATGTAGGAATTGGTTTTGCTTGACTGTATATATTTATTATGAGGGGTTTGTTTTTATATTTTTTCAATGGGGAAAGCAGGAGGAAAAGAAAGGTAGAGTGTTTTTTTTAATTGAAAAAATTTGTGAGACTTAGATTAGCAAAAAGAAAAAAAAATCATTTCCAAGATTAGCGCTATCCAAGAGAAGAAGTGACTGCCTCAGGAAGTGGCGTGTTCCCGTCCCCAGAGATCTTCAACTAGAAGTTGGGTGACCACTTGTTCAGTGGATCCTTGGCCAGATGTGAGCTGGACTGGATAACCTCTAAGGTCCCTTCTGGCTCTTAGATGCTGTGATCCCACGAATGCCGGGAAGCACAGAAATGGATGTTAGAAGGAGATCTTAGAAGCTCATTCCCTGAAGATCTTTAAAAATAAGGTAGACAACCGTTGGCTTGGGTTGCTCTAAGTACAATTCTGCCTAAAGGCAGATGTTACCCAATGCTCTCTTTAAATCCCTTTCTTATTTTATGATTCTATGAATGAAATTGATCTGACAAGCCCAAGGTGATAGAAATTCTAGAGGGGAAAAGAAGCCAAAGAGATGTCAAGAAACTCAACTTCATTTGGCAAAAAGAAATCTTTCCTGCCTGTCGCTTCTATGCTGCACTGTTACAAATTATATGGACTTTAAAAAAGTATCATTCTCCTTTCCCCCTTTCTTCTTCTTTAAATATTCTACCCTCACCTGACTTCCTGCCAATGCTAGTCCTCAAGTTCATTTCCCTTGGTTCTGGAAGTTTAAATAGAAAAACAAAATAAGGAATTTGGGATCTTGTTTGTTCCAAACCTTACCTCCACTTGGAGGAGGCACCTAGCACCATCCCTTGGAGAGAGAGCCCTCATAGGCACCGTCAGTCAGCTTAGGTCCCTTCCTTGATGCCCGATTGGCCAGGAAGTGAGATGACCACAAACTTTGCCTTCATTCTTTAGTGTGATACAGTGCACAGGTGTCTAATATGTAGCCTACACAACATTCCTGAGTGCAACCCAACCAGATTAAAATGAAATTGGGAAATATTTATCAAAATAAACAAAACCACAATAAGACACAGATGATACAACATTCTAAAACTAAGTCAACATGTGGCAGACAGGGATCCTTAGGTATGCATCAGTGGTCTCCTTCTCTGTTTGATGCCCCTGCTGTAGTGCATGAGGGGCCTAGCCGTGAAGTCATAAGATCCTTGACTGAGAATAGGAATGTCTGTAGAGATCTAGTTTAATATCCTCACTATATAGATAGAAAAAGGCCCAATGACTCATGAAGACAATTTAGGTAAGCAAGCATCAGAAGCAGGATTGGAACCCAGTTCCTCTGATTCCAGAGTCAACGACACTCCCCATGACAGGTGAAGTTAGGAAGATCTGGTTAGGTCTTACTTTTGACACTGGCTGATACAGAAGATATTAGCTTTGTGAACATGGGCAAATTGTTTAACCTTTCAATGTCCCAGGAAATTTTCCAAGACTGTTAAGTTACAGATCAGCCACTATTCTAGATTGCTAGAGGGTGTTTCATTCCTCAATGGCATTCCCTTTGGTAATTAAGATTGCCGGATTGAGATTAAAAACAACAACAACCCAGCAACAAATAGGATAAGCACCTACTGTATACAAAATATTCTGGTCTGTATTCTGGGAATACAGTAATGAAAATCAACCAGTCAACAACTGTTTGTTATGTGCCAGG
>CM053626.1:15424963-15452697 GCA_028646595.1 Phalanger gymnotis | reverse complement strand
TATTCTAGATTGCTAGAGGGTGTTTCATTCCTCAATGGCATTCCCTTTGGTAATTAAGATTGCCGGATTGAGATTAAAAACAACAACAACCCAGCAACAAATAGGATAAGCACCTACTGTATACAAAATATTCTGGTCTGTATTCTGGGAATACAGTAATGAAAATCAACCAGTCAACAACTGTTTGTTATGTGCCAGGCACAAGGTGATAGGATCCAGTTCCTGCCCTCCAGGAGAGTAATTTGCCCTGGTTTTTCTATTGAATCGGCTAATTTTCCTTTGAAGGGAGTTGTTGGCCCGAGGAATTAGGCTTTGGTTGTTGATGTGATTTCCTAATCCTAATTACAAAAGGAAGGAATAGTGGGTGGAGAACTGGTCCACCAGAGATTTTAGTGGAATTCCTATTGCCCTGTGGGGATGCCTCCCTGGCTGAGTGTTCCCGATTGCTACGGGAGAGCAGAATTCTAGTCGAGTTTAATCAGGGGTTGGATCCTTTTTGATATTATCAGAAGTAAAATTGCTTTCTCATTGCATTTTAATCCAGCACCTAAATCACTAGACAGGCCTGAGCTAGGCCTCCCCTACAATATTTGGCATTTGTTTGCCAAGGATTGTTATGGTGAAATTCATGAATGAAGTAAGGGAAAGAATGGCGCAAAAAGAAAGGAAGCTCCTGGTGGGCTGATGAGCGTATACAGGACTCCCAGCACTTTTACCAGGAACCCTCTCAGTGGAATGAGGAGGAAACATTCACTCTGTAATGAATGCTTAGGGACTTGACGCTGAAAATTTAAAAAAAAAAATAGCAAATGTAAGAACCCTTAGCTCTTAAAGGGGATAGCTTTAGAAAGGCTGGATCACCACTGTAAGGAAAATGAGGAGAAATCATTCTGCTTATTAGGCACAGAGGTGGGTGTGATTCTGATTTTAAGGACCATGCCTTAAAGGCAGAGATGGTTTATAGATCTAATAAAGATCACAGGAATAAAGAGCAACGCCAATGGGAGCAAAGACTGATAGGCTACCAGTGAAAATTGGAGAATGTGTTAAACCCTGGGAGGTTAAGGATATAAGGGAAGAGGACAGAAGCAGCGACAAAGATAAGGACTTCGACTTGGCTCCAGTGGGAACAAGGCCTTGGGCCTATCCTATTACTACCCTCTAGGATACGACCTCTTAGAGAATGACTTCCTCTGAAGGGGAAGCAGAAGGTCAATGCATTTTTACTACCAAGGAACTTAGAAGGTTGCTCCAGAAGTTCAAGCGGGAAGCTAACGAATCATTAGAAAAATGGCTGATGAGGTCATAGTCTAAAGGAGGCAACACCGGGTCTGTCAGCTGCGGGGATTCATTGGCTTGGAGGGAGTCAGAGGGCTTGCTTTTACACGACTGGCTGAACCAATCAGAGGCCTGAGGGGGGAGATTATCCTTCTTCCTTTCTGGGGTGGCTAAAACAGGAAATTCTGAATATTTCAGGACAAAGAGTTGAATTTCCTCTGTAGCTGGTTCCCAGGTAGGACATAGAAAAGGAAAAAGCAAAATTTTAAAAAGAGATGGGTTTGGTAGGAGAGATTTGTGCCCCCTTTCCATGAACCCTCATTTCCTATGACTAGCCCATTTTGGGGGTACAGTTAGATCCTACTTTTTGATGGAACCCCACCTGAACAACATTGGGCTTTAGCTAAATGCCTTCCCTTCCAGAATACCACAGAAGTCTGGGCAGATCAATCAGTGAAATTTGAGTAGGACAGTGGGGTATCCCCAGCAGCTTTCTGGGCAGATAGGGCTACCCACATAAATAGAGGACTGTAGCATCATTTGAGGAGGCACCATGCTGACACATTAGGCAGGTGGAAGGAGAGCTGCTCTTTCCTATAAGAAGCTCTTGAAACGTGCAGTGAACAAGAAGAAGATTGATGGTTAGCTGACGCATGCTATTAATCACGTTTTATTAGGACATCTGGGACCGGGACAATAAGGGTTCATCGGCCTCTCCGAAATTTAGGGACCCTACCCGACCTGATTACCTCCCACACCGCTTGATCATTCAGAGCCATTCAAAGCTCTGCATCCATATTTGAGGAACAGCTTAGGGGCTAATCAGTCAGTCAACAAGCACTTATTAAGCTCTTACTGCATGCCAGGGACTGTGCTATGTGCTGGGGATTCAAAGAAAGGCAAAGAACAATCCCTGTTCTCAGGGAGCTCACAGTCTAACAGGGGAAGCCACATCCAAACTACTAGATGTAGACATGATCTATATGGAGTGTATGAGTGCAATCTGGAAGGGGATGCATTAGCATCTCCTGTAGAGCAAGGGTCAAGTTCATCCAATGCTCAGGTATTTCTCAGTGCAGGACTACAGAGGGGCCAGAAGCCAAATGCCCAATCAAGTCACTGTGGCTTAGGGCAAATAAAGTATTAATGCCTTGTGGATACAAGTCATGCTATGCTGTAGCCTCTAAACAATTAAAATTGAGGCTCTCTCAAAGGGCATGCAGAGACAGCCTTGGCATCCTCCTCCTCCTGTGTGTCCAAGCAATTGTCAGATTTCCGAATTTCTGCCTCCACAGCTCCGACATCCAACCCCTTTCCTCAAATCCCAAAGCCACTATCTTAGTTCACGAGATCATCACCTCTTGCCTTGATGATTGCAAAGCCTCCTAAGTGGGCTCTGCCTCAAATCTTCCACACCTCAGGTCCATCCTACAAAATTCTGTCCAGGTGATTTCCTTAAGAAGAGATCTGACAGTGTGACTCTCCTACTTGGTAAAATCTGGTGGCTTCCTATGGCTTCTAGAAGAAAATATAAATTCCTTTTTAGCTATTAAAGCCCCTCATAACCTGTCCTCAAAGGGTCTTGCCAGCCTTGTTGGCTTGTACTCTTGTATTCCACTCTGATCCAGCCAGACTGGCCTCTTGTCTGTTCCTCTAACACAACCCTCCATCTCTGTCTCTAGGACTTTCCATTGGCTGATCCCCACTCTTGTTCTTTACTCCTGCCACATAGAGCTCTTCTGAGCTGGGTCTGACTCAGGCCAATGCCTGGGTAGTTTGCACTTGAGGATGGGGAAAAAGGGAGACGTTTGTACGTAGATCATTCAACAATTGACAAAAGGAGATTTACTTTGCCACGGAAGGAGAAAGATCTTCAACATGAAGACCTTCCTTGCCTGTGTGATCCACCAGCTGAGCACAGGGTGCTCTCGTGTTGGCAATGAAGAAGCGATGCCAACAAGCTAAGCCTTAGTTCCCTGAGATGACCAGGTCTCGAAGATGGTCTCCATACTTTTAAAGGAAAAACTAGCCCAACTTGCATGGGGGTAGGGATTAGGATATTGCTACTACCACAAGAATTCTTGTCTTCCTTTATGACCTAACTCAAGCCCCTCCTTCTCCAGGAAGCCCTCCTTGATCCTCCCTCCCCCAAACGTCAGTGTACTTCCTTCCAAACTAGCTTGCATCGAAGTCCTTTTTATTTATTTGTATTTGTTTTCTTTATATTTAGTCTGTATGTATTTATGTATGTACTTGCAGTCTCTCCCATTAGAATGTAAGCTTCTTGAGATTCAGAATTACTTCATTCTTTGTACTTGTATCTCCAGGGTTTGGCACAGTGGCTGGCACACAGTAGGCACTTAATAAATGCTCATTGATTGAATTGATAGGAGAGGAAGCTAGGATAGGGAAGACATGATTATTCCCATTTTAGAGATGAGAGAATGACTGACTTTCCCAAAGTCACAGCTGGGGACTAGAATCTTCACTTCCAAATACCATGGGACAGAGCAGACAGGCTGCTAGAATGAAGAGTCAAGCTCTCGCTCACCAGCCATGTAATCCCTTTGAAAGTGGGGATGAGAATGCCTCGTAGTGCCAACTTCACCTGGTTGTTGGGAGCCTCAAATAGAATAATGTATGTAAAGTGCTTTGCAAATACTTAAAAGGCTTATGAAATGTCTGGTGCTGACGCATGATTCTGTGTCTTCTCCTATGCTGGACCTTAATGATCTCCGTTAAATGACGAGCATATTATGAAGTATTTTTATGTCGAGCGAAGCTGGTCGACTGCTCTCCATTTCTACTGAGCACAGAACAAGTAGCGTCATGAGGGACGTGGGCTAGATTTAAGAACTCCCCGTCAATCACTAGAAAAAGGCACCTGGGGAGGCCATAGAGATGCTTTTTTAAAACCAGGTGGGTTTTTCTTGGTCTACAGTAAGTTAGACCTCGATGGCTGACCCTCTGTGTGTCTGATCCCTATAGTTCTATAAATGTTATTGCTATATTCTTAATTGAGTTATTATTTTGCCAAGCTGACAATATTATCATACCATCCTATGATGAACTAAGGGATAGATTATAACCCCCATTTCGAAGACACAGAGACTGAGTCACAATGCAAATTAGTCGTTTAAAGTAAATCTTCAGCTGAGCGTTTCTCCTTGAATCTGTGTAAAGCAAGGAAGCGCGATCATTTTTCTTTTTAAGAAAATGCTTTGATTTTGCTTACCAAAGAAGCCAGCTCCTCCTTTTCAGAGTGGTACTAAGGCTGGGGATGGGCTTTGGGCTTTGGGTTCTAATTCCAGTTCAGACACTTTCCTGAGTGAGCTCAGAGAGATTGTTTAACCTCTCTGGGCCTCGCACATCGTAAACAGAAGAGGTTGGATCAGACGACCTCGGAATTCCTTCCCAGCTTTCTAGATCATATCTGATGCTGGAAGTAGGATAGAAGGCAGCCCTGGAAGCTTTCCTCTCTCCTATATTATGAAAGCAGAAGGGAATGTTTTGCTTAGGACTTCAGTTATTCTGAATTTATGAGGCCCGTGTGACTCATAGGGTCAAGAGCACACCTTTCTGTTGGGTTCATGAATAATGGCTTTGTGACCACTCACCAAGAGAGGGAAGAGGGGCCAAGGGAAGATGCCTGAAGTCTGTAGAAAGCACCGAGGGGAGATGGAGAACCTGTTAGTTAATAATAAAAAGAATTCTTCGGTGACTGCTCAGATGAATAAATATTTTAAAAAGGCAGGGAGTATGTAAAGAATTTTAATCTAGCTCGGGTGTTCACTCCCCTCGACAACAACTGCTGAGAAACCACTGGCCTCTGAATGATTCATGGACCCAAATGCAACTAGAGTGACAGCAACGGTCCAACCCCAGACTTGGAAAATGGGCTCCCTCTTCTTCTGTGTCCTGGCTTGGCTTCTCCTCGATGTGAATGGAGGCCCTGGTGAATGCTGAGGGACACAGGTCCTCCCCACTCCCACCTGCTCCGTTGCCCCAGGGATCAGTAAAGGTCTCCTAGGATTGCAGGACAAGCATAACGAAAACGGCTAACATTTATGTCACATTTTAAGGTTTTCGAAATATTCTACCCATATTCTCTCATTGGCTCCTTCCTATAACCCTGTAAGGTGGGTGCATTACTGTCTCCATTTTAGAGATGAGGAAACTGAGGCTTAAAGAGTTTAATATGATAGATTTAGAGATGGAAGGGAGCTGGAAGGCTGTCAGTGCCAGCACCTTTACAGATAAAGTAACTGTGGTTCAAAGAGCTTGGGTGATTTGCTCAGGGTCATGGTGGCTCAGTGGGGAGATCAATAGAGCCTAAAGGCAGGAAGTCCTGAGTTCAAATCCAGTCTCAGATACAACTAGCTGTGTGACCCTGGGCAAATCACTTAACCTTATGTGCCTCAGTTTCTTCATCTGTAAAATAAGCTGGAGAAGGAAATGGCAAACTGCTCCAGTGTCTCTGCCAAGAAAACCCCACAAACAGTCGGACACAACTGAACAATACAGGTAGTAGGTGTCAGAGTAGGTTTTGAACCCAGTTCTTCCTGTTGCCAACTTTGGCACACTATTCACTTTGCTACCAGGGTACTTTTGTCTGTGGTTACACACAATCCTAGACACATGAAACTGAGCAAAAGTTTTGGCATTTGGGAAGTGTTACAGCAGGAAGAAGCTTGGATTGGGCCACCAAAGACCGCAGTTCAAATCCTGAATCTGCCTTTCACCAGCTGTGTGCCTTTGGGCACTTTCTGGACCTTTTGGACTTTCCTTCCACAGATGGCAGTTTCTTATTTTCAATAAAATGACAAGGAGGGGGCAGTGGATTATACCATCTCTAGCGTCCCTGCCAACCCTGAATCTGATTGTTCAGGTTTCCATCTTCCTGCCGCTAATGACCTTGAGCAAACGATGGCTCTTTAAGTTGTATTTCTTTATGGGAGAAGTGGGAATAATGTTAAGGGAATTTCTTTAATCCCACCCCCCCACAACTCCCACCCCCCTCCCTGCATCAGTGTCTTGGCCTGTAAAAATGGGAATAACAGATGCCCAAAAGGAAATTGTGAGAAAATCCCTTAGTAAACAGTAAAGCATCACAGAAACATAACCTATTATTATTGAGAAGATGCTGGATCACAGAGAGAGTGCTAGTAGGGCTCTCCAGGGTCATCTGCCTCATTTTACAGAGGAGAAAACTGAGGCCCAGAGTAGCTAAATGACTTTCTTAAGGTCACCAAGTAGAAAGAGCATTGATTCAGGAGGAAGAGGACCTGGGTTCAAATTCTACCTATGACGATGGCTGTGTGACCTTGGGAAAGTCACCTAACATCCTTAGGTCTGTTTCCTTATCTGTGAATAGAGCTTGCTGGACTAAATGGCCTCTAGGATCCTTTCCAGCTCTATGATCATATGACTGAAGTCTCAGAGCCAGTATTTGAACTCAGATCTTCTCACTACAAAACGAACCTTCTTTCTACTGTTATCACGCTTTCTTCTTGACCTAGCAGATAAAGGTCTGGCCTTGGGGTCTTGAAGCTGTGGCATCAGGTTTTTCCTTTGGAGCCTACTAGCTGTGAGACCCTAGACAAGTCACTTAACCTCTCCCCTGTAAGAGATGAGGGAGCCACCTGAACTGGTGGAGGGTCTTTCCACACCAGGAGTTCTCTACACCAATGAAATGGCAGGTCCAGACCAAATACAACAATAGCTAATTATAGCTATTTAAAAATGGCTATTTATCAGGCATTTTGAGGTTTGCAAAGCACTTTATATAGACGACCTCCTGTGACTCTCACGACAGCACTAGAGGTAGGTGCTATGACAATTTCCATTTTGCTGAGGTCACACAGCTAGTAGGCTCCAAAGGAAACACTGGAACCCATGTCTTCCAGCCTCCAAGGCCAGACCTTTAGCCCCTACATTTCCATTTCTGATGACTCCTGGTCAGAGAAGCCTTAAAGTTTGATGAGACTGACCTGGCAGCTGCCCAGGCTACATCTTTCCAGACACTTCACTGAGCCTGATTGCTGCCCTGAGCTTGTAAGCTGCAGTGTTGTGGACCCCCCACCCGTTCCCTGCATCCACAGTGCTTTCTTACCTACCCATTCTGAAATCAGAGGCTCATGGGCTTTAGAGACAGAAGGGGCCTTGGAGATCTTCAATTCAGGCCCTTCACTTTGCTATAAATCAGTTGCCCCCTGCCCAGAGAATGGAGGCTGTGGTCCTGCCCTGCCTTTACTTCACATTCACGCCCAGTAGTACCAACCCCAATGCCTGCGTCTCTCAGGCAGAGTATGCCTGCAGGGCTTTGAACACTTACAGAAGCTTCCTTCCCTCAGTGCCCAGGCCTGGCTGGCTTTAAACCCAAAGCTCTGTTCTAGGGGGGTCTGTAACTTAGCCGGCTCCACTTACCCCCTGCCCTTGCTCAGATTAACAGCCTCCTCTGGGCACAAGTCCTTACGTGCGTCCTCCTGGGGCCCCAGCCGCACGGTGGCAATGCCCGATGCCAGTCCAGATACCCGTCCTGGTGCCAATCCCAGAGCCTTCTGTAACCTTGATGGTCCGTCCTACCCTGGAAGTTAGAGGCAGCCTGCTGCAGCTGCATGCCTACCCTTGCCATCCACGGGCAGCCAGGCTCCTGCCCTGCCACTCAAACTTCTGCCAACTCAAGCCCCGGCACCCTCCCCCGACGCCTTGCCAAGCCTGTGGGGCGGGAGCCTCCAGGAGGGCACATTCCGAAGGGAAGGTCCATGAGCTCACCTGCAAAGCAGCCAAGATCGCACATTGGAGGCTGAGCTTGCTGCAAAACTTCCGAGGGGATGTCTGCAGCCCAATCTCCCGGACTTAAAGGGACAGGGCCCTTTTCGCCATATAAGGAGACAAGCCGCTCCTCTCCAGGGCTGCCAGGAAACCTGGGAGACTGGAGAGGCTCACTACCTTTCTTTGGATTACAATAGTGTAAGTCTGGCTGGAGAAGATTTGAATCCCTGTTGGGGGATGGGGGCGGGGTTTGAGAGGGGAGGACTGTGGAGCCCACGGGCTAACAAAGGATTTGGAGATGGGAGAGACAGAGGGCATCGTCTCACCCAATTTACTTTGTAAATAAAGAAGCAGAGAAGCCGAGGGAAAGTGACTTTCTCCAGGTCAAAAAGATAAGATCATTGAACATAGATTTAGGGCTGGAAGGAACCCACATCAGTGTCACCCGATCCCACCCCCTCATTTTACAGATGAGGAAACTGAGGCAGAGGACGGTTAAGTGAGACGAGTAGTAACCTTCAGGAGGAGTGATTTGAAACCAAATCTTCTGATTCCAGAGTCAAATCAGCAAGCATTTGTTAAGCACCTACTATGTGCCAGACACTGTGCTAAGGTATGGGGATACAAAGAAAGGCAAGCAACCTTCCCTGTTCTCAAAGAGCTCATCTTGAGGGGGAGAAGACGTGCAAACAGCCGCGTACCAACACGATAGGCGTTGGATAAAGTCCGGATAATCAACAGAGGGATAGGAAAGGACGGGGAAGGCTTCTGGCAGAAAGGGTGATTTTTGTTCTTTCTCCTTCATGAAGGCTCCTGGGCTTCAGATCTGGGAAGGGATCGTGTCTAAATCAATGCCTCATTTTACAGATGAGAAAACTGAGACCCACAGGGGTTAAGTGTGTCCTTGGTCACCCATTTCCAGAGCTGGGATTTGAACTCAGGTCTTCTGCTTCACTTCCAAAGGATGGGGACCATTTTTACATCTGAGTTGCTCTACCCAGCACAACACTGTTTCATGGAGATGGCAGCCTTCTCCACAACTGGAAAAGAACAGCGTTATCAGGTTTTCCTACTTCTTAGAAGTCCTCCTCTTGGTCCTCCCATCTAACTACTACTCCATCTCTCTCCCGCCAGTCTTTTGAAAAAAAGACATCTACCCCTAGTGTCTCGGTTTCCCCCATGTTGTTGTTCAGTCAGTTCAGATTCATTGTGACCCCATTTAGGCTTTTCTTGGCAAAGATACTGGAGTGGTTCACCATTTCCTTCTCCAGCTCATTTTATAGATGAGGAAACTGAGGCAGACAGGGTTAAATGACTTGCCCCGGGTCACACAGCTGGTAAATATCTGAGGCTGGATTTGAACTCAGGAGGATGAGCCTTCCTGACTACAAGCTGAGCACTCTATCCATTGTGCCATCTGGATGTCCCATACATTTTCCCCATACATGCTGTCTTCTCAACTTCTGGCATATTCAGATTTACATTTTTCAGATTTTCATTTCATTCATTCAAGCATTTGCAAAGCGCTTTCTATTATGCACCCACTATGTTAGGAACCAAGGGCACAATGAAGAGACATTCCTGGCCTTTAAAGAACTTACATTTTATTTTCCCCAATGGAAACTAATTAAATCATTTGACTCCCCTGGTCCTCAGTTTCCCCATTTGTAAAATGAGAGGGTTGGATTAGATGGTCTCTGATCTAACACCAGACCTGTGGTCCTATGAGCCATTCAAAAGCTTGGTTCCCCTTCCTCCCTGATGGTCAAGTAAGAAAGTAAAGAATGTTCTTTCCCATGGAAAGTAGTGAGATGTATAGGGCCCTGACACATTCTGTCTGGCATCCAATGGTGGGAGAAGTATAGATTAAGGGCTCCCTTTGGCTGGTCCAGAGGTTAGGGTCATAGGGACATATCTTGTGACTAAGGCAGGCGGCAGGCCCTTTCAGTTTGATCCTACACTTTCTCTCTCTCTCTCTCTCTCTCTCTCTCTCTCTCTCTCTCTCTCTCTCTCTCTCTCTGTCTCTCTCTCTCTCTCCCTCTCTTTCTGTTTCTCTCTTTCTCTGTCTCTCTCCTACTCTCTTTGTCTCTCTGTCTCTGTCTCTCTCCCTCCCCCCTCCCCACTTCCCTCCCACTCCACCGACAACCCCAGTTAAAGTTTGACAGCTTCATTTACCTTCAAATAGGCAGGGATTAAAGCCTGAATGTGTTTAAACAAAAATTCTGCTGATCCTTCAGTGTAAGGCTGGCCTACTGAAAGGGGGCGGATTAAAAGCAATTCTAAGTTAGCCTTTAAGAAGTAAAGAGGTTTTGATGAAGTGACCGGGGAGTTCAGCACTGACATCCCTGGCCGTACTCTTCCTCTCGCCCCTCACCCACCCCCTTGCTGTACTCTCTGGATAGATCTCATCCAGCTAGAGCTAAGAGGAACCTTAGAGATCGATGAGTCCAACCACTTGTTTTCATAGGTGAGGAAATCAAGGCCTTGAGAAATCAGGCGATTTGCCCAAGTTGTCGCTCAGGCAGTAAATGACAGAGTCGAGAGTCAGAATTCACACTTAGATCCCCTGACTTTAAATCGAGCATTCTCTCCAGAGAACAACACTGTCCCCCGGAACCTTCCTATTGAGTCCTCCAGCCTCGACTCCTCCCTTCTTGGTTGCCTAATAGCCCTGGTGAGTTATTAAATAACTTTTGGTATTTAATTCTATTCAGCTCTTTCCTCTATTGCATACATTGTGGTTCAATAGAAAAAGCTGTGGCCCTGGAGTCCAGAGACCTGGAGGGAATTAGCCGTGTGATCTTGGGAAAGTCACTCAACTTCTCTGAGGCTTAAAGACCTCACCTGTAAATCAAAGGAGGTTATCAAGCACGTCAACTCTGGGACACAAAGAAAGACAAAAGTAGTATTTTTTAGAATGGGGCTTCTCATTCTTTTCTGGGTGTCTTAGACCCCTCTGGCAGTGTAGCAAACCCTTCTCAGAGTAATGTTTTTAATGATAAAATAAAGCACATCAGGTTACAAAGGTGATGAAATAACGATGAAAATGACAAACATTGACAACCGCAAGATCACCAGACCCCAGGTCAAGAAGCCCTACAATAGGGAGGTTGGGAGGAGGGGGTGGATCCCATCTTGGAGCCTTGGGTCTCCCCTCCAGGGTCTCTTCCAGTTAAAATCTCTGGTCTTATTCTGTAATATTTTTCTTTAATCATTTCAAGGCTACAGATCTCACTCCTGTAAATGGGAAGGTACAGAGCCCTAGGAAGGAAATGGCTACTTCTGAATCCTCCCTCTGCCTCAACCCCAGTTCTGCTCATCTGGGGGCAGCCCACAAATACTTGCTGAAGGAAGGAAGAAATGCGTGGATGAATCTGTGCTTCACCATCTCTTCTCTGTCCACTGACATTCCTTTCCTTACAAGCACTTTTCCTCCTAGGACAGTGGCCAAAGAATGCCTTTAAAAGTTAATCATTGGCCCTGAAGCTTAGACATTGGCATCTCATTTTACTCCCCTCCCCCTGCCCAGTCGACTCCTCCTTGCTTCCCACCACCTACTAAATTCTGTTCTGTTAAGTGAGCCATGAATCTAAGTCTCCTAGTAGAAAACAGAAACCTACCTAAATGCTTGTGAGACCTTAGGTAAGTCTAATCTTGGGGGCCTCAGTTTACTCATCTGTAAAATGATAGAATTGGAGGAAATGACCTTTGAGATCTCTTCTTTTTCTAATCTCTTTGACCTCATGCTCTCCATGCTTTGTTTGTTTGCATCTATGATCATGTCTGTGCTAGGAATTCCGTTCATTTGCAGTTCATAATGCTGGAGACTTGCCATAGTCACACAGCCAATTGTACAGCTGGAATGTGACAAGGGGTAGAATTTGAATCCAAGTCCCTCTGGCTTTAAGGTTAAGTCTGTATTCATTGGACCTGGACATCTCTGTAGATGTTATCTCAATTAATGTCAGAAGTAACTGTGGGAGGAAGGGGATTTAATCTGTTTTTAGTTTTTCCTTTCCCCCAACTCCTTATCTGGATACAAACGTTCCCAGGTCCCCTGGAATGTCAATAAAGCCTTCTCCTGCTCTCCCTTCTCCCATCTAGCTAACCTCAAACTTCCCTTCACCCTTTTACCACTAGTTTTTTGAAAATGCTGTCTCCTTCTTAAAGCCTGTCACAAACTGGCCTCTTCCTGGCATTCCTGTCTTCTCATACCTCACTCCCCTCCAGGTACTCTGTGCCTCAGTGACACTGGTCTCTGGCTGTACCTCACGCATCCCCTCCATCTCCCAGCTCTGGGAGTCTTCACTGTGTCTCCCCCATGCTGCCTGAAACTATTCCACCTTACCTCCACATTCAGTCTTCCCAGGCTTCCTCCAGTCCTCAGCTAATCCTACCTTCTGCAAGAGGTCTTTCCCAATTCCCCTTGAGGCTTAATGCCTTCCCCCTGGTGTTACCTCAAGTTTATCCTGCATGCATTTTATTTATACATAGTTCTATGAATATTGTAGCCCCCTTTAGATCGGGAGCTCCTGGAAGGCAGGAACATTTTTGCCTTTCTTTGTATCCCCTAGAGCTTAGCACAGTGCCTGGTGCATAGTAAATGCTTAATAAATGCTTGATTCGACTCTATCCACACTCTCTTCTCAACCTTTTACAATTTGACTTTCGTCCTATGGCAACTCTTCTTTCCAAAGTCACCTGTGACCTAATAGCTCAGACCCATGGTCTTTGTCCAGGCTTCTGACTTCTTGTGGACAGAAGCAAGCAGCCCTTCCTTCTGCATCGGATCTACCATTTTGGCTTAGAAACCCCACACTATTTCTGCTTTCCCAACTGCTTCCTCTCTGTATAATTGATGGTTCTGATGCCTTCCAAGTAGGTGTTAAGGACCTGTCCTTTATCTCACATGGTAAGCTCGTTCACTCTTGGAGCTGCATTATCACCTACCCCCCAAATGTTCATCTCCAGGCCCTCAGAGTCCAACTGTCTACGAAGCATTTCTATTTGCCTGGGAATAAAGATACAGCTGGGGCCCTATTCACATGAATGGTCAAGTGGGTGCATTATTCAGGTTCATACTGCATACTTCCACTGGGCTGGAACCAATTACCTACTTACACTAGGTTTAAGTGTAAGACCTCATAGTTACCCTAAGAAAAGCACCATATAAATATGAGCTGCCATGATTACACTTCTCAAGTTTGGATGTTTATATGCTGAAGTGTCTTATATATGTCAGCAGCTTCATAAGACAAGTACTAAAAATGGGGTGAAGCCCAGAGTGGGAGAAGGGCTTGGAAGCTGGTTCTTGTGGCCAGACAGGGAGTCCAAGGGAACTAAGACAAAAGAGGCTCCAATGTCCAGGAAGGTGGGCAGCCTTCAAAGTCTCTTACTGACCTTATTACATCCCCTGATCATATTGCCTTAGTTTCTTTCTCTTGTGCAAACTTCTAATTAAAATACCTCTCCATGGGAGAGCTGGGAAAAAGAAGGGTAATTCAGAGTCACAAGGTGAACCCCCTGCAGAGGTGATAATGGAACCCGAGCCCCTTGGTGATTGGATGAATATAGGATAACACTTCTGAGTTCTCAAGGTTTTGGAAGAAAGCCTCTGCTAACACCCAGCTGTGGCTACTGTGAGAAGTCACCTATCTCCCCCAGTCCCTGTGTTACACGTTAACCTCCAGAATTCCCAGGGATTAATTAGATATGCCAGCAAAGCAAATAGACCAGAAGTGCAAATTATTTGCTCCCAGAGCAAGGACAGCACCAGGAGAGAGAGAGAGAGAGAGAGAGAGAGAGAGAGAGAGAGAGAGAGAGAGAGAGAGAGAGAGAGAATGGGAGAGAATGAGAGAGACAAAGACAAAAAGGCAGAGACACACACACAGAGACAGAGACAGAGAGAGAGAGAGACAGACAGACAGACAGACGGACAGACAGGCAGAGACCTGAACTGCGGAAGGATCTGCCCTCTTAGGTCATTCATTCATCAAGAGCTGGAAGGGACCTCAGAGGTCATTAAGTTTAACTCTAACATTTAGAAAGAAAGAAATGAAAGTCTGAGCATTTCAGTGGACTTGTCAAAGTCACACAGCCAGTAAGCAAAACTGGGCTTTGAACTCAGCTGCACAGGAGCTTCTCCTCACATCAAGCCTCAGTCCCTATCTTTGCACTCACTGCTCCTATTTCTGTCCTCTGGGGCAGAGGTTCTTAAACTAGGCTCCCTGAACTATTTTTTTTTTCTTTTTAAAAACATTTTGGTAGCTATATTTCAGTATAATTAGGTTCCTTTGTAATCTTATGTGCATTTTTATGTATTCTTTTGAGGAGTCCAGACCGCCAAAGGGGTCTACAGCTCAAAAGAAGTCCAAGAACTCAGGTTCTGGGGCCAAGCAGAATATGCTTGAATCCCTCTTCCAATGTAACACTGCGAAACTTCCATCCTTCTCTACCTCTATTTCTCCAGTAACACCTCTGCAGTAGGCAGCTGGGCAGGGCAGTAGATGGAGTCCAGGGGCTAGAGTCAGGGAGAACTGCATTGGAATCCTGACTCATACACTTAGTAGTTGTGTGACCCAGGGCCAAGTCACTTAATCACTGATCTGTAAAATGGGTATAATAACAATACTTACCTCCTAGGGTTATTGTGAGGCTTAAGTGAGGTAATATTTGTAAAGTATTTAGCATAGTGCCTGATGGGTGCTTAATGAAAGTTTATTCCCTTCCCTTTGCAGTGTGACTTAATGATAATAACTGCCGCTCTGATACCCTTTCAAGTTTACATACGTTATCTCATTTGAGTTCAAGAACCCCTTTGTGAGACAGAGGCCATAGGAATTTTTACCTGATTTTACAGATGAGGAAGAGGGTGGATGGCTTGCTCATGGTCACACAGGTTAGCACATGTCAGACATAAGATTGGAACCCAGGTATTCCTGATTCCAAGTCCCCAGCTCTCTATCATTTACATAACACTGTTGCCTTCAAGTCAGGAGGGATTGATTGCGTTCATTCAGCACAGCAAACATGGTGTGCATTCAAGAAGTGCTTGTTTATTGCTAGATTGAAGAGAAGAGTCAGTGATAAAAGGCTGGATTCTGCTGGGCACCCTGCAGCTGATAGAAAAATGACAAAGGGAGCTCTACATCTCAGCGATGCTCGCTGCTATTCTGGTGAGGAGAACACAAAATGTATTCAACGTTATTTGAAGCATTCAGGATCTCTGGGGCAGCACGAGTGGGCTCTCAAGATTTCCAGTGGACACCTGCCTTTCCTCCGCAATTTCTCTTTCATAAAAGTCCCTTCACCAGCAGACTTTCAGGCTCATTCCCAGTGGATTAGTTGATGCTGGATTGGTGAAGAATTACTGAATAAAAGCCAAAATGCTACAAGTGAGAGCATTGGAGTGTGAGGTCCTTGGGGACAGGGATTGCCTTTTGCCCCTTTTTGTACCCCCAGGGCTTAGCACAGTGCCTGGGGCGTGGTAGGCACTTACTAAATGTTTACTGATAGATAAGAAAAATAAGCATGATACCAGGTGTTATTGTTCTTGGTCTTGTTTCATCATAATTCTCCGTCGGGGTTCTCAAAGGCTATGTCAGTGGACCACAAGTTCTAGAAGATTCTTTTCTAGGCTAGAATATTAACCTTACGACGAGCTGCGTGCTTCATCTAAGGACCAGCCTTGCTGAATGCAGAGGCTTAGTATAAGAACATTGGCCAGTAAGTGACAAATATGGGGCTATGGAGGAAACAGAATCAAAATAAATCTGGTCGACGTTTATATAGCACTTTGCAGGTTCTGAAGGATCATACCTGCGTTCTCTCATTGAGTCTCATGACAAGCCTGTAAGGTAAGTTGTGCAGGTGTGCACTCATTTTACAGATTAAAAAACTGAGTCTCAAGAAGGTGAAATGACTCCAGCTCAAGTGAGCCCGAACACCCACTAGGATTTTTCTTAATCTTTTCCTTATGAGAAGGGTATTCATCTATTTAGATGCAAAATAAAATCAAACTAGAATGCCAGCTCCTCACTAAAGTGAAGCTCCATGGTTGTGTAGAGATGCCTCTGGGCTCTTGGTGATGTCACAAGGACCCAGTCATGGATTCTGTGTGTGTGTGTGTGTGTGTGTGTGTGTGTGTGTGTCTTAGGACCAGCTTAGCTAAATTTGGAGAGGACTCATTAACTGAATAGTGGCACACTCCTCTTCCCCCTCCCCTGAACCAGGTAATTTTTTGGGGGGTCCACAGCAATTGATAGAAGTGGTATTGTTCAGTGGAAGAGCACTGGCTCTGGAGCCAAAAGACTTGGATTCAAATCCTGCCTCTGACACTTGCTATTCATCTGACCCCAGACAGGTGACTCACCTTCTCTGGGCTCCAGTGTCCTCATCTGCAAATGAGGAGTTGGAACTAGCCACCTTTCCTGTTCCTTTCAGCTTTCTATCCAGGATCCCAATGAGTTTTGGTAAGGCTCTGCAGGATCCTTAGCTACCTTGGTGGAGGGAATGCTCATACAGATGGATGAAAAAGCTGAATGAATGAATGCAAAGGCATTTATTAAGCACCTACTCTGTGCAAAACACTGTACTAAGTAAAGTCTGGGGATAAGAATATGAAAGCAAGACAAATCCCCGCACTTGAGAAGCTCGCCTTCTAATTAAGGGAGACACACATGCAGGAAGCTTCTCCGGACCATGGAAGAGGACTCTTGGCCAGCCAGTACCTGCTGAATTGTTAGCATTCTGCCTGGACCTTTGTTCGTCTAACCAGATTTCCAAGCTCCCTCCTTTCATTTGCTCTAAGAAGGAGAGTTTGCCAGCTGGGAGGGCATAGCTGTGGGGAAAACTGCTAGAGAACACTCTGGCCCTTCTGAGATATGTGGAACTAGCTGTCAAGAACTCAATTTTATAATGGAGTCCGGTGAGTCACTTACTTGGCATGTAAGCTATTTCAGACAGGGCAGAGGTCAGTGGTCTTTTTTTAGTGAGGAGAGTTGGACTCCAGAGCCAAAACTCTTGCTAACTTATTTCCATCTTTGGGCAATCAAAACGACAGCTTTCCTTAAATTCTCGAGGAAATTTTATGTGTAAGCTGGAATAACGTTCAGCCTGGCTGACTCACAAACCAACCATACGTGAAGCGATGACTTCAGGGCTGTGTTTGATAATAATCCTTAAGGGGAGCATCAAACGTGGGAGGCAGAGGTACTGGGTAATTAACTTGAGAGTGAAGATGGTCAAAGAACTTCACCTTTTGGAGTCTGCAAATCTCTACTACAAGGCTGTATAGTACCTGAACCCTACAAACTGCTAGAGAAAGGTGACCAGTAAATGGGCGAACTGGGCTCTATCCTTCTCTCTCTATGGTCAGAGATGGCTGAGAAATGAGCTCATTTTTCTGGAATATTTGGGGGCATTCCTGATTGGATGATGCCAGAGAACATTCAGGCATTCATCTGTTGGCACCTGGAGTAACTGCAATTTTCTAGGGTGGGGAGAAGCAGCATTAACCAGTCAGCTGTTTGGGTGATGTCCCAGCATTTGTTGGTTAGAACAAAGGTCAAAACAAATGCCAAAGTGGAAAAGACTATATGAGAAGAAAATACCTTTGTGACAGAAGTTATGACATAAATTGATTAAATACTTTGTCAACTCCAAAATATGGAAAATAGACAAAAGTAAAGAAGGTGACTCCAGCATCATTTTAAAGAGATCGTTAATTGATAGAAAACAGTCACCACAAAAAGGAGGTAGAAAAAACCTTGAAACCTCTCCATGGAGAAACATATGACCTCCTGGCTGAGCAGAGGGGTGCTGCTCATTTGGAAAACACTTCTGAGGAGAAGAAAGAGTGTGAGCAGCAGCTATGCTGCCAAGTATGGGATTTCTCAGGGCCTCAGTTTCTTCAGCTGTAAAATGAGGGGGTAGATTAGAGGAGCTCCGAGGTCTTTCTAAATGATAGCAATAATAATTAGCATTTATAGTGCTTCAGTGTATAGAAAGTGCTTTAAAAGTGTTATCTCCTTTGATCCTCACAACAACCTTGGAGGTAAGCGCTATTACTACCTTGCTTTTATGGTTGAGGAAACCGAGGCTGAGAGAAATAAAATGACTTGCCATAGTTAGTAAATATCTTTGGCAGAATTTGAACTCAGGTCTTCCTAATATCAAATCTGGCACTTTATCCGCTATGCTACCTCTCTGCCTATGTGGAGATTGGGCTAGATCAAATTTTAAGGCACTGAGCTATGCTTTCTAAAGTCCCCAACTGCTCATGTTTACAAAAGCTCATCTTTTAAATGCTAACATTCTCCTAGTAATGCCTTATGGTTGTGCGTCAAAGAATGCCACAATCTTCAAAAAAAATCTGAATTTCAAATGTCCAAAATGGCAATGAATGGATGCATTGGGATTAAGGGGGTATATAAGCAGGTAGTATCAGGCTGTTAGTTATGATTCGTTATGGAAAATTGAATAAAATATGTTATCAAGGACATGAATGCCAGGAAAAGAAAGGGGTACAGTCATGGACCAAGAAAGACAGGCAACCTATCCTTGCCTTGAGTATGTCACTGGTAAAGAGGGAAAGAGCCCCAGTTTATTGGGTGGACCCTTTACGGATGGATCCTTTGTGGAGGGTTCTTGGGAAGATTTGTTGGATAAGAATCACAAAGAATGAGAAGGCATGGAGGGGTTGTGAGCTGCCCCAGAAGAGAGAATGCCTACTTCAATGAGATCGTGTACTATAGATCCACCTGAGTACCAAAAGACCATGGTGGATTCTTATTATCCAATTGTCTTTCAAGTGTAGCAGCAACATTAGAAATACTGTTACTGTATCTTTCGGGAACAATGGAATCTTGAATAGTGACAGATTTGCCTACTTAGCCATGAATCGTATTCTGTTTTCTATCCAGAAATTTGTAAGGTAGAATGCCCTTGCTAGGGTAAGCTACTTGAAAATTATCTTCATTACTTCCTTTGATTAGGTGGTGGGAGAAGAGATCGCTGGATTGTAAATTGTGAAACAGTATTTGTGGAGTGACTTTGTCAACTTTAAAATCCATAGAAAGGAAGGGTTTTATCGAGTACAGTAGGGATGGCCTACACGTATAGTGCAAACCAATGTCCTAAGCTGGCAGAAGAGTCAGAGGATCTAGGTTCCTTCTAGTTATGTGGCCTCGAACCAGTAATCCAACCCCACCAAGCTTCAGTTTTGTCATCTGTAAAATAGGGATAATAATACCTGATCCCTTTGCCTATCTTGCAGGGTTGCTACAAGGATCAAAGGAGCCACTACTTCATTCCACAGAATGATTTTTGTTACTATAAAACACTGTATAACTGAATGGGAAAGGCAGTAGTGGGTAGAGTTTGGATAATGAAGCCTTGGATCTGAAGTCCAACACCTACTAACTTTGTGACCTTGCTCCAGTCATCCAGCCTCTCTTGGACTTAGACTTCAGCTGTAAGATAGAGATAAAAAGCCCTATCATCTCTGCCTCATAGGCTGCTGTGAGGCTCAAGTGAGATAATACATAGAAAATATTTTGTAAACTTTAAAATGTATCTAAATGTCTGTTATTATTAAGAAATGATTATTACTTATAATGAGCAATCTGTAAGTTGCAGGAGGGCGGGCATTATTAGAAGCCATGTCCTCACTAGTGATTCTCTACCCCTTTGAAATGATAGGTCCAATCACCCCTCCCTCCATTTTTTACATGTTGTATAACTGTACATGTCTCACTGTGTAGAACATAATCTCCTCTGGGGCAGGGCCTGTTTTGCTTTTGCCTCTGTAACCCCAGTACCTACCACCATGCCTTGCACATAGTAGGTGTTGATAAATACTTGTTTATTGATTTCTACTATGTTGTTCTTATAATATAGCTTAATAGGAATTTTAGTCTTTCAATCTTCTTCCCCTCAGTTTCTTAATCTATAAAATGAGTGAGTCGAACTCGTGTGTCAATGATCTCCAAGGTCCTTTCCAGCTCTGAGTCATACAATTCTATGATTGTATGATTCAACTGGGGCACATGCCCTGGGTACACAATAGACACTTGTCCACTGTATACAATGGTATTCAGAATTGTCTTTTTGTTCTCAGATCTTCACAAACCTTTATGTATGGTTTAACTTTTATCCGAATGTGATAAGTATCTTTTTTCTCCTTTTGCATCAACAATGCTAACAGATTCATATTTCATTGCCTCTTCAGAGTAGAAATTCAATATTCTAGGATTAGTAGTGGTTATGTGTGTGTGTGTGTGTGTGTGTGTGTGTGTGTGTGTGTGCTAGGGCTTAAACATGATACCAAAGCAGGTAAGCTACTAAAAATCTTGAAATTCCATCAGAACTGTCACTCAATTTTAATTCTTGTTGAAAGTCAACCTTTCCCCACTCAATTAAAAAATTCCTACTTGACCTTGATAGTGCCTTAGGGCTTACAGAGTGCCTCGCGGACACTCTCTGATTTGAGGCTCACAACAGATCTATGAGGAAGGTTCACAGGTGTCACCCTTGGTGTACTGATGAGGTGACTGAAGCTCAGGGAGGTCCAGGTCACCCTCGGTAAGCAGCAGAGCCCTTTGGTTAAATCACTGAATCACTTTGGGCCTTAGTTCCTTCATCTGTAAAAAGAGGGTCTTGTATTACATCAGTCAACAGGAATTTACTGAATGTTAAGTGGAGAAAGGTAAAAATGAAAAACCAGTTTCTGCCTTCAAGGACATTACATTCTAATGGGAGGATACACCATGAAAATAAATAAGTCCATGTGAGATAGATACATACAAGTGAAATGATCTCCAAGCATCAAATGACTATGCAAAAGGTTTAGGATAACTTAAGGAGAAGGGAAGATGTTCTTAGGGCAATTTCCCCATTGTTGTGGAAGATTGTGAGTCCGCCGCTCAATTCCAATGAAAGAAGGCCCAGACCTCTTCACTGAATCTGTCAGTCAAGCAAAGTCAAACATTCCTTAATTTGGGAGGACTGAAGTACTTTAATCATTGAAGGTGTTGGGATTGGTTGAAAGCATCAGACACACCTTTGTGCTTGTGTATTGAAGCATTTCAGCCAGATATTTTGAGGAGCTAGTTTAGTGGTGGGAAAAAAAAATGATCGGAGGGCCGTAGTAACATTTCAATATCTTATCAGTGTCACTAGCAACATCTCTTGAACAGTGGTAGATGATTGTAGCCTTTTCACTGAAGGCTGAGAGGTATATTGAGGACAGACTAGGTACACTATGGAAAGACATCTTCCAGACCCTACAAGGGCACTGGCCTCCAGAGCCCTGGAGAGAGCTACACCTAAGGGCAACTTCATGGGGAGAAAAGGACTTTCAGTCATCAGAAACCATAAGTTATTCTTTGAGCAGGTGTGCTGTCTAGGTTTGAGCCCACACTCCCCAGGGCCCTTGTGTGTGAGGGTGTTCCCTTTAGGAGGGGATGTTTCATACCAACTCTTCTTACTATACAATATTAGTATATATCTGTTTCTGAAAGCTAATTAACTCTGGCTGGCTAATTGATAATCAATGGAGAGCACATGGGATGGGGGCTTGTGATGGACAATATGAGAAAAACTCAGTGCCTCACGGCCACCCCTAGAAGCCTGAGTTGAGAAGTAGTCAGCTGTCCTCTAAAGACCCGACCTGCCAGTGCTTTGGAGGGTTGGGACAGCCTGGCTAGCCTGGAGGAACTATTACACTAGGTATTTTCTCATTTTAATCTTCCAGTTCTCTCGGCCTTTCTTTGTAACAGGAATTCGGACAATCTCATCTTTATGGTACTTTTCAGCTTTAAAATTCCTCGATAGTCTACTGAGCCTGTTACTTTGTTGGCACAGCTAGATACCCTACGAGGGCACTCAGATGTTTTGTGTAGTACGGTCTTGATGTGAATGTGACGTACATCATATCTCCTCTACGGCCCCGGTGGGTTAACATTTCATAACTGTCATCAGATTAGAAATTTATTCCACATCTCCACTTGATCTGCCCTGATTTGAAGCTTTCACACTAGGTTCCAAAGGGGTTTCCTTTACCCCTAGACACTCAATGTTTTTCCAGAAGATGGAGAGAGAATGACTTTTATAATGTCAATTATTCAATGGATTCATTTAGAGAATAAAAATGTAATGTTTCACTGGCCCCAAGAGCCAGCATTGACTATTTTTATATTGCCAGTCCTATAGGATTTCCAAAGGTCATCCTCAATTCTTGAAGTAGCCTCTCTTACAAAGAATTCTTTTATTGCAATGGAAAAGATGGAAAAAACAATGCTGATTTATTATGCCTATTAAAAGAGCAGTAATTAGCAAGGGATGGCTGTAGCTTTGAGCTACACACCAATAGCCATCCACAGTCCCTCTGGTGGTTTTGTCCTTCTCCTAGGTCTTGCCTACCCACCAAGGCAGACTTCTCCTCAAGATGCCACCTGGCCTAAAGGTCCATGCCATATACGGTGCCTAGAAATGCCAAGCATCAGTGGTCAAAGTGAAGTCCTCATGGCTTCTCTCTCCAATAATAGATTCAGCTCTCAGCCTCTCTGGTCCCTACCTCCCCCCCTCCACCTTCTCTTCACGCTGTGCCTAATAAAACCTTCTTTTACAAACTCCAATAATCATAGATTTACAGTTTGAATTGACACCCATGATCATCTAATCCTACCCCATATTTTTCAGATGAGAAATTGAGGAACAGAGAGGTCAGGTGACTTGGCCAAGGTCACAGAGGCAGTAAGTGACAGAGCCAGGTTTGGAACTCAGGTCCTCTGGCTCCAAATCCAGCAATCGTCCCACCATTCCACTGTTCTTCCTTACTCTAGGCTTCTCTTGGTCCCATTCCTTCTACATTCTAACACTGGGCTGGAGCCTAGCTCTCTGCTGCAGGCACCCTATCTCTCAGCATCCCTTCGACCAGTGCCTGTCTTGCTATTCTGTTCTACTCTAGTCAGCATCCTCCCATCTCAAAATCTACCCAACAACCATCATCCACTCCTGTGCTAAGCACTTTACAATATCATGTGATCCTCACAACAGCCCTGGGTGACGGGCACTATTATTACCCCCATATTACAGTTGAGGAAACAGGCAGAGGTGACTCGACCTGCCCAGGTTCACATTCTTAGTAAGTATCCGAGGCAAGATTTGAACTCTGCTCTTCCCGACTTTACGTCTAGTGCTCTATCTACTGCACCAACTAGTGGACTTCCTCACACTTGGAAAGTACCAGTGGAATGCTCTGGTTGTCTTTTTCTCATCCTTCTTCCCACCAGGTGACCAGCTCATCCTTCATTCTTATACATTTCCCTGATGATATTTCTTAATCCCATACCCACCCGCTAAGTACCTTTTCATTGCTCTTTGTGTGACATTCATCTTTAATTCTTCTGAGAATGCCTTTAATTTTATAATTCTGTGTTGTCTTGCCAGACAGCAACATCTTTTCACATAGTCACTAAAATTGTTTTATTTTTTATTAAATTAAGTCCCCCTCGCAAATGATCAAGTATTTACTTTTCTCTCTCTCCTCCTCTACTCTCATGGAAAAGAAAAGAAAAACAAATCCCTTGAAACAAACACATTTCTCCATTGGCCATATTCAGAAATGTGTGTCTGTTTTGGCACCCTGAGTCCATCCCCTCTCTATAGAGGTTCTTTGTGGGTCCTCTGGAATCATGGTTGGTCATGTTCTTAAGTCGTTCAAAGCACAGTCGTCCTTAGAATCACATACATCTCCTTGTTGTCACCTTCTGTCAGCAGGTGAGTCAAGAGGCATTTGTGAGGTGATTGCTAGGTGCTTGGTACCTCCACAGAGCTGCAGGCTTCCCAATGACATATGAGCTCATGTTGTTTACACAGGAAGAAAGATAAGATCCATCTTAGGGCTATTTGCCTTGTTAGAAAAAGAGGACTGGGCTTCTTTTGTAATATTTCTCAGCCAGGCCACCTAGTTGGCTACAGGCTGGGTTGGATTTCATCGTTAACAGTGGCCAAGTTTCACTTGTGGTTGAGAGTAAGTCCTCTTCTTTATTGTTTCTGATGAGATCATGTTTTAAAGGGCTTAGCATAGTGACTGGAATGTAGTTGGTGCTTAATAAATGCATGTTCCTTTCCTTTAACCCTGCAGAAAAGGGAATAGAGCCCCTCATTGGCAATGGCTAATGGGGGAAAAGTTCTAATTTGTTCATTTGTAGGCTCTTTGGATTGTTTCTTTGTCATAAAGTTCAGGTTCATTGATCCATTCTCTTATCACTGAATGAACAGGTTGTTTTTTCCCAGAGATTCTCACTCAGTCTGGTGAAATTTGACATTTATGCTCATTGGGCAGATCTTTGCATTGCTGGTACCACATAACCTTCCACTTCCAAAATGAGTAGGAATAGACATGAGCCATATCTAGGAAAATCCAGAGAGTTCTCTTACCATCCTTTCTCTACTCATATGAGAGAAAGGCTGATGGATAGGACCAATTTAGAGAGAAGGCATCCTGCTGTGAAAGTTGGCACGTACAAATGCCGAATGAGAAAGATGTTGTCCTGATGTAGATATTAGAGAGATCCCTTCATGCAAATTAGAATGCCCAGCAAAATTGTTTGGATAAATTACACATCTGGATGCATGGGGACTAGATAAACACCGTGCCATGCGAATTTGTAGCTGGGCATTTATTTACTGGTTTCTAATGTCTAATCAAGTATGAAGGAATTAAATCATTTTTATAGAAGTTGGCAGACCAGTTGGAAGATTAAACATTTCTAATGAGCATAAATTGAATGTCAATTGCAATCACAGACTATTATAGCTGCAAGAAGCCTTAGGAATCATGTAGCCCAATCCCCTTATTTCAGAATTAGGGAAACTGAGGTCTATCACTATAACATATAACCCAGAATTGAAGTTCTGGATTCATGGACTGGTTTCAAACTTGTGGCTTTACTTAAAAAAAAGATCTCTTTTCCCATCTGTCAGCCAGTAAGAATTTATTGAGCGCCTACTACATGCCTGGCAGTGTGCTAAGTGACAAGGCTATAAAGAAAAGCAAAAAAGAAAGTCTCTGCCCTCAAGGAGCTCACCTCTAATGGGGAAGACAACCAGCAAATGACTATGTACTAACACAATGTAGACAGGATAGGTCTGAAATAATCAACAGAGGGAAAGCAACAGAATAAAGGGGGATCAGGAATGGCTTTTTGTAGAAGATGAGGCTTAAGCTCATACTCGAAGGAAGCCAGGGAAGCCAGGATACAGTGATGAAGAGGGAGAGAATTCCAGGCATGGGGATTAGCCAGTCAAATGCTCTGAATAGGGAAATGGAGCATTTTGTCATAGAAAGAGCAAGGAGGCCACTGTGTTTGGCTCATGTTCCACTCAAGGCTTCTGATGATATGAAACTTTGGTTTGCTTTATCTCCAGCCAGGGCTTTCCCTGGGAACATTCAACTTTCCATGCATGAGTCTCTATGACAAAAAGAAACGGCCATGGGGTCCCATGAAAGCCCTCCAACTGACTGTTGAATATAGGACAAGCTTGATTTCATGTGACAGAAAGCAGAAGATGCAGCTGAGCCTACACAAGACCAAAACAACTACTCCTCTTGTCTCTGGTAAGACACCACCTCCTCCAGAAACCTAAGTAGCTATATAGCAGTGAAGTGCCCATGGACCTGGAGTTGGGATGACACAAGTTCCAATCCAGTTTATGTAGTTTTTGGCCAGGGGGCCAAGTCACTTAAGCTCTACCTGCCTCAGTTTCCTTATCTGTAAAATGGGGATAATAATAGCATCTACCTCCCAGGGTTGTTGTAAAGATAAAATGAGATAATTGTGAATCTTTAAGCTTTGCAACATTATGTATGTAAATTTTATATATATATAATGTGTGCATACATATATAAATGCTAGCCATTATTTAGTCACTAATCACAATAATGACAATTCCTATCATTTGTATGGGACTTCAAAGTTTTCTACTCCCCAGGGTTGAGTATTACTCTTTTCCCCAGGGCAGAGGTCACAAAGGGTGGAAGAGTAATGAATTTGGAGTTCTTAACTTGGAGTCTGTGAGCTTTTGAACAAATATGCTGATATAATTGGTCTCCTCTGTAATACTATGCATTTTGTTTGTGCATTTAAGACACCCTTCTGAATAGGGGTCTGTAGGCTTCTTTACCTGACTTCCCAAGGGTCCTATGAGGCACATAAGAGGCTGAGGACCCCTAGGCAAGGGGAGCTTTAAGGTCTCCTTCTCATTTTAGGGCTACTCAGTGCCTTTGTTACCATGGGCAAATCACAACTGCTCTGGGCCTCAATTCCTGGTCTCTTTAAGAGGAGGGTTTGGACCAGATGGCCTTTGAGCTCCTTTCCAAATCTAAATCTATGACTCCATGACTTATTCATGGTCTGCAGACTCTACGCGCCAAACTGTTGAAGACGAACCAGCAGGGGAGGGAGAGAGACAGGGTTAGATCGAGATTTTCGGCATTAAAAAGTAAGAAAAAAAGCTTGGAAAAGGCCAGCAGAAACCATGGCCATAGCAAGCATTAGATAGAATTTCATTTTTATTCTTTGCCCATGATGTTCCTTGGATTTTTGCAATATTGTGACTGAATTTATGAAATGTCTGCCAATGGTTGAGTTTATTTACTATCGGAATTGACTCACGAAATGAAGAACTTAGGGGTGGAGGGATTTTCTTTCTTCTTGAACCAATACAAATCACACATGGTAACTCAGAGGACCCAAGGTGCTAACTGCCTTGGAATAATCAAACTATAATCCATTAGTAGGCTCTTGGTTTTGCTGGGGATTTCTTCCATTCTTCTAAAATCCACCCAGATCCTCATGACTTCTGATGTATCACTCTTTCCCCCCGTCATCTCTTCATCCACCGGCTCCTGAGCACAGTGGGAGAGGGGGAAGGCACAGCTGGGAATACACTTTTGGCTCTGAAAGGGGTAGGGTGACTCGAGTATGGGAGGTACCTCCGTAGAAGTGATGGGGGAATGATGTCAGGGCCTGGCAGGACAGAATGAGCTTTGGTGAAAGGGAACAGAAACAGAGACAATTCGGCAAAGGGCACTGGGCCAGCTTGTGGCTCAGCCTCCAGCTGTTTTCCTGAAATACTACTTTAAGTGGGAGCCTGGGCACAAGCCAGACCCAGGGGCAAGTGACGAAGGCAGGTGGAGCTGATCTGACAGCAAAGACAGAGAGGAGGGAGCCAGGCTCCTGCCCAGCTGCTGTTGAGTGGAAGCTGTCTCTGCAGACAGGGCCTGATGAAGCTCCCCAGAATCTTATTGTTTCATAGAGGCGGATCCCTCTGAGGCTCCCTGGTCCAACCTTCCATGTTACAGATGAGAGAACTGAGGCCCAGAAAAGTGAAGCCACTTGTCTGATGTTGCATAGGAAGCAAGTGGCTGATCTCAGACTTGGATGTGAGTTCTGTGACCATACCCAGTTCGCCTTTCTTACTGAACTAATTGAGCTGCCTTCATTGGTTCTAAGTACCAGCCTAGGCTGTGAATGGAAAGGCCCTGGGGATAGACCAAGGCGCCTGCTAATGCCCTGTTCGAATTGCCAGGAGCTTCTGAGTTCTTCCCTTTGGAACTCTTCTGAGTTCAAGACTTGCTGGGAGTTCTCAAGAAGTAGGCTTCTGGGCTTGGGGCC
>CM053626.1:15401207-15424463 GCA_028646595.1 Phalanger gymnotis | reverse complement strand
TTCCTTCCTTCCTTCCTTCCTTCCTTCCTTCCTTCCTTCCTTCCTCCTTCCCTCCCCCCTTTCTCTCCCTCTTTTCCTCTCTCCCTCCTCCGCCCCCTTACTAGACTGATGCTTCCACTTTACTGAGCTCCCATTGAGGACCTCCCTCTATCTAAGTGCCTCTGATGGGCACTTTCTCAGAGGTTTGTAGCTTCCTGAGGTGCCTGGGGAGGCATGGAATTGAAAAGACTTGCCCCAAGTCAAACAGCCAGTTTGTATCAGAGGCAGAAGTTAAACACAGGTCCTCCGATTTGGGGTCCAGCTCTCTCTACCCATCCCACCAGACTGCCTCTCTCAGTGAAAGGAGGTGCCCTGGTCTGCAATATTTGCTATGGACACAGGGCTTTTCCTGAAGCCGATTCTTGTTCCCCTGGAAAGCTCCATCATGCACCACAGAGGTCATCGCTCACACCCTAGTGGTGCAAAGTCAAGTGGGCACCTAGTGTGGCTGTGACACATGAAAAGTCTCTTCCCGTTAGAATGTGAGCTCCATGACAGCAGAAACTGGTTTGTAATTTTATTTGTCTCCTTATTGCTTAGCATAATGTTTTGCACACAGCAAGTGCTTAATAAATGCTTTCCCCATTCATTCAGGGTTCATAGAATCACTGAAAAGTGCAATCCTAGTCATTTAGTTTCTATAGATGAGAGAGAATGAACAAGCACTGTGCTAAGGCTTTACAAATATTATCTCATTTTACCTTCACAACAATCCATTAGATTATAAGCACCTTGAGGGCAGGGACTATCTTTTGCCTCTTTTTGCATCCCTAGCAGCTAGCATAGTGCCTGGCCCATAGTAGGTGCTTAATAAATGTTTAATTGAGGGAGGTCCTGTTATTATCACTGTTTTACAGTTGAAGAAATTGAGGCAGATAGAAGGGAAGTGATCTGTCCTGGTTCACAATTTAGGTAAGTGTCTAAGGCTGGGGATAAAAGACCTGATTTAACAGTGAGTGGGGATTATGGTTCCCAAAGTGAAACCTACATTTGTGTGACCCATTATATGCATCCAGATCAGGTTAAAGTTTAAGAGAAAAATTAAAAACTTTGAGAACTTTTTTTCTTATTTGGTGCCGATAATTCCTATTACTCTTTTTTTTTTTGAGGCAAGTGGGATTAAGTGACTTGCCCAGGGTCACACAGCTAGAAAGTGTCTGAGAGGCTGGATTTGAACTCAGGTCTTCCTGACTCCTAGCTGCCCTTTCCTACTACCCTTGCTGGTAGATGCTGTAGGTGCCCTTACAATGAGACAGTCTGTTTAAGAAAATAAGTAAAGATTCAAAGAATCGACTTTGAAAATAATTTGTGAAATTGCCATGACACTGCATAAGAGGAATTTTGATGATCTCCACCGCCTCCACTTTGATCTAAGCTCTGTGAGGGGAAGGAGCCAGGAGCAGAGAGCAAGCCGCTATAACATGCCACTGTAAGCAGCAGGCTGGAGGTTTGCAAAATGGTCATTTTTACAGTTGTTCATTTCTTTTTGTTCATTCCTCTCTCAGCGCTCCCTTTATTCTCTTCAACTCATGCTCATTATTATGCAGACGCAAATATAAGGATCACTTTTAATGGCACCAGCCCAGACGTTGTACAAAAGATGATGACAATCTGTGGTAGTGACTTTTGGGCTGGCGCAGTGGTTACATTGGGATAAATGAAATGCTTTTCATCTGTCTTAGAGACATTTATTATTCCACCTATTTTAAAAAGGAGATTATCTATTACCATGGAGCTTTATCACCAACTTTGTTCGTATGAACTAATACAAGACCTTCCGAATTTCGATGTCCTTTCCCCAATGTTTTTCAACGTTTATTTGAAACTCCTCAATTGAAGAGACTAACTCTAGGATGAGGCTCTGAAAGTTGATTTTCAGGTCAGCTGTCTAGATCCCTGAGCGGGCTTTTCAATGGAAATGGTTCATCACATAAGGAGGTGAGGTTCTCAGGTCAGCCCACCACAATGTGCTCTAAATAATATCGACAGAAGCCCTGAGCTCTGACTAGCTCTCTCAGGATCTCTGAGCCCAGGGACCCACTGAGTCTTGAGTCTCCTGGGGCAGGGACCAGGGAGTCAAGGGAAGGAGGCCATAGAGGCAGAAAGTCAAGATGAGGCAGAGGAGACTGAGCAAAGATTTCTCCCTCAAAGGCATATGAGTGCTCTGGGTCAGAGGGCCTCTGAAGAACAGTGTCATGAGAAGGTTCCATTGATGGCAGTGAGGGCAGTTGGGGCCACTCGAGGCTGTGGGTCAATAGAGTTGTAAGTGGTAATTCTGTTATCCTGAGCATCCTACAGTATTCCCTCAAATCAAGTCTTTTTTTGGAATAGTTATTATTTGTTTTAATTAAGATTTTTTATTTTTTAGTTTACAACACTCAGTTTCATATGATTTTGAGTTCCAGATTTTCTTCTCCCCACCCCCCTCCCCAAGACAGCATGGAATCCAATGTATCTTCTACATATAACTTCACATTAAACTTATTCACACAATAGTCGTAAAGAAGAAATATAAGACAAACTCAATTGAAAGTGGGATGGGGGGAGACTTTGAAAAGAGACCTCAGACTGCAGGATACAGAGCCCAGGAGGGGAAAACTCCAGGATACCACTCGCTATTGGGTAAGAGATCATATCTGGCAATTTCCTAGGTAGCTAGGTGGTCAGAGCACTGGGCCCAGAGTCAGGAAGATCTGAGTTCAAATTCAGCTTCGGTCACTTACCAGCTGTGTGAATACGGGCAAGTCACTTAACCTTTGTTTGCTTTACTTTCCTCAACTATAAAATGGGGGTCATAACAGCATTGTGCCCCAGGATTGCTGTGAGTAGCAAATGATATAATAATTGTGAAGTGGTTAGCACAGTGTGTGGCACATAATAAGTGCTATATAAATGTTAGATATGATGTAGGTACTAAGCTCGGTGATCTCTACTTTCTGGAGGAATAAAAGTGCTATTGGCAACTTCTAAATTTTGGCACCCTGGACAAGACCCTGTTGCCCTGCCCTAGTTATGGCTCTTTAGGTCATTCTAATTCAAGTATTTGGGAGATGCCTGTACATCTGAATCTAATTCTAATATGATTATTTAGAATTAGGTTGAACCTTTCTTGTATTTTTGTTATGGAAGGTTCAAAGATTGGTCTCACCCAGAAGGAGCGCTGTCTTTGATGTACCACTCAGAGTAACAAGGCTTTTGAATGATTGTGATGTGTTTCTTTCGATGGTGCAGGTAAGTGTTCTAAGCTAACATTGTAACGTTTTTAGTAAAGAAAACATACACCGACCCCTTTCAAGAGTGGCTCTTACAGCATGATAGAGTGAAGAGCAGCCTGGCCTTCAGCCCTGTCTCACTAGCTGCATGACCTTAAACATGTCTTTTAACCTTACTGCGTCTCAGTTACCTCATCTTGAAAATAGTTTAGCCCCTTTCTTTTTATTTGGAGGAAATTAAGTTCCTGGGAAGTGGTGACTGCTCTGGAATCACACATGGAACAAGGTGGAAGTAGATTTTAACCCTGGCCCTTTGGCTCCAGTTGAGTTCTCTTTCCATTGCAGAATCAGTAACACTTGCAATACCTTTTCTGTGCGGTGTGTTATGAGAAAGCCATTTTGTGAACCTTGAGGCCCTCTCTACATGGGAATTTTTAGCATAGTGATCATTCATGACAATGTCAAAATCTAGGGACACGGCGTAACTCATCCATTGAGTGTGTGCACAGCCGAGCAATATGATTTACCTGGAACCTGGAAGCAATTTTAAAAACAAAGCTGGATGAAATTCCAGCATTGCCTAATTTAATGATGAACTGGGCTGAAACAGACCCCCATTCCAGCCACACCCTGCTTGGCTTCGGGAATTGGCCAAGGGGCTAAGTTATGGGAAGGAGAAAGCTTGCTACATAAATCATTAGCTAACAGTCATGGGACTCATTGACTCACTTCCCACAGGAAGCCTACCGGACCCCCTCCAGATCCCGGTACTTTCTCTCCCTCCTCCAAATTATCTTGGATTTGTTCACAATTTACTTGGTATTTATTTGTATGTGTACATATTATTTTCTCTGATAGAGTGTGAGCTTCTTGAAAGCAGGGGCTGTTCTGCTTTGTCTTTCCATCCCCAGCATCCAGAGCAGTGCTCGACACTTAGCAGCAGGGATAGAGATAGGGATGTGATCTGTGATTTCATCGGTCTAAAGGATCCCTAGGTGGCACTGTGGATAGAGTGCTAGGCCTGGGCTTAGGAAGACCTGAGTTCAAGTCTGACCTCAGACACTTATTAGCTGTTCGATCCTGGGCAAGTCCCTTAGCCCTATTTGCCTCAGTTTCCTCCTCTGTAAAATGAGCTGGAGAAGGAAATGGCAAACCAAGAAAGCCCTGAGTGGGGTCACAAAGAGTTGGACATGACTGAAATGACTGAACAACAACAACGCAGGTGGGCATGACTGGCAATTTATAATTTTATGCCTCCAGGCACTAAAAAGTTAAGTGACTTGCCCAGGGTCACACAGCCTTCAATGTGTCAGAGATAGTACTTGAACCCAGGATTTCCACGACTTTGCCGTGTATTTCCTTTTTCAGTCTGCTGGCTATTATTTTCTTTAAACAGAAATTTTCAAGAAAATAATGAACGTCATTAAAAAGCGCATTGCCGAGGAATCCATGCCTAGAAACCAGGAAGACGGGCATAGCTGGACACTCAAGATGTTTTCCAAAGAGCAGCATCATTGACTTCTTGCCCATCTCCAGTGTTTAGAAAGAAACATCTCCACAGGATGTGCATTCCATGACCCAGAACGCACCAGCTCATGGTTAGTATTCCAGGAAGACTCAGCCCTTGCTCTGGAGGGACAGTGACCCACATTCTTTGACGTTCACACCCGCAGTTCTAACATTACCAACTGACTTTTTCATACTCTGGTGAATACTTCACATTGAAATGATTCCCTTTTGCACAAACAGCCTCCAAGGATCGTTAGCTACTCACCCAAGAACACCTTTTTCTTTGACAAATTTAAATTCAGGATTAATTTTATGGATCACTGAAAAATTCTTGAAAATGGGAGGGATTTTTTATTCTTATTGATAGAGACGGACAGATCAGTTGCTGACATCATAGAGGAAATACGTGTTGAGTAGAATGTAAGCTTATTGAGACAAGGGAGAATTTCTTTTATTGTCTTGGTAATTTGAAGGGCAAAGATGAGAGCAAATACTTCAGACTAGTAGAGAAAGCCCTGGATTTCAAGGGAGGAAGACCTGAGTGTCACCCTGGGCACGTCATTTAACCTCTTTGTGTCTCAGTTTCCTCACCTGAATGACGGGAGGTGTGCATGTATAGGTTTGCACTTGGCTTCTATGGTCCTTTCTAGGTCTGAATCTATGATCCTATGCTTTTAAAACTGAATTTCAGGCCCACCCAAGAATAGCAAAAAACCCCAACAACAACAGCATTTGTGACTATTTCCTTATGACTTCTAGTGGGTATTCCTGTTTTTGTTAAAAGACACTGATCTCCATCCACTCCCTTGTTTGATGAAGCAGGCTGGCATTACCCAAAGATTGGCATGCTTCCAATTAGTTCCTTTTCTGATAATTTCGTACCCAAGCCTGCCAAACAAAAGAGTCACCTGAACTTGTCTCCCAAGCTGCCAAGGAGGAGGATTTCATCTACTCTTTATTTCTGGATCCTTGAAGTTAAAGTGTGATCTCAGAATTTGTATTCCTTTGTGTGGAGACTGTTTCTACTTGGATGAAACCCAAACTATTTTTCAATAACATTAGCTCTTGGAATATATTAAAACAGCAAGTAAAATGATTTTGGATCTGACACCCACAACACAGGTCCTAACTGAAAACAACTCCCCAGGGGCAACCACATTCAGAGATGACTCAATCAGGATGATGTTAGATTGTACTCATACTGGAGGTAAATAGCAGAGAGCCCGACTTCAGAACCATTGGCCAAGATAAACAGGCATCTTTCCTCCATATTTCTTTGGTCTGTGGCTTTGTGTTCATGGCACTCAACACTGTTATTGAACCCAACCGATGGTGTGCTTCTGGTGTGTGACACGCCCCCTGGATAGGTAGGTGGGATGTGCTCATTTGCTGTAGTGGAATTTAGTTATGATAGGGAGACCGTTAAAAACCACATCCTGGTTCCAAATGACTTGGAAACAAAAGAACTTGAATTCTGCTTCTCTGGGATGTTAATTGGCAAGGAGAGTCCTGAATCCAGTAGGGGAAAGAGGAAAGCTCCTAGTTCTTGGGTGGTTTGCTTTGAATGGGTAAATTAAGGAACTTAGACCATTCCCACCCCACCTCCCATTCCTAGTTGGAGAATAGAAATATCTGAGATTGGGAGGTAAGAGGAGAAAATGCTTAATGGCGGACAAAGGGCTGTGAAAGCTGAGATCTCAGCTTCTTAGCACACAATGAGATAGTTTCATTAAAATAAATACTTGTTACATGGACAGGAGCCAGAGAAAACATTTGTTGTACAGACTTATTTGTTGTAAGTAGATTAACAAAACACTGTTACTTTGGGCCACCATGCTGGGACATGGAAATAGCTTTGTTATAATTTCTGAATAATAATATTCTCTGTAATGGGATTTAATCAGGGCTCTATGATGTTGGAGGATGCAAAATAAATAGAAAATCTAATCCTTGCCCTTGAGGAATTTAAAGTTTATTCAGTGGAGACAAAGTCTGCCCTCTATCTTTCCCCACATAGACATACACACATATGATTGAAAATCATGCATAACTTAAATATGTTGAGAATGAAAGAGAGAGTGATTGAGTAAATGTTAATACCTCAGAATAAACTTAAATGGGTCCTGTATATATATGTATATATTTTACAGAGCTGCTTGTTAAAGTTTACCAAACACACCCTTGCACCTTATGAACCCATGAGCATGGGAGTTGATAATTCTGGTGACAGGATAATAAAAATTAGATCTAGATAAGTCCACAGGGATCATCTAGTCCAATTCTCTCATTTTACAGATGAGGAAATTTAGGCCCTGAGCAGTTAAGTGATTTGCCCAATCCCACAAGTTACAGAGCCAAGATGAAAACCCAAGTCCATAGTCATTACTCCATTCCCTGTACCACCCTAGGGAGTGGTATTTTAGACAGGAAAATGTCAAGTTCAAAGGCAGGAGAGGGAGTCAGTTACCTGTAGAGATTCAGAGTAGGATTAGAATGAGAGATGAAGTTGCTAAGATGATGGTGGTGGGAGCTGAGTGATGAAGGGCCAAGTGGAAGAATCTGGACATGGTGTAATGAGCAATAAAGGGAGTCAATGTAGGTTCTCAAGGAAGAAATGACGTGATGAATATAATATGTGACAAAGATTATTCTAAGACAAATTGGACTATAATGAGGAGTGACTAGAACCAAATATATTGGGTAAGAGACCATTACTGTTATCAAGGCATAGGTGATGAGGACCTTGAATACTGAATTTGGAGTCAAGGGACATGAGTTAGAATCCTGCCCCCCTGAATGACCTTGGGCAAATCATTAGGCCTGTCTGGGCCTCAGTCTCCTCATCTGTGAAGGGGTTGGACTGAAGTCCTCTAAGGTCCATTTCAGCTCTAAATTTACGATGTTAAGGTGGCGATTGAGGACATAGAACGATGTGAAAAACATTTCATGAAAAAAGGGAATAGGATTTGGTGAAATTCACTTGTCATGAATAGGAAAGAGAGGAGAAGATGTGAAGGACTCTTAGGTTTTGGAAACTGGAAAGATGCTGGTGCCATCTTCTAGTGTCCTGGAGTAGCTCTGTGCCAAGTCAGCCAAGTTCTGGACTTGGAGTCAGGAAGACCCCAGTTCAAAGCCTGCCTCAGGCACATGTTAGCTATGTGACCATGTATGAACCTCTCTGAGTCAGCTCTCTCATCTATGATAGGACTTTCTTGCAGTATTGCTGTGAGGGTCAAATGAGCTAATATTTTTGCAAATATGTGTTTTGCAAATCTTAAAGTGCTACATAAATGCTAGCTATTAATAGGGAAATTAAGAAGAGGTGTTTTATGCATGTGCCGTAGTAGCAGCAGTGCATATTGGGGGGGGTGTATGATACACTGAGCTAAGTTTTTTTTTTCCATACCATATTTATTTGCAATTATCTATCCCTTTTTATTTCTGCCACACAGACATTTTGAGAAGAAAATCAAGAAAAGTGAGTTCTGCCCCATATTCTCACATCTCCCTTCACTACTCATGACTTTATATTTCTGCTTTGAAACAGCAGTTCCTATAGACAGAAGAGACTTTACTCAGAAGAAAAGGTTTTGTTTTTTTCCAAGGAAGGCAAAAGATTAAGTCAAGGAAGCAGCCAGCTGCTTGGCACTGGCCCAAGTGGAGAGAGAAGGAAGTGACTAGTCGGGACTTGTTCTTTAAAAAGAAGCAAACAAAACCTATGCTGCTGTTATATCACATTTAAAAAATCCATTTCCAAATTTATTCCAATATATTCTAAAAATAAGAGACAACATGGACAGTGCATAGACAGATGAGCTTGGAGGTGAGAATGCAATAAAAATGCCAATATGTTAGAAGAAGATATATATTTTGGGACATGGATGATGTGGGGTTTTGTTTTGCTAGAATGTGCCTTGTTGTTGTGAGGGTTTAACATTTATTTATTTTTTTTTGATGGAGGAGTCAGTGGGAAGAATAGAAAATAAATGTTTGTAAAAATAAAAAAGAAATGAAAAAGATGTAAAAACAAAAGGTGTCAATAAAAATGAAAAATAAAAAAAGCAAAATTAGAATTTTCAACCTCAGAAAAAGAATGTTGTCATAAAGCGTCTGTTCAAAAATTCACTTGCATAGCATAATTTGTAATAGCAAAGACCTGGGAGTAGCTTTGTCATCCAACAGTTGGTGAGAGGCTGAAAAAACTGTCATATCAATGCTCAAAAAATGCCAAAAATGCCATTAGACGTAGCAAATATGAGTGAGGAAAGGAAACTTAGAGAGACGCGAAACATTATGAGGTGAAGACCAGCGATGATGACTAAAGGAAAGGAAAACTGCATTCACAAATATAGAGATGAGTAAACAGGGAAAAGAAGGCACTGCTACAACTAAACCTCCTAAAATATGAGGAGAGATAACAGTGATGATAACTCCCACCACCACCACAATAAATAATAATAATAGGACATATTAAAGGCAGCATTTTAAAGTTTAAGAAGTTTCTTTTTCACAAGAACCCTTTGAAGTAATTCCTAAAAGTATCATTATTCCCTTTTGAAGATGAGGAAACTGAGACTGAGAAGGGAATGGCCCAAAGTCACATTGTTAATAAGTTTCTGGGACAGGGATCATAGTTAGGTCTTCCTGATTCCAAGTCTAACATGCTATATGTCACACCACCTCGAAGCCTTATGCTTAAATGCATAATAAATTATTTTATCAAAAAGTGAGGAACACGTCACTGTTGATGGGAAAGGCTTGAAGCTGGCCAGAACCTCAGGAAAAAGCCAATGTTTGCAAAAGAGATACAACTACAAAGCGTCCCATAGAGAAAGAAAGAACAGTATCCGTGGCTGAAGGAACATTCAGTGTTCCTGGTTGAAGCTGAGCCAATATAACGAAAATGATAATACTGCCAAAGTTAATTTATAGTTTTGCTATTGTACCAATGAAATCATCAAAGGAATACCTTACAGAACTCAATAAAACAATAAAAATTTTATTTAGAGAAACAAAAGACCTACAATATCAAGGTAAATAACAAAAAAAGGAAGGAATGACGAGAGAATGGTACTTCTGGACTTCGAACTGTATTACAAAGCAGCAGTCACCAAAACCATTTGATTTTGGTTAAAAAATAGAGAAGATGAATAGAGCAGTTAAGACAAGAGAGATTCAAACACAACAGAACTCAGTAACCCAATTCTGGCTAAACTGGAAAATATAAATTACTTAGGAAAGAACTTATTATTATTAAGAACTGTTGGCAAAACTGGGAAGCAGTTGGGCAGAAATTAGGCACAGAGCAACATTTTTTATGCCACTTTCCCAAATAAATTCAAAATGGGTATGCAACCTTAATACTAAAAAATACCATAAAATGAGAAGAGAAGCTGATCATATACTTTGCACAGCTTGGGGTGGGGGGGGAGGAGAGGTGGATTCTTAACTAAATAAGGAATAGAAAAAATTACAAAAAATAACAAGGATAACTTTAATTACATGAAACTAAAATGCTTTTGCATAAATAAAGTTAATAATCTATTCTACAAAGAGATGCATTTGAATGAGGAAAATATTTGTATCAAAATTTCCAGATAAGAATTTGGCATCCAAGATGTATAGACAACTAAAAGATACACATACATGCACACACACATGCTCACACACACTCACATGCACACATACACAGACACTAAAAAGCTGTTCACCATTAGATAATCAAAAGATATGAATAGTTCTCAAAAGAAAAATGGCAAACTATTCACAATCATATTAAAGAATGCCCCAAATCACTAAAATTAAGAGAGATGTAATCAATTAACCTTGACGTTTCACCTTTTACCTTGCAAATTGATAAAGGTGAGAAAAAATGTGAATGATCAATGTTAGAGGGGTTGTTGGAAGATAGACATGCTGGTACATTGTTGGTGGAGCTGTGAATCAGTACAACCATTTTGGAAAGCAATTTGGAATTATACAAATAAAGTAAACTAAAATGTCTAGAGATTCCACTATTAGAATTATACTATAAGGAGGTCATTGGTAAGTAGAAAATCCCCATAAAGACCAAAGTATTTATGGCAGCACTTTTTGTGGTAGCAAAGAATTGCAAACAAAGTAGATGCCCATTGATTGGGAAATGGCCAAACAAACTATGGTGTATGAATATCATGAAATATTATTGTGTTGTGAGAAACAACAATTATGATGAATACAGAGAAGCATGGAATGATTTACATGGTCTGATGCAGAGTGAAGTATGCAGAGCCAATAAAACAATCTATACAGTGACTTTAACAATGCAAATAGAAAACAACAACCACAAGACAATCAAAAGTGGATATTGGGAAGTTATAAAGAAGAAACACGGCCCCAAAATAAAAGATAAGATACCTAGACACCATTTGAAGGGGTGAGAGGTCCTCCCCCACGGTGCATTATATCTACATATCTATATAGCTCAAACTTTTTCATCATATCCATTGATTTCATGACTTTTCTCCTTCTTTCTCTTTTTCTTTGTCTTTTCCCCTTTAAAAATATCATTATATGAGATTGCTCCCTGGGATAGGGAGGGGAGAAATACTGGGAGACTATCTGGTGACATAAAAAGCCAGGTTTTTGTTATTGTTATTGTAGATGACACTCATACATGCTAAAGCCATGTTGTGACTGAGAAAGGGGAATCAAAATGGCTCTCTGTTACTGCTCTTCTTCAACGACATTTGCATGTCTACTAAGGAGCATCTTGGGAATAGTGGGATTTATAGTCCTTCCTCTGCTTAGTTCCTGTGGGTTTTCTTTGGTAGAATTTCCAAAATAAGTCTTGGGAATACAGAAATACCATCAGGTATTAAACGGTGATTATGAAGAGTTATCTATCCTGAAATCAAATAGTTGTCTGGGACCATAGATTTTGGATCTGTATCAGTGTGGGTAGACAAAAGATTAGATTTAATCTTGGCCTGGAGATGAATCCAATAAATAGTCCTAAATAGCTAAAGCTCAGAGGTTGGTGCAGAGAGGAGATTGGTAATTATGAGACCAAAGTATATGCCGGCCAGAGACATAATGTATATCAGAGACCAGAGCTAGGATGCTTGGTGGAAACGCAATAACATTACTATGCATGTTGGTAGGTCTGTAAAATCAGAGGAATGAGTTTCCTTGGCCACTTACATGCCTAGGCCGTGCATCTCTTCTATATGGATGCCCTCTATATGTGTGCATTCTTGGTATACGCCTTTTCATGAACATTTCCTGGCCATATGTGTTTCCTGTGTGCATATACTCAATAGGTGTTTCATCCGTGGGAACATTTCTTCACTGGTGGAGTAGTGACCTGTGGGATCCCACAAATGCATAGGGAAATATTTTCTTATCTTTTATTTTGCTGCCATGTTTGATTAAGTGCCTTTCGTTTGAATTAATATGGCTTCTTATTGGCTGGTAAAAGTAAGTACACTGGTAGGGGCTCTTAAATTATGGTTTTGAGTAGATGCTTCTACATAGAATGTCTTGAACCTAAGGTTATTTTTCTGGTAGACCACATATGAATTGGTTTGGCAGATAACTCCAAACACTATTAGCTTTCCTTAATACTTATAAGCTCAAGAAGCATTTAAAAACATTCATGAATGATAGGTTCCCAGGGGACTTCTTCAGGGCAGTAATGACTTCTTTCTCTAAGCTTACTTTCTCATGTATAATAAAGTTTTCCCTCTTTGTCTAAATGTTCCTTCCTTTAGACTTGAAAAGTTGCTACATACCAAAGTTCATGAGTGTTTTAAACCATAACTGGAGAAAAGAGAAAACTGCGTATATATATTTACTAAGTCAGATATCACAAAGACTTGCAGATATAGCATAAGAAGACTGTTAGATATGACCAATATGACCAGGAAATAATATTTAAGAACAACAATGAAGTGTGTGATATTTATGACCAGCTATTTATGATCAAATACACAAAACTAGAGGTTTTAATGCAAATAGATTATTCAGTCTCCTAGATACCACTGAGACTTGGTGTGATGGTTCTTATTATAATACCTGACATTTAGATAGCACTTATCCTTGAAGTATTTAAAGGATTACCACACAAAAGAGGAATAGGATTTGTTCTGCTTGGTTCAGAGAACAGGACTAGGAATAGCAATTGGAGGATAAAGAGGGATAGATTTCTGCTTGATATAAGGAAATACTTCCTGAAAATTGGAGCTTTCCCAAAGTAGACTTGGCTGGCTTGGGAGGTAGTGTGTTTCTCTTCATTAGAAGTTTTCAAGCAAAGGTTAGATGACTACCAGTTGGGGATGTTGTAGAAGAGATACTTGTGGGGCTCTGGGTTAGACTTGATGAGGTACCTTCCAAACCGAAATTCTGTGTGATTCTATGAATCAGGCCATTGGAGCATGTTTATCTTGATCTCTTGGATAAATTTCTTTCTTTTTTTTTCGGTTTGTCTTATTATTTATTTATTTAAAATTTTTTATTTGTTTTTTTTTTTTTTTTAGTTTTCAACATTCACTTTTATTAGATTTTGAGTTCTAAATTTTCTCTCTCTCCCTCTGCTCCTCCCCGCCCAAGATGGTGTGCAATCTGACGTAGGCCATACGTGTACAATCATATTAAACATATTTCTACATTAGTCATGTTGTAAAGAAGAATTAGAACCAAAGGGAAAACCTACAAGAAAGAAAAAAAAAAGAGAAAATAGCCTACTTTGATTTGCATTCAGACTCCATAGTTCGAATTTCTCTGGATGTGGCTAGCATTTTCCATCATGAGTCTTTTGGAGTTGTCTTGGACTTGGATACATTTCTTAACCTTTAATGGTATATAGCATGATTTTATTGTTATTGAGTTGTTTTTGAGTCATGTCCAACTTTTTATGACCCCATTGGAGGTTTTCTTGGCAAAGAAATTGGAGTGGTTTTCCATCTCCTTCTCCAGCTTACATTTTGCAGATGAGAAAACTGAGGCAGCCAGGATTAAGTGACTTTCCCGGAGTCATACAGCTAGTTGTCTGAGGCCAGATTTCAACTCAGGAAGATAAGACTCCAGGTCTGGCGCTATATCCAATGAGCCACCTAACTGCCCATAGGACATGGTACAAGTGCATAAAACAGTATTACATCTCCATGTTGGAATTCCTCTAATTGTAGAATAATTCTGCTTCTCAGTGTGTTAATTGGAGTTCATCATTTGTCCAAAGGGGATAAGATTTCCTGGCCCCCAAACTCTTACAAATTGTTTTTCGGTACGTGGATGTTTTCTATTACAATGAAGATGCCCGGATCTTGCAGCCTAACCTGGACTTCGTCTAACAGCGGTTTTGGCAAAGTCTTGAATGAAAACGGGAGCTCCATCAGTAAAAATTACCTTTTCCCACTCTTTAATACTCTAGTCTTTAAATTGTCTTGCTATCCATAGAAAACTCTGTTTCTTCACAGCAATGGCTACCAATTATCTTATTTTTTAGCTAGTCTTTTCACTGCTCTTCCAACTTTAAGAAGCCTATGCTGACTCTAGAATCAGTTAATCATTCAACAAACTTTTTATTAAATATTTACCATGCACCAGGCACTGTGCTAAGCTTGGCCCATAGTAAACCACAAGAAGAATCAATTATCCAGAACCAATTTTCCAGAACCCTCTGAAAACTCTAACTTTTATAAGGATTAATTAGGCAAAAAATTATAAGTTCTAAGCATTTATTAAAACTACTCTCCTTTGCATTTTTTTTTACATTTTCCTTCACATTTTGGTACAACTGATCCTATTTCAGGGCTTGAATTGTTCTTAAATAATGTACTTCCCCATGCCAACAACTGCTGCAATACGTCTAATAGATATTAAAGTGTGCTCTTGGAGTTGTAACTTTTGCATGTTTCCTTGGAATGATAGCTATTTAAAAAAAAGCACATAATGAAAAACACAACAAAATATAGCAATGAAACATATGGATATAGCATGAAAGTTTACACTTAACTAAGGACTACCTCAATTCCAAAGTTGGTCTTTGGAATCAATCGTGTGTCATGAGAGACACTGACAAATTACTGACCAGCACAGCATGCCTGCATCAAAGAAGGCTCTAGGAGTAAAGGAGAACTGCAGTAGTTCAAAAGAGATATGACGTGCACAAGTTTGAAGACATCTTTACTCCTGTGGTAGAGCATCCTGAGCCCATGTTGGTCTGATCAACCACAATCTGACATATTTCATGTTAACTCCAACAGAATGATGTCATTTTGGTCCACTTTGAGAATGAAGGACGACAACCAACCAACCGAGAACTGCCTAAAGACAGGGAAACCAGCTCCATTTGGTTTTGTCCGATTAAAGTCAGACATTCTGAATCGCCCTGATGTCAGTAGAAGCACAGACAGATGACCATTGCTGTTCCAAAATGAAAATCATTGCTTGACCCAAATCATTTACACACCACTGTACTCTAGGTATAGTATTCCAGGTATGGCTGAACTGTACTTGGATCAAAGGAACCATACACTTCCTACTTGGATCCAAGATTACCTAGGGTCACAGAGTCGCCCCCCCACCATAACCTTGGTTGGCTGAAGTTCTTGTAGGCAGTGTGGTATGTTGGAAAGAGCCTTGGCTTTGGAGTCAGAGGTCATGGCTTCAAATCTTCCCTCTGCCATTTGCTTGCTGGACAGCCTTGGGCAAGAAACTTTACTTCCGTGGGTCTCAGTTTCCTCATCTAAAAAAGAAAGGCCTGGCCTAAATGGTTTCCAAGGTCTCTTTCAGTTCTAGATTTAGGAACCTATGACTTCTGGGGCCCGAGTTCATTGAAATTAAACCCCCTTACTCTAATGGTGTCAGGCTGCCACCAAGTGGTGCCATAGGGTCTGAGTTTGCCTTCCCTAGAGGCACCATAGCTCTGTGTGGAGACTCATATGGATTTATAAACACATTTAAAAAAAGAAAAAAAAAAGACTTTTTTCCCTAAAAGTAGACTTGCATAAATTTTCATTAAACATAATGTAGAGATGATAGGTGGTACAGTGGATAGAGTGCCAGGCCTGGCATTGAGTTCAAATCAGGCCCCAGACAATAGATGTGTGACCCTGGGCAAGTCACTTAACTCTGTTTGCCTCAGTTTTCTCCTCTGTAAAATGAACTGGAGAGGGAAATGGCAAATCTCTACAGTATCTTTGCCAAGAAATCCCAAATGGGGTCACAAAGTATTGAACATGACTGAAAAACAGTTGAATAGCAATAATTGAAAAAACTGATAACTTTGCAGAAAACTTTTTTAAATGAAAAAAATGAAACACCAAAGATAAATATGTGTCTTTCATTTCTTAATATTTTTCTTAAACTGCTAATTCAAGCCTCTGTCCTCCATACATTCTGACAAGATTACTAAGCATTATAATTCTTCTCTAACCTGGTGTCAGATTGGCTCATCTCTGTGCTCTGGCTCTGGCTTTCAAAATCTTTGGTTCCACCAGGTCTCTTGGTTGTTGGGTTTCACTTACTGCTCTTAGGAGTTTTTGCCTTTGCTTCCTCCCTAAGCCTGTCTAGAACCTTCATTTTTTAAGTGATCTCATCCTCCCAGGCTCTCATCCTCTTTCTAGATAGCCCAGAAATTTAATGTTTGGAAGGACTTTTCAGATTATCTAGTTCAAAGGTGTCTCCAGTGTCAGTACCCTCTTGGCAAGACCGCTGACAGGTATCATCTGCCTCTGCTCAGTCTCTGCACGTGGGACTTGGCAACCTCAGAAGGTGGCTTGTTATGTTTTCAAACACAGTCTTTAGAAACAGAGATCACAGGATTTCAAGATAAAGGCACATTAGAAATTATTGAGCACAACCCCTTTATTTTACAGATAGGGAAACTGAGGCCTGGAGAAATGAAATGGCCTGTGAGCTCTGAGATTTTGTAGCTATGCAATCTTGACCTCTCTGGACATTAGTTAAGAGTTGAATGAGGTCTTAAAAGGCATCTAGTCCAAGGCTTTCATTTTATGAATGGGGCCTAGAGGAAGGAAATGATTTACTTGGGTTCATACAGGTAGCAAAGACTTGGGTTCAAATCCTAGCTCTAATTCTTTCTAGTTATCTCAGTAAGTCGTTTCACTTCTGGGGCCTCACTTTCCCCAGCTGTAAAAAAAGACACTTCAGGTAGTTAATCTCTCAGATACCTTCTCTTCAGGTGCTCCAAATCCTGTGAAAGATACTTTAAAGAAAGTATAAGTAAAATCGCTATACTTATTGTGTGTTTTTCTTTAAAAAGTGATTTCTACATAAATTTTACTCATTACATTGAGACATTTAATTCCCTCTCCTTCCCTTCACCCAACCAAGCCCGTGCTCTAATCATATGTGGCATTTGTAAGTCTTGGCAATGTGGTAAGCTTGGAAGATAAAAATAGTCCCTGTTCTCAAGGACCCCAGAATCTACTGGGAGGACACGACATAAAACACCAATACATATGCAAGATATGCACAGGATAAATTAGAGGTAATCTCAGAGGGAAGGTGCTCTCATGAAGAGGGGCCAGGAAAGGCTTTTTGAAGAAGGTGGGGTTTGGGCTGAGCCTTTTGAAGGAAGACAGAGAAGGCAGAGTTAGAAGTGAGAAGGAAAAACATTCCAGGCAAGGGGGTTGGCCAATGCCAAGGGTTGGGATGTGTCTTATGTGCCTTATGCAAAGGACAGCAAGGGAGGCCACTGTCACTGCATCATAGAGAATGTGGAGAAGAGTCAGATGTAAGAAGACTGGAAAGGTAAGGAGAGGCTGGGTTTTGAAGAGCTTTAAAAGCCCCAAAGAGGATTTTACAATTGAGAGAGAGCTACTGGAGTTTATTGAATAGGGGGGTGACATGGTCAGATGTGTATGTTTGGAAGATCACTTTGACAGCTGAGTGGAAGATGGGATGGAGTGGGAGAGATTGGAGGCAGGCAGCCCCAACAGTAGCTGCTGCAATAGGCCAGGTGTGAGGGTCTGAGGGCCTCCACCAGGGCAGGGGCCATATCAGAAGAGAGAAGGGGGTATACATGAAGAGGTGTAGAAGATGAAATGGATAGGACTTGATCACTGATTGGGTATGAGGCACCAGGGAGAGTAAGGAATTGAGGATGACATTGTTGTGAGCCTGGGGCCTGAAAAAATGGTGGCATCCTTGAGAGTAATAAGGAAGTCAGAAAGAGGACAATGAGTTCAGCTTTGGACATGTTGAGTCTAAGATGTCTACAGGACTTCTACCTCAAGTTGCAAGACTGGAGGTTAGAGAAGAGGTTATGGCTAGATGAACTGGTCTGAGAAGGATCTGTATAGAAATAATCATCGAGACCATGGGAGATGTTGAGATCACCAAGGGACGTAGTATAAAAGGGGAAGAGGTCTCAGGATAGAGCTTGGGGGATACCCACAGGTAGTGGGTTTGATATGGATGAAGAGCCAGCAAAGGAGATGGAGAAGAATCAAGAATAAAACATGTTTCAGAAACCTAGAAAGAAGAGAGCATCAAGGAGAAGAGGGTGATCAACAGGGTCAAAGGCTGCAGAGAGGTCAAGGTCAACAAGGATTAGGATTGAGGAAAAGCCATTAGATTTGGCAATTAGGAGCTCAATTATAACTCTAGAGAAAGCATTTCATTGGATAGAGTGTTGGATTCAGAAGACCAAAGTTCAAATTCTTGGCACTTGGCACAAAGGCACTTACCAGATAGATGTCTGATGGTTAAGCAAATTGCTTAACCAACCTTAACATCTGTTTTCTCATCTAGAAAATGGGAATAATAACAGCATTGACACCACAGAGTTTTTGTGAGGATCAAATAAGAAATTGTATATATAGGATTTTGTAAAATTGAAAGCATGATATAAAAGCTAGCTATTATGTATTACGTGGTAGAAAATATACTATGTGTAGTTTAGAAGTTCCTGAGAAGTTGCCAACTAGAAAATATTTGGCTGCCTTCTTTGGGGAAGTAGAGGTGGATAGTGTTAAAAACCCCATTAATTAGAAGGCCCAAATTCTTATTTTCATTATATTAAAAAAATAACGAGCAGCTGGACACCAGCTGTAAGGCTTGGAATCATTATTATTGTGTTGAATAAAAATTGTGATGCATTTTGGAACCACCCTAGCATTAAGGGCTCACAGCACAAATATGAAATGCCATGGTCTCCAGGTCAAATCATGCTGCACAAAAGCAAATAAACACAATTGCTTTTATTCACCAGCATAGATAAATTTAGCATCTTCCACAGAGATGAAGACCTAAGCTGGCTATCATCCAATAACACAGACAGCTGGACATCAGGGCCAGGGCAGGACCACAATTACTGATGGATATTAGCTGGACCGTTGATCCAGCTCACCAGAATTTCATTTCTGAACAGATGTTCTCCAACTGGAAAGTCTCAATATAAAAATAACTAACAGAGATTGCTGATGTCACCTAAGTGCGTATGGCAGAGACATATAGACACATTTCCATTTGCGATTGAGATTTAATCGTCAGATTTCAAAGTCATTCTCTGTGTGACAGACAGGGTAGGCAGAGAACAGGGTGTTGATATTCTTGGCATCTTTTGATGGCTCTCTGCAGCGAGAGTGCTGGAAATGTTCCTGTCCTGGGAAAAAGGAGGAGGTACAGTCCTATAAAACCAAACAATAACTATCCGTACAACATTCAGCTTTCTCCTGTGGGTACATATTTCATTTTGATTTAGGTAGTAATTCAAGACAGTCATATTTAAACTAACCTTATTTTACAAAGTAGAGAAATATATATATACATATATATATATATATATATATATATATATAACCTAATTGTACCTGAACATAGGAAATATCAGATTTTATGCATTAAACTCATGTCATTAGCAAGTTCTCTGAACCAAATTCCTGTCTACACCTCCAAATGTCACTCCCTCCCAACAGCTCCAGAAATTCTCTACTTTGCCTTTGTTATATTCTTTGAAATTCCCTGATTTGAAAATTGATTTGGCTAGGCAAATATCGTTCTTGAAAAAATTTAAAAACCCCTAAAGGCTTGTGTTATTGAATTGTCAGTCATTGACACCTTAGTATGAATTAGTTTAAAAAACACTTAACTGATTAAAGTGTTAATTAATTTAACACCTTTGAAGACCATTGAATTTTAACACAATTGAAATCCTTCCAATTTAGGGAATGGAGATTTTTTGCGGAAGAAGGCTGTTGTGGAGGGAGAAAAGATCCAGATAGGGTGCTATAATTGTGAGTGGAATGGAGTGGGAGGAACTTTGGGCAAAAGAGCAGTGGGTGCTTGGGGAAGAAAAGGGCTAGGAAGAGATGTGGTGAAATAAGAAAGACAAACTTTATTTTCCCTGAAATTTTGACTTTCTACTTCCAGCTGTCTGATCTTTCCTAAGCATCAGGTTCCCTCTCCCCTCCTAGACTTGAATGGAAGGCAATGACCATATTGTCTCTGCCCAATTTTCACAGAACTCCATATCTGAGAATATGCATCAAATTGCATCACAATGTTTTTTCTTTGAAAATATCTTATAAAATCACTTGTGAAGGAAAAGTATCAATGATCCTTGAAGCATTTATTTTGACAGTAAAATAGACATTTCTGAAGGACTCGGTGAGCTTAATTTGATAAATAGTAATTAGCGGTAGTTTTAAATAGAAAATTATTTCAAGAGCGGCATAGGATCCTACTGTTTATCTCTAGCATAATCTAAGTAATTAACTACTCTCTTGAACCTCTCTGTTAAAAGGGGAAGGTCCCGTCTGTTTCTTTGGGAAAAATCTTTTGGAGAGGAAGAAGCCCAAAAGGCAATGTCTTGGAAGAAAGACTGCCCACAGACCATATCTTTCTCTGTGTACATGCAAAGATTATAAGTATATGAACACACATCCATCCCCTGGCTCCTTATCAGTCCAAGTCTTGTCATGAGAGCTAGAGAGAAAAAAGCATTGTTTGTCTCTTAGGCATGGCCTCATTTTCAAGCCAGAGGGACCCTGATAAAGGGACTCAATCTGGCAGTTAAGGTCAGCCCTCAGTTAATGCTCATGCCTTCCCTTCATATTATATCCTAGTCTTCCTATATGTGGCTTGTTTGTACAGAGATGTTTGTGTGCCATCTCCTCCATTAAACTGGCAACTCGTTGAATGGAGAAACTGTCTTTTACCTTTCCTTTTAGCCCTAGTGCTTAGCATAATGCCCAGCACATAGTAGGTGCTTAATAAATTCTTGGTTCCTGGCTGACACAGTAGAAACAGCATGATGGAGTGAGGAGAGGTACTGTGGAACAGTGGTTAGGGTGCTAACCTCAAAGTTAAGAAGTCATAGGTAGCAGCACCACATTTCACTCAGACTGATTGTGTGACCTTGGGCAAGTACCTCTCTCTCTGTGGCCCCTGACAGCACTCTGAGATTATATATTACAGAGAAAATACTAGCCTGCTTCAGGGGGGCTCCCTATACTCATGAAATCACCAATCTGGTCAAAAATGAATGGAGTAAAAAAAAAGGATGTTGGACTCAGAGGCAATAGAAACAACACTAAGGCTTGTAGTTGAGTGTCCCTTAGTCTCCCTGATCATTAATTTCCTCATCTGTAAAATGGGGATGACATTACCTACAGTAACAGCTTCATAGGGGCAGCTAGAGGTGCTGTGGAGAGAGCTCTGGGCCTGGACTTGGGAAGACCTGAGTTCAAATCTGGCCTCAGATACTTACTAGCTATGTGATCCTGAACAAGTCACTTAACACTGTTTACCTCAGTTTCCTCATTGGTAAAATGATCTGGAGAAGGAAATGTCAAACCACTCCAGTATCTTTGCCAAGAAAACCCCAAGTGGGGTTAGGAAGAGTTGGATATGACTGAAACAACTGAACAACAAAAGCTTCCTTATAGGGTTGTTGTGAGGATCAAGGGTCAAAATATATGTAGAGGTTGCAAAGTGAATAGCACTATCTAACTGTCCTTTATTGCTTATTGCTTTCACCAATTGTTACAAACACAGTACACTGGAAAGAACAATGGAGATGGGGTCTGTGGCCCTGCGTTCAACTCCCAGCTCGGTTACTATTATTTATCTGTGCCACTTTGGACAGTTCCCAGGACCCATCTGGCTTCAGTTTCTTCAGCTCCCCGGGCAGGCTAGAAAGTCTTAGTGCAGTTTTAAGCTGATTAAGATTTAAAGCTCTGTAGAATGGTAAATTGAGAGCTGGAAGGGACCTAGGGGGTCATCTACTCCAACCCTTTCATTTTTCAGGTTGTCTCAAAAGCAATAAGCTTAACACTGCCCTCAGACTTTCAGCTCTCAATCTATTGAGCTGTGATCTGCATGAAGACATTCATTCGCTGCTCACCAGCCTTTGACCTAGAGAAGAGTCCAGCCCGCTGATTGTGTCTAGCTTTGATTTTCTGATAGAGAGCCTCGAACTTAATGCGGGTTCTCAGTAGATTGCTCAAACCGCTGTGGAATGCCAGTCATTACCATCATCATTTCCTAAGACTTCCACTAGGTGCCATGGGGATGTTACAGAGAGCAGACAAGCTGTGGCCCATGACCTTGACAGGCAGTCAGTCTATGGGGGAAAGAGAAAGCCAAAATATCAAATCCAGTCAACCACGGAAACATATCTATCCATAGACACGTCTAAAATAAGAGCCAGCATGGAGGACTGGAAAAGGACGCTTGTTCTGGAGAAAGGAACACCTGAGTTTACATCCCATCTCTAGTACCTGCTAGGTGCATTACAGAACCCCTCTGAGTCTCAGTTTCTTCATCTGTAAAATGAGGATAATAATACCTGGCACACTTTCTTCTCAGGGCTGCCTGCAGAGTTTAAGCCCCTTATAAACTCCAGCTGTGGTTGTTTATGACCCAGTCATGGGTTTGCCTCACACTGACTGGTCATCTTGTACAAATTTAGTGGCAGAATAGCGTTAAATTTGGAAGGGACTGCAGATGTCATCAGTGCAACCCTCCTATTTTATAGATGTATAAGCTGAGCCCCTATGATGTTGAGGGGTAAGAATATCTTGCATTTATGTGGTGCTTTAAGATTTATAAAGCACTTTACAAATATCTCATTTTATCTTCACGACAACCCTGGGAGGCAGGTTCTATTATCCTTTTTAATTTAATTTTTTTATAGATGAGGAAATCGAGGCAGATGGAAATGAAGTGACTTGTCCAGGGTCATATGGCTGGTGAGCATTTGAGGCTGGATTTGAATTTAGGTTTTCCTGACTCCATCTAACTCACTCACACACACACACAGGTAATCAGTGGCAGAGATGAGATTTGTACTTTAGAGCTGAAAGCCACAGTAGAGGCCAGTTAAATTAAAAATAATGATAATGATAAAAAATGATTTATAATAATGATAGTGATGATGATGGTGATGGTGATGATGATGGTGATGGTGATGATGATGGTGATGGTGATGATGATGGTGATGGTGATGATGGTGATGATGATGGTGGTGATGGTGATGGTGATGATG
>CM053626.1:15355039-15400707 GCA_028646595.1 Phalanger gymnotis | reverse complement strand
CTTTCACAACATGAGTATTGTGGAAGGGTTTTACATAATGATACGCATATGGCCTATGTTGAATTGCTTGCCTTCTTAGGGAGGGTGGGTGGGGAGGGAAAAGGTGAGAGAATTTGGAACTCAAAGTTTTAAAAACAGATGTTCAAAAACAAAAAAAAAGTTTTTGCATGCAACTAGGAAATAAGATACACAGGTAATGGGGTGTAGAAATTTATCTTGCCCTACAACAGAAGAAGGGAAAGGGGGATGGGAGGGGAAGTGGGGTGACAGAAGGGAGGACTGACAGGGGAAGGGGACAACCAGAACATATGCCATCTTGGACTGGGCAGGAAGGTAGAAACGGGGAGAAAATTCATAATTCAAACTCTTTTGAAAATCAATGCTGAAAACTAAATATATTAAATAAATTAAATAAAAAAAAGAGAAAAAAAAGATGAAGGGGTTCAACTAGCTGGCCTCTAAAGTCCCTTCCTGAATCTTTCATTCCAAGGATGAAATTTCTGGAACTTAGCAAAAGTTAATCTTGTAAAAGAAACTCAGTTCATTTTGGGGATTCCTCTTTCCTTTCTTTTGTAACTGTTACGTTCTCATCCTTATCGTTCATCTATGTATAATTATAGATGTTGTATAACTTTCCCCAGAACCCAAATTAGCAAAGCCGTGGATGCTGCCTTTGCCGAAGCTTCACAGATCACTTTTAACTGTCCTCATCAGGGACATTTAGCACAACAAAATCCCGTGTGGATTTTTTTAAGTCTCAGATCATATTGGGGAAATGAAACAACCAGATGCAAATGTAGTTACTCACTGCCCCGCTCAATGTGCGAAATACCCCAGTGAAGACTGTAGCCATCCGTTGAAAAATCTGCTGGTTTATTAGAATGTTAACACTGGCCAGATCTACTCATTAGCAGTGACATCCATACAACTTCAGCTCCCCAGGTTCAAATATGTCCCCCTCCTTCCTTCCTATAATTTTACTGGTTTTTTGTTGCTGTTCAGTCCTTCAGAAGTGTCCAGCTCTTCGTTACCCCATGGATCATAGAATGTCAATGTCGTCTGTAGAGTTTTCTTGGCAAAGGCACTGGAGTGGTTTGCCATTTCCTTCCTTGGTGGACTAGGGCAATCAGACATTAAACGACTTGCCCGGGTCACACAGCTATTAAATGTCAGAGGCCAGATTTGAACTTAGGTCTTCCTGATTCCCGGTTCAGCCTTCTATCCACTGAGCTATCTAGCTGCCTTGACTTTACTGTTAAATGGACCTAATTATCCCAAGAGAACTGGAGTGCTCTAAGTTCTAAGCTTGATTTGGGCCAAAATTTTTCAAAAACTACAAATTTCTTACTCCAAAGTTTGTAAGGCCAGAGAAATTGTAAGACAAATGATATCTATTATATTCATAATTGGTTTACAATTTTCTCTTCATCTGGCAGCTTCTTTTCCATTGGCACTAACGGCAAATTGTGATGTCCTTAATGCCATTATAAGAGCATAAAAGCATTTTAATGTAGTTGAGGCCGTAATCAAACTATGACATTGCCTGTAATCATGGCAGTGAAACTCAGCTTAATAGAGCATCTTCATGCAAATGGAATCAAAACTGGTTTTGTGGGGTGCAATGTTATTATGAAACAATATTCTAATGAAAACTTAAATTTTGATCTCTATTTGGTATGCCTTGAATAAGGACAAGGGAGGCAGCCTAAAGCCCCTTATTCTAGAGTCAAGTAATCATGGCTGATTACTTAGAGAACATTTGCGTGCTACTTACAAAATGATGAAATAAATTCCATAATGAAATAGGGGAAAGCATGACTTGGGATTTTGGGTTGGCTCCGTGTTTTTATTTTTTAATGCAGTATTGCACTCCCTTCCTGGGGCTGGTTTCTTATTATTCATTCTCTACTCTGCCCTAGAGACATTCAAGAAGAGATGTCTGTCCTGGATGGTTTAAATCAGATGGTCTCTCAAGGTTCTTCCTGGATTTTTTATTTTTTTGCTTCTATAAACTGAAGAAAAAATCTTCAGGCTCCTGGGTGTTTGTGCCTGAAATGTTGACGTTAAAGTTTTAGCTTTAACATCGTATTCTTCTGGAAGATGAGAGAGAATGACAGAACCTTCTGAGTTGGATGGGGCCTCTGAGACCATCTAGACCAACCCATATCCACTAAAGAGATAATATATCCAACAACCGGCCTTCTAGACTCTGGTAGATGCCACCAGGGAGATGTGACCTAGGGTGTGATCAGGGGTAGCTGAGTTCATTTTCAGAGAGGAAACATTTCTGTACAATAAACCTAAATTGGCTTCTTTACATTTTAGTTCTACTTTCTGCCCTTTGGGGTCCAGGAGGGCAAGCAGATTTCATTTTCCACATGATAGCCATTCAAACACTGGAAAGCAACCATGAAATCTTTAAGTGATATGTACTTATTGGCTATCATCATTGCCCTCGTCTTCATTGTCACTGTCGTTGTTGTTGTCATTCAGGCTGTCTGCCAGGCCAGTCACCTACTCCACCTCAAAATCCTTCTCTTTCCTTCAGCCTCATTTCCTGTTAGAATGTAAGCTTCTTGAGGGCAGAGACTGTCTTGTTGTCTTGTATGTGTATCTCCAGTGCTTTGTACAGTACCTGGCATGCAGTAAGTGCTTAATAAATGCTTTTTCTCTTTACCTAGCTGTCCATTTCCCCATCTCTGCTCCTGGCCTCAGGAGTCTTCTGATCACCCAGGTTTGAAGCTTTAGCGTCGTCCTTGCCTCTTTCCTCTTCCTCATCCTCACCTTTTATGTCCACCCAATTGTCTTGTCCTACTGATTCTACCTGTACAATGTCTTTCATATCTGTCCCATCTACTCACAGATCTGCCAGTCTAGTTCAAGCATTTATCATCTTTCACCTACATTATTATATACTCGCTGGGCAGCTAGGTGGCACCATAGAGCACAGAATACCGGACCTGGAGTCAGGAAGATCTGAGTTCAAATTTGATCTCAGACACTTAGTAGCTGTGTGACCCCGGGCAAAGCACTTGACACTGTTTGTCTCAGTTTCCTTGTCTATAAAATGAGCTGGAGAAGGAAATGGCAAATCATTCTAGTGTCTTTGCTAAGAAAACCCAAATGCGGTTGGGAATAGTCAGACATGACTGAAACGACCTAACAATAAAAATTATCATCAATACCAGGCTCTTCTGTATCCAATCCATCTTCCACACACTGCCAGAATAATCACCCCAAACCTGAGAAGTGACTGGGTCATATACTTCTCCTCTGTAAAACCTTTGGTGGCTCCCCAATCCCAAGCCACTCCTCAGTCTGGCATTTAATGCCCTCTATGTGAATCTGGATCCAATCTACCTTTCCAGTCTGTCTTAATTTTTTTTGCCCCTTTTATATTCCAGCCAACTAAACCATGAATGGTTTCTCAATCTTTTCTAGCCCTCTCCCACTTCATACAAGCCACCATTCATGCCTGAAATGCCTTCCTGTTAAATAGATGCCTGTTTTTATCCTTCTCCTCTTTCAAGCTTGGTTTGTGGACTGCCTCATTCATGAAACCTTCTCTTCTCTTTCAAGCTACAAGCTATTTCTCCTCAAATTTATCACAGCCCTTTGTCTAGATCTCTCCATTGCCTCTATTCCGTTTTATCTTGACTCATGTTTATTTATTTATTTAGATGGCTATGTGGATAAGTTACTAGATAGATAGATAGATGGATGGATGGATGGACGGATGATAGATGATAGACAGATAGATTGCTGCTGTTTGTCCTTCATTCTTGAAGAGGACCATGGCATCAGGGAGGTGATGTCATACCATGTAAATAAGTTGGATTTAAGTGAGGGAGGGCTGTGCAAAGTCATCAGCCTCACTCTCTCCTCCAGAGTCATCTGGGTCCAGTGGCCAGATATGGATCAGGATAACTGGAGATGGCCTAGGATATAATGGGGGACTTTGGCTTTTTCAAACCAAGGTCTTTAACAGGTCTCAGTTTGACTGAGGCAGTGTGCATTCAGTGATTAAGGCTTAATAAAAAACGAGGCAAAAAATGGCCTCTTAAAAAAAGATCTGAATGGATGCTATAGATGATACATATAGATAGATAGATGGATAGAGAGGTAGAGAGAAAGATTGATCAATTGATCAGGGAGGCTCCTTTCAGATATGGCATGGACTACATGGTTTCTTCTAACTCCAGAATTAGCTGATACCATGAAGACAAAATATATTTCTGTACCACAGAAGACCTGCTCTCTTGCTTTGCACTCTTAATAATTCCAACTATTACTCAAGGGAAATCACTTAACCTCCCTGACCTTTCATTCAAAATGGACCTTCCAGAGTCCACAGGAGGATTTTCTGTAGGTGTGATAGCACCCAAACAAATAGAAGTGTTTGGTAAACATGCCACTGTCATCATGATGAAGAAAATGAATGAATGAAAAAGCATTTGTCCAGCATAGGCAGGTAAAACATTTATGAAGTGCTTCTTATGTGCCAGGTGGTATGCTAAGTTCTGGGGATAAAAAAAGAAGAAGAAAACGATCAAGAAAATTACATTCTAGAATATAAAGACAAAAAGGAGGAAAGATAAGGGAGGAGGCAGGAGGGAGGAGCTGGGCAAGGCAGCCAGTGTGGAGATGGAGCTGACCAAAGAACAGATGGAGTGAAGGGAGTGCTTGGGGGAGGTTCCTCTTGATGTGGCTGGGCCAAGCTCTCCTCAGGCCTGGGGAAGGCTTCAGGGTGGAGTCACTCTCAGGTGGGCAAAGGAGCTAGTGTGCAGATGAGCAGAACAGGGACTGAGAATTCATACAAATCTCCTGTCTGCCTAATAGGGCTCGTGGGTCATGGGTCATGGGTCCACTGGGTCATGGGTCCTGGGTCCACAGGCTCATGGGATCATAGACAAAGCTGAAGGGGGCCTGAGAGCCTATCGACTCTGAGCACATCATTTTACAGACCAGTCAATGAGAAAGGTTAGGAGACTTGCCCAGAGTTGCACAGCCCTGACTCCATGTCCAGCAGGCCATCCTTTCCATCATGCTGCCCCTTTAGAGAAGTGGCTGTCCCGTTTCTCATCTTTGGGTCATGGAATCATAAGATTATCAATTTACACAGTAGGTATTTAATAAATACTGGTTGATTATGCTCAGAGGGACTTCAGAGGACATGAGGCTTCAATCGGCAGGCTGACCCAAACTTTTAACAATCCTCCGGGTGAGCATGGAGAAGAATTGAGAGCTCAGGCAGGGTCCTGCCATGTGTAAGACCTGCCATGACTGAGAGTTTCTTGGTCTGCTTTTGGAAGGTAGTCCAGAGAGGATTCTAGTCTCTGTATCTTTGCTCACACTGCTACCTCTGCCTAGAATATTCTCTCTCCCTCTCTGCCTTCAGCCTGCTCTTGGGACAACTATGTGGCTCAATGGACAGAATATAGGATTTGTAGTCAGGAAGATCAGAGTTCAAATCTAGCCTCAGACACTCGCTAGCTGCATGACCTTGAGCATGTCACTTAGTTTCTGTCTGCCTCAGTTTCCTCATCTGTAAAATGGGGATAATAATAGCCCCTATAAAATGAGAAAATATTTGTAAAGTGCTTCGAAAATCTTAAAGCTCTAATGTTATGTGCTAATCATTATTATCAAAGACTTCTCTCCTTTGTGAGTAGTGTTCCCTGCCTCTTTTGAAGTGTATTCTAGAACTTACAGTCTGTACCACCAATTTGATATGCTGCCCCGTATTATTATTGTTGTGGTTGGTGTTATTGTCACTCACACTTACACAATGCTTCGAGGTCTGTAAAGCATTTCACATTTATTACTTCATTGGAGCTCACAACAACCCTGGGAAGTAAGTGCTATTCTTATCTTTGAGAGAGGTGACTTGTTTAATACTTAATTAGTTAATTTAACACTTAACAGCAAGTGTCTAAGCCAAGATTTGAATTCAGATCTTCCTGATTTCCAGCCCAGTGTGCTACGCACTGTGCCTGCTAGCTGCCCTACATCATATAAGCGTTACCAATATATTTTGTTTTTATACCGTCACTTTCAGATGTACTCCTGTCCCCTCAACCCTTGCCTGTAACAAAGGAAAACAACGTAGTAACTGCTTAGCACAGTGTATGTAGCATTTGGTATCTGTAGCACTCATCGCGCTGCTGAGAGGACAGAAAGCATGGAGATTGATCTCGGAGCTACCAGGAGATCTCCATCTGGTCCATCTCCCTTACTTTACGGCTGAGGAAACTGAGGCTCACTGGGTTACATCGGGTAGCCCAGTAAATGGCAGAGCCAGGCTTTTAACCCAGGACCTCTGCTTACAAATGTAGCTCTCTTTCCACTGACTGCTCCACGCTGCCCATGCTTCATTATCTGCTCTCTAGGACTACAGTTGCAACTACCCAGAATTCTACAGCCTGGTCTCATCGGTTAAATCTTCATGCATTTGTTCTTTGAGAGCAGGACTGTATGTGCTTCCCCACCTCATCCCGCCCCTCCCAGGGGAGGTTATGACAATGTTTCACACAACCAGGTGCCTACTAAGTGTTTGTTCACTGACTAGTGGATAGTCCCACTGGCCATCCCAGATCTCTGAGGATTTCTATTCCAAGCGAATTCTCCTTCATTGTAGATCATGGGGCAACGGCTGCAGAAAGCACCTCTGAGGTCCTCCCACCACTGAGATCCCAGCACGCTCTGATATAAAATAAACAAGGTCAGAGCAGGGAACCTCAAAAAGTGGGGAAGATGGATGACCCTATGACCTTGTAAAATGGCAAAGGAAGCCTTTGGTTTGAATTCAGTGGATGTGATGGAAGTCCCAGATTTGAGCCGAATGGCCTTTTTCCTCTGTTTGCTCCAGAAGCAACAAATACCAGAAACCTCCTGTTCACTGATCTCCATGAAATGAGTTTGTTAGATAATCTTGATTCGATATCATTATAGGCAACAGCACATCACAACAGCAAGAAAAAAGGCTCGAACATCGACTTCAAAGGGAAGAGGAAATCCTCAATGAATGGGGTGGTTGTTTTTTCAAATCACATGGAATGATCAAAAGCCTGAATACAATGAAAGATTTTTCCTGAAATTATGGTCTAGATAACTCATACTTTCTCTTTTCTTCCCTCCCTCCCTCTCTCCTCCCTTCTTTCCTCCCTCCCTCCCTTCCTTCCTTCCTTCCTTCCTTCCTTCCTTCCTTCCTTCCTTCCTTCCTTCCTTCCTTCCTTCCTTCCTTCTTTCCTCCCTCCCTTCCTTCCTTCCTTCCTTCCTCCCTTCTTTCCTCCCTTCCTTCCTTCCTTCCTTTCTTTCTTTCTTTCTTTCTTTCTTTCTTTCTTTCTTTCTTTCTTTCTTTCTTTCTTTCTTTCTTTCTTTCTTTCTTTCTTCCTTCCTTCCTTCCTTCCTTCCTTCCTTCCTTCCTTTCTTCCTCCTTCCCTCTTCCTTCCTTTCCTTCTTTTATCCCTTCCTTCCTCTCTTCTTCCCTTTTCTTCCTCCCTTCCTTCCAAACTTATTACAATTTTATTAACATTCAAACCAATCTAACATGTAGAATAATGCTAATATAACATAGAAAGATAGTTACAATTTATAAAATAATCATAATCATAACATTAGACTTTCTTTTTGGTGCAGTTTCTCAAAACATGGTGCTTTTGATGTCCCTGATCCTCCTAATTATTTTTCAACTACTTATCTCTTTTTTTTTTCCTTTTACTAATCTGCCCTCCACCACATAACTAATTGAGCCAGTGATCAGTGGCAAACCAGCTTCAGAATATTCATGAGAAAAAACATGAGGCAGAGTGAAGACAGCAGAACCAAAAATAACAATACACGCAATGACCAAAACAATGAAAAGGGAACCAACCCTAACAGCCCCTGGTCCTCTGATGAAAGCAATGGCCATTTGTAACTCCAGAGAACTGACAATTAAAGAGATCTCCCTTCTTCCAGTAGGGAGGTGGTGGCCTACAAGTGAGAAACATGGCAAACATTGTTAGATATTGCCGATTTATAATTTATTTTGCTTAATTTTCCTTCTTTGTTATAAGAAAAGTTTCTTTATGAATGGATGGAGTGTTAAGAAGCGAGCAATTCAAAAAGGACCCGTGATCTCATTAATTGGGATGTGGCCACCAGTGATACAGATAACAATGCATACACAGCTGCCTATCCCGCGTGATTCTTATTCATACCCTCCCATAAGGTCATGATAGACAGTCCACTCAACGGACTGGAGCCAAAGGTTGCTTTCTTGCTTTCTCTAAACAGTTTGTTGTTGTTCAGTCATGTCCAATTCTTTGTGACCCCATTTGGCGTTTTCTTGGCAAAGACACTAGAGGGGTTTGCCACTTCCTTCTCCAGCTCATTTTACAGATGAGAAAACTGAGGCACACAAGGTTGACTGACTTGCCCAGGGTCACACAACTAGTAAGTGCCTGAGGCCACATTTGTGCTCAGGAAGGTGGGTCTTTCTGCCCCCTTGCCCAGTGACACACACATACATATGTGTATATAGACACACATATGTATATATATATGTCTGCCTGCCTGTGTGTGTCTATATATATTATTTATCCAATTTGTATTTATCTTGAATATACCTATTTATACTCTTGTCCCCCAATAGAACGTAAACTCCTTGAGGGCCAGGATATTTCATTTTGTTTTTGTAGCCCCAGCATCTATCACGTGGTTGGAATTTAATAAATCTGCTGATTGATTAAAGTAGTTCTTCCCTCTCATTTTACAGGTGAGGAAACTGAGGTTCTGAGAAATGAGGGGATTTTTCCAAAATCTCAATGTCTTCACTACCTCCCAGGGAGGCGGAGGAGGTTGGTGTTCCTGGTTGAAGTATCCCTTCCACCAGGCAGCTAGCGCCTTTTCTGAGAGTCAGAGTCAGAGAGAGCTGCCCAGAGTGCCGTGAAGGTGTTCAGCACAGTGCTTGGCACATGGTGGGCATTTAACAATGTTTATTAATCAATTGATGCAGTGTAGGTAGGATGTGGACCCAGGTTTTTCTGGCTCTAAGACTGGCTTTCCTTCCACTATGCTATATGGTCTTATTGACATTATTCTCATTAAAAAAAAACACATGGAGACACACCCCAGGACGGAATCGAGAAATTACAAAAGTAGTCCCATTTCCTGGCATACAAAAGTATAACCAAATGAGCCCTCTTGCCTCTCCCCTCCCTATGTTTTCCTGTGGACTTCCTCTGTCCTAAAACGATAGTCCGAGCTAAGGACTTGGTGCAAATATTTGATGATCTCCGGGATTGCTGTGTGTTTCCTTGCCCAGGGAAGTTTCTCTGCTTTTGAGATAATGCCTCTGAGCATTGTCCGATGGGCTGTAAATGCAGAATTATAATCACTTAGGAGGCAAGGCAAACACTGGGGACTCCTTCAGTAACCTAAACTAGGCATTTTTCTGGTATTTCTTAGAAACACAGCCTGATTTCTGGGCCATTTGTGATACAGGTTATGAGGTAGCATTGGTATTTTCAAAAGAAGATGCTAAAATAAAAAAGCCCTATTCAGACTCTGTTTCTGTCTTTGTCTCTCTTCCTCTGTCTCTGTCTCTCTTTCTCTTTCTGTCTCTGTCTCTCTCTCTGTCTCCATCTCTATTTCTGTCTCTCTGCCTCTCTCTGTCTCTGTTTATCTGTCTCTTTGTCTCTGTCTCTCTGTCTTTCTCTCTCTCTGTCTCTGTCTCTCTTGCTCTCCTTGTCTCTGTCTGTCTCACACACACAATTTCAACTCCGCTCCATGAAACATGTTACTGTGTAAGAGCATGACTATTCTGTGGTTAGCTCTCGGATAAGTGAGATCTGCAATGATGAAATTCTCGGGGCCCACAGCAGTTTGGCCTTTAGCTGAATCTGCATATATGCATATGAAGGTCCAGTGGAGTGAGGGCAGTGTGGACTTTCAGTGGACTTAATGGTTGCCATCCATTTCCACACCCTGGTTGCTTACCTAATTCTTTCGGCACACAGTTCTGGGTCAGATAGTTTGATTCACGTGATATATTCTCACCCGTTGGTTTTGGGCATGGGGGCCCAAGTTCTCTGGCTCTGGTGGGTTATAGAATGAATATTAGTTGCAGAAATTCTCTGCAAATCCTAAAGCGTTGTAAAAATGTAAGGTACTGTTATTATTGAAACTCACACTGAGATGTTGCTTTCAAAATACACTTTGTTCTAGGGTGATAATAATCAGGGCTGGATAATTAATCATTCCAAATGTTATCAATTCAAATCAATGGTAGATGATTCTAAAAACGGAATGGGTTGTTCATATTTTTAAAAAGCTAAGACTTTATTAAGGGCAGCTCTGAATAGGAATCTTTCTAGGAAGCCCTCCTTAACCCTTGGGATTACATCAACCACAATCTACCATGGAAATGAATGGCTTTCTGGTGCTGGTGAGGCAACCTGCAGGTCTGGAGAGCAAGCTGCTTGTCACTTATTCCCAGAGGGGATTGAAGGCTTTACAAGATGAGTTGCTGACCTTTCTGAAGCATTTCTCAGGCCACACTTGAGCAGTACTTCCGTGTTTTCATGGTTATTTTGTCAATGAGGAGACAGACGAAGTGGGTGGGGGGAGGTAACCTCTGGGCCTTCAGAAAATGAGTGAAGCCTGCCACTCCCTCCACCAGGCTGTGAGGTTATAACCTTTTCTTGGCCTGACATTTGGGGGAAATCCAGGGGCTTTCATGTTAGGGTCAGAAGATCAAAAGTCACATTGAGGCTCCTTTTCATAAATCCAGGCCAGAAGACTGTGGATTATCTTCCCTATTTAACTTCTTGGATTTTTCCTCAAGAATGCCCAGTCTGCTGGCAGAGAGATAACAAAATACCCTCTCCCCTGCTTGTATCTTCAGGTACAAAGATGAAAATCAAATCCACTTAGTCGAACTCCTACTATGAAAACCTTTGAGGGTCTTCCCAGAGCCTTGAGGCACACAGGGGACCAGGATAGGACTATAAGAATCGACAGTTATGTGTACTATTGTGCTTATGTGCCTATTTAAATGCAGGAAATGACTGATTTGATGTGATAGGAAGAAAGGCAGTGTAGTATAATAGTTAGAGCATTGGCCTCATTCCATCCCCACCTGTGACACATACAGGCTATGTAGTCTTTGTGTAGTCCATAGAGAGATGTTGACCTACATGGGTAGAAGAGTTTTTCTCATTCACTTTCCACAGTCACTGAGATTATAATTTCACCTCCCATCTCCATGTAATAGAATTACTATGTAATATGTAAGAATTCTGTGTAATAGAACTATTGCAGCATGGTATAGTGAAAAGAATGGCTCTGGATGAGTCACTTAACTACCCAATGCCTCAGTTTTCTCATCTGTAAAATGAGGGAGTTGGACTCTCTGGTCTCTTCTGAAGTAAAGGACACCACTAGAAAAACATGCAAACAAAAAAAGAAAGATTCATGAGTCACTTGGAGAGAAAAGGGAGAACATATGGACAGCTGACATGCACCATTGTGTACTCCCACTGTCTAGTGAAAGTAAAGAAGGCCTTGAATGTGTGGAAGGTCCTCCAGTGAGGACCTTGTGAGAGAATGAAATGAACTGGCAGGTATGGATGGATCTTTCTCCATGTGAGATCCCGGTTCCATTGGAGTACTTGAGTAAATGCTTCAGCTGTTATTGCTATTGGTGCAGTGGATAAAGCAATGGCCCTGGAATCGGGACGACCTGAACTCAAATTTTGTCTTACTAGCTGTGTGACCTGGCACAAGTCACTTACCTCTGTGCCTCAGGTTCTCATCTGTAAAATGGGGATAATAATAACACCTTTATCCTTGTTGTGATAATCAAATGAGTTAGAGAATATAAAATATATAAAATATATGGAACATTTTACAAACCTTAAAGTGCTATCGAAATTCTAGTCATTATTATTATTAAATTAGTATAATTTTAAAAATGAAATGGCCTTTCCTCAGCCTCCACAATGACAGAAACATGAGCTTTGGAGGAACCATTATGAAGATGAATGAAACCATAAAAATGTAGGGGATAGACATTTCAATTAATAGACACATTTTTTATTGGGAACTTATCAGGTGCTCCATGTACACGAGGCAACTGGGTGGTGCAATGGATAGAATCTTGGACCCAGAGTCAGGATGTCCTGAGTCCAAATGTGACCTCTGACACTTACTAGCTTTATAACTCTAGGCAAGTTACTTAAAGTCAGTCTGCCTCACTTTCCTTATCCGTAAAATGGGTTCAATAATAATGACTCCTACCTCCCAGGGTTGTTATGAATTAAGATATTTGCAAGCTGCTTTGCAAACCTAAAAGTGCTTCATAAATGTTATCATTAATTGTATTCATGTATCTGCTTTTCCCATGAAAAGGACAAAATTTCTACACAGAGGGATTGAATATAATCTTTTCTTTATTTTGCAAATGTCAAGGTGCTGTATAAATAGTGGCCAATACTGTTACTACTACTGCTACTACTACTACTGTTGCTGCTGCTGCTACTTGCTGTTCAGTTATGTTCAACTTTTTGTGACCCCATTTGGGATTTTCCTGACAAAGATATTGGAGTGACTTGCCATCTCCTTCTCCAGCTCACTTTACAGATGAGGAAACTGAGGCAAACAGGGTTATGTGACTTGCACAGGGTCACACAGCTATTAAGTGTCTGAGTCCAGATTTAAACCCAGGTGTTCCTGACTCCAGGCCCCACACTCTCTCTACAATGTCACCCAGCTGCCCTTACTACCACCACCACCACCACCCCCCAACCAGGTGTTAGTGCTTTCCTCTCGAATTACTCTATTCATTTTGCATGTAGTTAGATGCATCCTCAGTAGAATGTAAGCTCTGTGAGGGCAAGGATTATTTCATTTTTGTTTTATTATCTCCAGTGCCCAACACAAAGTAAGAATTCAATTGCTTGTTGGTTGTGGGTCATCAGTCGATGGCTGCTCTAAGGGAGTTTAAAGTCTGATCGGCACAGAGTGTGAAGGAAGAGGGAAACATTCTGGGGATGATGAGACTGATTTTAACTAGTAATCCAACTAGTAATTACATATAACAGGTACCATTAGGTGTTATAAGAGTTACAAAATTATTATGGGTTGAGATGGCCAAGCAGCTTAGGGGGATGGGCAGCATGGTACAGTAGAAGCAGTGCTGGCTTTGGAGTTAGAAACTTGGAATCAAATCCTGTCTCTGTCAGAGACTAGTTGGGTGTCTTTGAGCAAGTCACTTAAACCCTCTAGGCCTCAGTTTCCTCATCTTTAAAATGAAAGCCTTCTATGGTGACTTCTAGCTCTAAATCAGTAAGTATATGGCCAGAACTGTTGTTCTGTAAGCAGCTGCTGAATTTTAGCCTCATGCTATCCCAGGTCAAGTCTCTATCTCAACGCTTCAATTATACTTATATATGTTCATGTTGTTTCCCCTGATAGGGTGAAAGCTCCTCGAGGGTAGGGATGACCTCATTTCTCTCTTTGTATCCCAGAAGCCAGCACAATGCCTGACACATAGTAGGTACTCAATAAACCCTTGTCGATTGATGAAAGCAGCAATGACCATCATATAATGGAATGTTGAAAAATAAGTTTATGAATGGATTGGTAAGGTCCAGGTTTGATTCTGTGCAGTCATTCAGGAATATTCAGGCTTTGGATTGGTCTGGCTTAATGAATAGCAGAGTTCTCTGAAAAAGTCAACATTAGACAAAATAAGAGAAGAAATTAGTGTGAATGGGCCAACTGCACAGGATTCTCCACTCACGCCTTTAACCAACAGATCATCAATTTCAGAGGTAACTGAGTTCTTGAAGGTTACTCTAATATAGTACGTACTCTGCCTGGTCCATCGCTGCTGGAAGAGTCTCCAGAGCCCACCAGCAATGGACTGTGGGCCCAAATTCAGTGAAGCTCCTCATCACAAGATTCATCATCCCTTGGATGACTTTTTTTAATGAACCTACAGAATCTCAGAATTGGAAGGGACCTTAGCCCTGGCCATAGCAACTCATGAAAACCTCCTGCAAAACTATGGAGTGGTCATGGTTTGTACAGGCCAAGGGGGTTCCCCCCAGACGAAAACAAAGGGCTGTAAAGTATGCACGGATAACATGGTGTGGCCAAGTTGGATAAACAGTGCATCTTACTAACTTTCCTTTCCACAATCAAGTCTTAGGAGATTAATTGGAGAAAGCCTCAGTCTTATTTGGGCACTTGCCAACTTGGAACATTTCAAACTCTCCTACCTGCCACTACTTGGCAGAAATGCTTAGCATCATGCATGGCACATAGTAAGCCCTCAATCAATGCTTTTGACTTGGCTTGTTGACTACAGATGGGCAGCTGTACTTCTTGGATGGAAGCCAACATAGAAGGACTCTGCCTAATTTTCAGCACCCTAGGCTAGAGAAGTAGTCTTGTGATATGAGTATGTGAACAAAACAACCCCTGGTCCTTTGTTAGCCGAGCTTTTCTGAAGTGATGCTAAAATAGAGACTTTCTTAAGTGATGTTGAGAAAGTCATCGCCAAGGTCTTTACTTGGGGAGGGGGTGGGGCAGGGAGAATGGTTAAGAGGATAGAGTATGAGTCTTGACATCATTAAGATCTGGGTTCAGGTCCTACCTTTGACACGTGCTGAGTGTCTGACCCTAGGAGCCCCTTCCCAGGGCTCTAGACCACTCTAAGACTGTAATTTTCAGAGAAGGTTCTCACCTCTATTGGTATAGAGGGAGTTTTCTCACCTAGGATTTCCCTACATCAATGAAATCCCAGGTGCAGTCTGTGTCCTAACACCTTGATTATATATGTGTGTGCGTGCGTATATATATATATATATATATATATATATATATATATATATATATATATATATGTATATACATACACACACTCATACACACCTATATATACATATATATATGTATATATATATATGCATGTAAATGTTCATGTTGTCTCTCCTGATAGAGTCTAAGCTCCTTGAGGCAGGGATGACCTCATTTTTCCCCTTGCATCTAAGAAGCTAGCACAGTGTCTGGCACATGATAGGTATACAATAAACCATTGTTGATTGATGGGATGTGTGGTCCTGAGCAAGTCACCTAGACTGTCTGAGCCTCAGGATCCTTGACCAGAACATTGGGATAATAATATTATCTGTGTATTATCTGCCTAATAGTATTATTGAGGGGCTCAGATGAGATCATGTGAGAAAAAGGGCTTCCAAATTTAAAACACTTTAGAAACAGAGTCTCAGAGATCAACAAGTCCAATCAAATGGAGAGACTGAGGCACAGAATCACAGATATCATGGAATGTTAGCGTTACTAGGGAATTAATCTTGGTGTTGTCCTTCTGAGACTACTTGCAATTTATCCTGTCTACGTCTTGTTTGTGTGTAGTTGTTAATGTTGTTAATGTTTTGTTTCCCCTGTTTGACAGTGGGCTCTTTGAGAGAAGGGACTTTCTTTTGCCTCTGTTTCATCCCCAGAGCTTAGCAGTGACTGGCATATAGTGGGTGATTAATAAATGCTATTTGACTGACTCAATTCACAGATCACAGATTTCTAAATTGTTTTCATTTTACAGATGAGGAAACTGAGGCCCACAAAAGGGAAGGTTCATACCCAGGGATATCAGCTAAGAGAGACTGGGCCAGAATTTCAATCTCCCACCTACCTGTCCAGTGCCTTTTTCACCACACCTCTTATGAGAGAGAGGAGATATTTGGGCAAACCATAATGCCTTTGTTTAAGATGACGGCAGAGTTCTAAGATTTAGGGTACTGTCCATGCTTGGGTTTTCTTCTTACATATGTTTGGGGAAAAGTATGCCTTGGGGAGTATTTTTGGCATTCAGAACTGGAAGAAGAAAGTACTAGGGATTATAAACAACACTTTAAAAAATACACACACGAAACTGAAGCAAACAAGCAAACCACTTAAATATATGTGAAGATCACTGAGAACTATATCTATTCTGAATTTAAATTCCCTTAGAATTTTTGTTCATACTCAGAGGCAGAAGGGATCATACCCTGGGGAACTTGGTTTGATCTCAAGCCACAGGTAACTTAATAAACAGGATGGGAAGGTCTCTTAAACTATTATAAATCATTGGCAGCTTCCCTTTTCATTGGCAGGTGAATGCGAAATGTACATATATGTATATATCCATAATACATACATACATGTGTACATATGTGTATTCTCTCTGTCTCTGTTATTATTTAGCTAGGTGGTGCAGTAGATAGAATGGTGGGCCTGGAGTTAGGAAGATTCATCTTCATTGGTTCAAATCTGGCCTCAGACATATACTAGCTGTGTGACCCTGAGCAAGTCATTTTACTCTGTTTGCCTCAGTTTCTTCACCTCTGAAATGAGCCGGAGAAGGAAATGGCAAACCACTCCAGTATCTCTGTCAAGAAAACTCCAAATGGGGTCATGAAGCGTTGACACAATTGAACGATAACACAACTTTAAAAATTGGAGTTCAGAGATTTGAGTTCAGGTATCTATGGCAAAGTGAAATCTGCTCAGCCTTGTCAGTCTGTTTTGTGATCCCAACTTTAGGGTTTGCAAAGCACTTTACGCACTACTACTACAACAACAACCACTGCTAGCATTTATAGAACACTTTCATGTTTACAAAGTGCATTTGATCCTTATAACAACCCTGGGAAGTTGTGCTAATTATCTCCTTTGTACAGATGAGGAAACTTAGAAAGCCGAGATCTAAACTCAACCCTACTTGCCCAGGTTCACACATCTAGTACTTGGATCATGATTTGAATTAGGATCCTCTTGATCTGAGATCTGGTGTGCTGTCCATGGTACCACTTAGTTGCTCCTTTGTAACCTTATTGATTCTCATAACAATTTTATGAGGTAGCTGCTATAAGTATCATTTCCCCAGTTTTCCAGTCAAGGAAACCGAAGTTGAGAGGGGCTAAGTGATTTTCTCAGGGTTACTTAGCTAGAAAGTGTCAGATACAAGATATGAATGCAGTTCTTACTCTGAGTCTGGGTCATTGTGTTGAAGGATTTTAACTTTCTAAGGAACTGAGTAATTGGACCAAGTTTGGCTCACTTCTGAGGGGTGGGGAACATTCCTTAAGTTTTGATTTCAGGGCCATTACTTGCCCTTTCTTTGTATCCCCAGAACTTAGTGTAGTACCTGACTTGTAGCAACACGTTGATTAAATGGACAAGTCACTTCCTTCTGGCCTCAGTTCCCTAATCTGTAAAATGAAGAGTCTGGACAAGATAATTTCCAAGGTTCCTTCCGGCCCAACATCTATGATCTTAAGATCCTTAGACAAACTTGGCTTAATGGAAGGAACGTTGTCTGAAAGTGGAACAAGCTGCCTTGGGAGGTGTTGGTTTTCCTGTTGCTGTAGGGCTTTGAGGGCTGACCATTCGCCCAATGTGCTATAGAGCGGATCTTTGCTCAGGTCCAGGTTGGGCCAACTGGCTCCTGAGGTTCTTCTAACTTGGGGATTCTGAGATTCTATGTGAAGGGCAGCACTTTGAAGCATCTTGTATGTTGTACTCTACCTTCTACCAATGGCACCACATCAATAAACTGAATCTTTTCCAAACATGAGAGTCAGCTTAGGGAATACTCAGCAATTATCTTCCCCAAACCTGAGGAGCAAAAGGACTGCTAATGAAGTATTGGAAAAGGTGAGATGATATTTGGCCCACAGTCTATTCTTTGAATGTAGTTTGTGTGGGTCCATTTCTATCATCTTACATTAGTCATTGGGGCTCAAAAGGAAAAATTACTTTAATATCCCAGAATTCTCAGTGGACCCTGGGAAAGCCAGGCAATTCATCTTCTGAAAAATGTAATCCTTTGATAAATTTATCTCATGCTAGTTTGTTTCCTGTATAAAACATGCTTCTTGATGTGTGAATCCATGTTTAGACTCCAGCTGGCCTGGCACATCACATATGCTGATTACGTCTTCATTTAAATTTTAGGAAGGAAAATAGCTGTAAATTTCATGATTAAACTGAAAGTGGCATTCTTTTGCAATCCCTTGTCCATATTAGTTGTTAACTTTCAGGATACTTAGAATTGATTTTTTTCTTACAAATCTAATTTCCTCTTGACTATTTATAGATTTCTCCCTTCTCTAATTAACTTCAGTGGAAAAAATAGAGACTTATCATTGCAATATTAGTTATTGTTTTGCTCTCTTTCCCAAAGGAGGGTAGGCTACATAGTATTGTGAAGTTGTGTCAATGATCCCAACTGCTCTCTGCCATGAACACCCATTTTTGGACATCAATGTTTCTTCCAGACATGAGATATGACCATGAATCAGTGAACACCACAGTCTCAGAATAACCACTAGGTAATAGAAAGAAATATGGTGGTTGTATGTAGCTTATTACAACATTCTGGATCTAGGCCTATAATCGAAATTATTATTTGAATACAAAAGACATAGGATCATTGACCTAGAGCTGGACACCATCAAGGATGCAGATGACTAGGGAAGATGGTGGCCAGCCATGCTTCCAAAGTATGGCACCAGTATTTACAAAATATTGAAAGGACTTAAGGAAGATCTTGGGTACATTGGGTAGACCACCTATGAAGGACTAATGGAAAGGCATGGAAGAAAATCATAGAAAGAGAAAGCATGTAATATTGTGAATCCTGTAGTGGAAATCATAGAGTCAATGCTAGAATCAATGAAATCATGGGCCCACTGAAATATGAAAGAATGTCTGGCAGTAGAACAGGCCTGTAGATTTAAAAGTAACCTAGAGAAATCTTGAGGCTTTTTCTTATTAGGGAAAATTTTGTGCAAGAACATTAGTGAAACTTCTATCTTTCCCCCTAATATCCCACACTTCAATCTGAGTTTTAATGGTTCAAAAGAAAACAAAAAGTTTAGGATCCCCACACACCACCACTTTAGTGTAAATTTCCCAGCCCTTTCTTTTTTCCTATCATGCATTCTGATGTCTCGGATCTTTGGGTGTGAAAGATCTCTCCCAATTTATATTTTGGCAATATTCCCTTTCAATGTAGAACACTCTGAAGTCTGGGAAAATGAATGTAATGAAACAATATAGGGAGATCAGTTAGAACTTTCTGCCAGCATTTATTTCTTGGTTCTTATTTGCTGGGGATATGGTTGTGAGTGAGCCTTTCCCTGCTATGGTGGGGTTTTAGCACAGAGCCTAGAACAATGAGACAACCAAACAATCAATAAAAGCTAGAGGAAGTGTCTAAACTAAAATTAAATCTCTTCTTTTGGCCACTTCTGATACTGACTTGTAGTCATGTATTCCAGACAGTTACATGATCTAGGGTTAGAATATTCCTTCTAACCTACATCAAATCTCTGATTGTTAGTCTGTATTCTTAAAAACTTAAAAACTCTTTTTGTAGACATGTCCAACGAAATTCCGTAGGAGCTATGTGGGGGCTTTAGAGACCGTTTGCCTCAACCACACAATAATCTCCAATGGACATGCAAATATAGCTAGGAGGAGGATAAAAAGCTGGATGAAGAAGGTAGGGATATTGTCTTCAGCCCCTATTTTGCATTCCTGCAATGATTTGTCATTTCTAATAGCAACAAAATCTATGATATTTGTATGTTCTGGCTAATACAAATCTGGCTCCTTCCCCTCCCTGTAATACTTAAGAGAAAATATATTTGCATAATTTTTAGTAAGTGTGATCCCTACAGGTTCCTATAACTCAAAGATACAGGGGGTGTGAGGAGTGAGTCTAGTTTATCCTTGGGAGCCTGAGTTACCAGAATACACATATTGACTAAATTAAAAAGCATGTGGTTATTCTCATTTCCTCTGGGATCGAATATGTCCTAGGAGAGTGTGTATGCCTCAGTTTGGCATTTAAAGCCTTTTCCAAACTGACTCCAGCCCATATTTCCAGACACCATATTTCACCTCTTCTTATACTCTATGTTCTAGCCAAATTGGTCTGCTCTCTATTTCCTGAGTTCAGCCTTCCATCACCTTCCTCCATGACTTTCAACAGAGTGTCCCCACACTTCCAGAAAAATGGAGTCCCTTTTCATTTCTGCTTCTTAGGACTCCTAACTTTTGTCAAGGTTCACTTCAGGTTATGAGATCAGGAATTTTGAGGAGGAAGGACCCTAAGAGATCACCTAGGCCAATGCTCTCATTTTATATTTAGAGGAAACTGAAGGCAAAAGAAATTAGATAACTTGTCTGGAGTCACACAGGAAGTAAGTAGCCACAATAGGATGGGGAATAGTTCCATATGATTTCATTGATCCCACCATCTATTCCACTCACAACTGTTACATTTCTATGAGATGTCATTTCAGACTTGGTAGATCCAAGGCAAGGCAAGGCAAGAAGCATTTATTAAGCACTTACTATATGCCAGGCATAGTGATAAGCTCTGCCTCTAAGTAACCTCCTATCTGTTCTCTTTAATTGATGGAATGCAAATGGTGTCATTTCTTATACAACATCTTTCCTGATCCTCCCCAGTTTGCCAATGCTCAAAATTACTTTGAATATGTATTGGTATATGTATGTGTGTGTGTATGTACATATATGCACACACATATATACACATATACATATATGTATGAATGTATGTATGCACACAGCATTTTTTCCACCCCCTAATAGAATGTAAACTCCTTGAGGGTAGGCAGTATTTAATTTTTGTTCCTTTATCTCTCTAGTTCTAGAACAACATGCATAAAAGCTAAAGATAGGGATGGGATTATAATTTCATTAGTATAGAAGGAACTCCTATGTGAGGAAATTCTCTCTACTGATGCAGGCTGACACCCTCTCTGCAACTTATCTCAGAGAGCTTTCTAGAACACTAAGGGATTCAGTGAGTAGCTCAGGGTCACATGGAAAGCATGTCAGAGATGGGATTTGGGTCCAGGCCATGGTGGCTTTAAGATTGGTTTTCTATTCCCTTTTCCACCCTGCCTCTAATTGCTTCAGAAATGCTTATTGAATGAGTGAATAATCCAGTAGCTATGACCATGTGCTGGGTTTGCAAACTGTGAAAACATGTCTGTTTTTCTGCAATGGGGTGAAGCATCTCCAAACACAAGACTAGAAATTTAGTCTTTTTGTTTGTTTCACTTCATCCTTCCCTTGTGTTGTCAAATTTGCATTTGAAGTATCCATTAAAGCATCCCTTCCCTGCCTGATGACAGTCTCTGTAAAATCTGAGAAATCAAGAAAAGGGGAAAAGGCCAGGAAAAGAATAGCTCCAAATATGGTGATTACGCTGCAAAATGCCTCATTCCCATCTAATAGACACTTAAGCAAGTGAGGAAGTGTGTCACCAACACAGCTGAGCAAAGCCTGCAATCTGCCCCAGTGAAACTCTGGGGACTGAGATCGTATAGTCTAGACGAGATGCTCAGAAACAACAGCTGACTTGTGGCCAGGCACGTAGGCATGAGAGAATATCTGTTAGCTCCAACAGGAAGGCCCAGCTTCCCAGGAACAAAAGAACAATCAATCTGGGCTCTTTGCCTTCCTTAAATTGCCCACCGAAGTGTGAGCAAGTCTCAGTTTCAATTTGACAACTTGGTACATTGGGAGTGTCCTCCTGCTGGTTCTTTGGGAGCTTCCAAAAGAAATGACTGAATTTGGCCAGAACTTCTACCTTGCTCAACACAAACCTAAACCTTGATTGTGGCCCATTGAAACACCCTGGTAGCTTATGATAACAAGACCCTCAATTTATTTAAAGGGGGAAGAGATCTTAGAAACTGGTAGACAAGCACTTAGTAAGGAGCAGGTACCATGAGCGACTCATGGCCTAAGACATGAAGACAGGAGTGAAATGGTGCCTGCCTCCAAGGACCCAGTCATTCAGCCCAACCGGGAGACACCAAGTGCATATATTGGCATATACAAAATATGCCCAGAAAAGATGCAAAATGATTTGGCTGGGAGAAAGGAAAGGATTTAAGAGCTGGGACCATCAGGAAAGGCTGCATAAAGAAGGTGGTGCCTGAATTGAGACCTGAGGGAGACCAAAGAGTCTAAGAGGCAATGGTCAGGAGGGAGTTCCTGACTGCCAGTGCAAAGGGTGACTGAAAAAGGAAGCCAGTTTGACAAGATTATAAAGGTAGAGAACATATCTATATCTTTCTCTCTATATACATATATATTAATAACACATTGAAATCAATCAGTAACCAACCAATCAATTAGCATTTATTAAACTCCTACTATGTGCCAGGCAAGGCATCTAGGTAGTGCACTGGATAGAGTGCCAGCTCTGGAATCAGGAAGGCTCATCTTCCTGAGCTCAAATCCAGCCTTAGACACTTACTAGCTATGTGATCCAAGGCAAGTCACTTAACCCTATTGGCTTCAATTTCCTCATCTGTAAAACGAGCTGGAAAAGGAAATGGCAAACCACTTTAGTATCTTTGCCAAGAAAACTCCCCAAGATGAGGTCACAAAGAGTCGGACATGAATGAAACAACTAAACAACAACAAAATGGAAAGACAGTCAATGGTGCAGGGTATCTGACATGAAAAGGTGGAATGAAAAACTCCTAAATTTAAACATGAACTCTGATGATGGTCCTAAAATCAGCAGGCTACATAACCTCTTTTGTTCATTTTTGGATTAAGAAGCCACAGAATGCAATTTGACATTAGCGGCAACGGGGTGCAGAGGAAAGACCTCTGGATTGAGCATCAGCAGAATTGGGACCAGATCCAAAGAAGGGGTCCAAGACCACTTATTCCTTGTGTGACCCACAACAAGTCTCTTGACTTTCGTGGGCCTCAGTTTCCTCATTTGTAAAATGAGGAGGTGGACCAACTAATCTTCAAGGTCCCCTTCCACGTATAGATTTGTGACATTATGGTGAAACTACAATCCAATGCCACAGCCCTAAGATTCCCTAAGGTCTTCATTACAGAATCACAGAATCTTACAGTCGGCAGGGATTTGAGAGGTCACCTAAGCCAACCCAGAGCTACCTAAGAATTCCCTCTAAAGTATTTCAGTTTGGCGGTGCTGCTGCTGCGGCTTGGGGCACACTATTTTCTGAGACTAACAAGGATAACCGAATTCAACTCCAGGATTACTTTTGGCATGTAATAGTGGGAAAAATTTTACTCTGGGAACCTTGTTGGGTCCATTCAGTAGAATGTAAGCACCCTGAGGGAAGAGGCTATTTGTTTTTTGTCACTCAGCGGGATGACACAGACATCATTAGCAATAATATTATGTAATATACAGTATATGTAATACATGATATAATTACAGAATATATGATAATAATAAATCAATGTGGAATCAAATTGAATAACTTCCCATCCTTTCAGTAAGAGAGTTCATGTTTGCATTTGGTGTAAATCATTGAAATGTAACCTGGTTTTCATCCTTTTAGACCTTGACAAATGAAGGAGAGAATACTGACCTATAGAGGGGATGAGGGAAGTGTAGGTTGGCTGTCCAACTCAAGTGCCCCCTGAATTAGTATGGCATCTAGCACAGTCCCAATTCAGGGACCATTTCCAGAAATGGTGTGGCCATGACTTTGGCACCATTTGGGCTGTCTCCTCTTCTAGAGTGACCCTTGGCACAGGACCAAAGACTGCTTGAGGGAGGCACCAAGAAGAATGTCTCTTCTGTACCTGGAGTTGGAATGAAGGATATTCACGGGCACACAGTAGGCCCATTGTTCTTACCCTCCTACTCTTCTCTCCTGGTAGGGATGACAGCATCAAAACATAAACACACCCTTTAGAAAACGATCATAAAAGGAGAGCCTGGCTGGTGCCATAGCTGATCACTGGTCAGATGAAAACCCCTCTTTATAGGATGATGTCTAGCTATTTGATCACATGGCATCAAAGACCCATATAGCAGGGCCAAGGGAACTATTCCATTAACTGTCCAGAGAAAAGATATTGCTTTGAAGTTGAAGATTAAACATTTCCTGCCCTGTTTGGTGTCTTGAAAGCAGAATGACAGTAATGTTAAAAAATCAAAACAGGGGACGTTATATGGTCCTTGCATACATCACCTCTTCCAATCCTCAGAACAACCCTGTTACGAATGTAGTGTAGGTATTATGAGAATCATAAATAGGGTGGTGAGATGGGGCTTTGTCCCCAGGGGAAGAAACCTAGAAGACTCTGACAGCACAGTAACACCGAGTGAGAGAACATTCCTCTTGGTGCCTCCCTCAACATCTAGTGAGAATAATTAGCTAAAAGAGAAATCACTACCTCCTTTACCTTGGCTATTGTACCCCAGTCGAGCCCCTAAAACAGCCTTTCTATGTTCCAAGGTCTCTGTTTTCCCCTGTCTCCAACGGAAAAAAGTCTTAAAGAGTTGATTTGTTGGTGATTTTTGTGCTTCTTGCCCCTGACACAAAAATAATAGTTATCACTGTGGATATTATTATCCCATTTTAGAGATGAAGAAATTGAGGTTTCTTCAAAGAAAGGTTAATGTGACCCTTTTGGTCACATTAGTTTTTGTTGGAGGTAGGATTTGAAGTCAGGGCTCTCTTGACACTCAGTTCAGAGTTCTTTACATGGTACCCTTCTGCCTCTTAAAAAAATAAATACTTCCTTAACCAAACCTCACATTCTGGGACATGATCTGAATTTACAAGATAGCTTCCAGTCAGTTGGGCTAGGACATAGAGCCCATCCTCCAAGTAAAACTAGAACACGGGCCATTGTCCCTTCATGCTTTGTTTTGGTTCTTTGGTCACACCTAGATGGTCTTGGGCAATCTTTCATGGCTGATGGCATGACAGAGGGTCATCTTTCATGGGCATCGTATTTCACTTTCGTTCTCTTTTCTGCTCCCACCTGCTTAATTGAAAGTCATCATTCCCAGGACTTGGAGCTGCAAGAGACTTTTGAGATCATATGGTCACACGACCAACCCTATATCTTGAGCTCTTCAGAAACCATTCTCAATCACTGAGCTGATGTAGGAGATCTTCCTGGTGGTCTCCCTTTCTCTAATCTCATTCTACTTCTCAACAGAGAGTCCATCCACATCAGCCACTGAATAGGATCCAGTGAATCAAAAAATTCACTGACTTTGTTTCCCTTATAGATGAGCTTCTCAAAGGCCTGTGGAGTCGCTTGATAGTCAGAACTAAAGCATCTCTTGGGTAATTTGGCTATGATGACTAAAGACCAGAAGAAGCACGTGGCACAGTGGGTAGGGAGCTAGGCCTCAGACACAGGAAGACCTGGGCTCAAGTACCATCTGTGATGGAATACCGGGCAATCACTGAACCTCTCAGGGCCTTGGGTAGTTCTCCAGGATTATAAACTAAGAGTTGGTGCCCCTCTGCCTTGGTAGGGGAAGCTGCGTTAACCAATGATTTCATGAGTCTGCCCCCCCTCCTCTTCCTCAAATGTCTAAACATGGAAATGAGTTTCAGCTGAAAGGTGGCTGTCCTTTGGCGGTGCTTATGTCCTTTGGAAGCACTGTTTGAACAATCGATCTATTAACACGTATTTATTAAGGACCTACTAGGTGCCAGGCCCTATGCTAGGTGTTGAGAATGTGAAGACAAAAATGAACCAGTCCCTGCCCTTGAGGAGCATACATTCTCCTGGGGGAGGTGAGAGGTACAATTTATAAACATACAAACAAATAAATAAAAATATAGGACATATACAAAACCATACTAACGACTGGGAAATCATGAACAAGGTGCCATTTGAGCTGTGACTTGAAGGGAACCAGGGATTCTAAGAGGCAGAGATGAGGAGAGAGAACATTACTGGGACCCAGACCTACACAGAAGGTGTGTTGGGTGAGCAGGCACTCCCTGGGCTACTATTGTGATGCCACTTACTTCTGATGAAAAGAGCCAGTGATACTGTTTGCTTCAGGATATGCTGGCATACCTGGTGCCCCCTCTACAGATATACTCATACGCAGGGAGCAGAGGCAGGAAATGATCATCATCCCCTGTCTCTTCCTGCCACTCTCCATATTGTTCTCACAGAAACTTTGATCTTTCTGGAACATTCCACATGCCTGCCCCCACTGCCCACAAGCCTGCTCAGATCGACCACATCCTTTAACTTGCTTCACTTCTTCCTGCCATTCTCTCAAGTTGATATTCTCTGTCTCTCCTCTCTTTCATTGCCAACCTTTTAGAATGAATGGTCTACACTTGCTGCCTCTACTTTCTCACCACAAACTGGCTCCTGACCCCCACTCTTCTACTGAAACTTCTCTCTCCAAGGAAACCAATCATTTCATAATAGCTAAATCCAACAGCATCATCCTCCTTGATCTCTCTGCAGCTAAGGTCAAGAGATGGAGACCTTGACCACCTCTTCCTCTGGGATACTCTTGCTTCCCTTGAGCTCCACCACACTGCTCTCTCTTTGTTCTTTTCCTACCTGCCTGGCCGCTTCTCATCGTCCTTTCATTGAATCATTTTTTTATCATGAGTACATGTCCTAAGCTCTATCTAGGCCCCGCTTCTGTTCTCCATCCACACTCTCTGCCTGGGGAATCTCAACTGCTTCCATGGGTTTGCTTATTGTCCTTCTTTAGGTGTTTCTCATATCTATATTATTTCTCCAGTTCTACATCATCGCCTTCTGGACATCTCCTGGGTAGTCTGTATAACATGTATAAAATGAAACATTATCCCCCCCCAATACCCCTGCTCCTCCACCAAGTTTGTGTCGAGGGCCCCAGTAAGCTTGTACCATCAGCACCACCATTGTTTCTGCCTTTCCCCCTCATTTACCAAATCACATCAAATTAGTTGCCAAGTCCCATTGATTGTTCTGTTCTGATATAGCTCGAATCTTTCACCTTCTTTGCATCCACGAAGCTATATTTCTATTTCAAACCATTATCACCTTCTTCCTGGTGACTGTAATATCCTCATACTCCATCTCCATGCCTCCACCTCCCTCTTCTCTACACTATCCTTCATGTATGTATCAAAATCATTCTTCATAGGCCGTGTTACTTCCATGTTCCAGCTCCTCAGCTGGGCATTGAAGACCTTCCACGGTCTGACTCCCACTTATCTTTCTAGGCCTCATTCACAATTCTCTCTTTGAGGAACTCTTTCTTACAGCCCAATTGGGCTGCTGACCATTCCTGAACCTCTACTCTTCATCAGCTACTAGGGACATTTGCCCAGGCCATCATCCCCTGTGGCTGGAATGAATTTTCTCCTCATCTCCTCTCAGAAGCTTTGTCCTCCTATATCATCTCAGCCTCAGCACTTCCTCCATGAAGCCTTCTCTGACTCCACCTCAATTATTAACGCTTTCTCTGTCAACAACTTGCTTTTTCATTATACTTATTAGTCTGCGTACACACGTGCACATATAAATATATATGGTGTCTGACACATCTGTGCTTAATAAATGTTTTTGATTCATCTATTTTTTTGTACTGCAGGTTGTAATCTCCCTGATGGCAAGAATCATTTTGTTTTTCTGTGTTCCCTTGCACATGGTAGGAGTTTAATAGATATTTTCTGAGTTTGACATTGTTCATGAACACCATAGTTCAGACCTGGAATCTAGGATCTTAGAGGTCATCTATTCCACCCAGCTCATTTTACTGATGAAGGAACCTGAGACTCACAGAGGCTAATTGGCTTGTTCAGTGTCATACACTGACCATAGCGGATCTAGGATTTGACCCTAGGTTCTCTGACCCCAGATACAGGACTCTTTATATTAATATAATAATGATTCTTGATTCTTTTGCTCTCATAACCCTTTTTTGCTCTAAAAAATTGTTGAGGACCCTGCCCCAAGGAGCTTTTACTTATGTGGGTTATATCCACTGATAGTTACTTTATTAGAAATTAATATTATGAAAATAGTTTTGACCTCATGGACTCTCTGAAAGGGCCTTAGGATGTCCTGAAGCTCCCCAAACTCACTTTGTCCTATCCCATGTTGCAACTTCAAGGAAGCGGGTAAAATGCATCTCTCTGCTGGATGAGATCTGATCCGTGCAAATGAATGTGATGTCACCATTTAGAGTGGTGTGGCTTCCTACGTAAATAAGGCTGGTGGGAATGGAGCATTCATACATACAAGGTTGCCAAGATGAGCTGAGAGATTTGCTTAGAAATGGGCCAGATTGAAGGAACCTCTGCCAAAGGAACAAGAGTTAGGAAAGGAGATTACTTGGAGGAGGGAGAACACAAGTTTATATAAGCACAATCCAGATAACAGTTTAAATGAAGCTACAATCTTTTAAAACATGAGTGACTTAGATGCCACATTCTCTTAGCAACCTGTCCTCCTCCCCTGCTACTCCAGATCCTCAGAGAGCTCTATTTGGACTTCTTCATCTTCAAGGCCCTCACATGTCGTGGTCCTGGGATTCCCTCTACAGACACAGATCACTGTCCCTCCATGTTGGAAGCAGACTTCAGGTCAAGACAATAGGCAATCCTATGTGTCAGGTTACATGCTAGTCCTTAAGGACCCCAAACCAAGAGAGGAACAGTCCCTGCCCTCAGGGAGGAGGGAAATACTAAATGAGCTCTACTGGGAGAGTCGCTTTGGCCAAACAAACACATCATGCTGCAACCATCTGGCGATTGCTTCGATTCTGCCTTTATTCCTTCCTTACTCTGCTTGCCCCATCACGCTTTGTATCTTACTTATTTGATGAGTGTTTCTTTCCTTTCCCTCTAATAGAATGTAAGCTCTCTGAGGGCGAGGCCCCCATTATTCATTTTTTTTTACCTCTCCCAGAGTGCCTTGCTCATCATGATTGTTTAATAAAGGTTTGTTGGGTTGAATTTTGACCAGCAGAGTCTACAAAGGTTATGAGAGTATGCCTGCTCAGCCATATTTAGGTTTGGAGCATCCTGGAGTCTGTGACTTTCCTCATTGTTCCACAAGGCTCAGGGCCAGAGGACATCTGACAGATCACGAGCACTTGCCAATCCCGAGACATCTACAAGGGGTAGGTCAAGAATATAGGCCAACAGATGGGCTGCCTCAATTAACCACTAATGAATTGCTTTAGTAAGAAACCTCCCTGCATGATGACGGAACAGAGCAGTTTGGGGAAGATGTTTCACTGATGGGGACAGCCTCCCTGGTCCATTTTGGCTGGTAAGAAGCTATTACTCACGCCCATAAGCACTGGTCTCTTTGCCCCTAAATGTTGCTTTTGTTGTTTGCTTGCCTTTGTTGATTAGCATAAATGGTAATTTATTCATTCATGTAGAAAGGTGGGATTCTTGCATATGCTGGGACAGACTGATGATGAGAGACAAGTCAGTCGGAATAAAAAAAAAGTCAATATGTCTGTGGCACTTTTGTAATGAACAGAGGGGTGCTCTTGGAGACAGAAGACCTGAGCTGAAATCCTGCTTTTGTCCCTCATAAACTAGATGACCTTGGGCAAATCACTTGGTCACTCTGAGTCTCAGGCAAATCTCAGAAAATATGTTATAAACAGGCTGTGATCAGCATTGGTGGAGTGAGTCACCATTGAAGAAATCCCAGGTCCCTGATCTATTGAGATTCTGCTTGGACTCGGTCCAGGGATCATTTTAAAAGCAGATTGTGGCTCCTCCCTGTTCAGAGTTTTAGGAAGTACCCTGCATTGTCCATGTCAATCCCACAGAATGCACATAGGACTCATCTGTTCCCGGGGTAAAGTATGGTAAAGTATTCTTCTCAATAGGTGGAAGCAAATTTCTAAAAGTAACTTTATTTTATACCTTTAAGAACCCACTTCCATACTGGAAGGGCTCTCTACAATGCACACACCTGCCTTTACTGCCTAAGATGTCTCTGTCTCATGCAGTAATTGCTTCTCCGTGGTTACTGGGCAAAGAAGCCAATCCTTTTCCAGTAGCTGCCTCTGTGGATTATTGAGAGGGCAGGCTCATAACAGATTTCTTTCGGGGTGTTGAGACACAGAGGTGATCATTAGAATGAAGACTATTGTTCTGTCCTACAATCTCCACAATACTCTGGAGAGGCAGGGGCTATTATTACCCTCATGTTATGTAGGAGAAAGTGGCAGAACAGAGAATTAAGTCACTTGACCAGGGTCACACAGCTCGAAAGTGTCCGAGGCAGGATGAGGACATAGATCGGGGACTCAACCTGGGGTTCATGAATTAAAAAATTTGATAACTATATTTTGATATGATTCATTTCCTTTGTAATCCTAGGCATTTTATTTTATACATTTAAAAACATTATTATGAGATGGGGGCCAAAAACTTTACTGGGCTTCCAGAGGATTCCATGACCCAGTTGCAAAAAGGTTAAGAAAAACCAACCTAGATTTTCCTGATTCAAAATAAACAATTGGACTTTCTCCCTTTGCAAAGGACTGGTGTTCTTCAGAGTCACATAGGTCAACTAAGTGGTCACATAGGAGGGAGTACAGCACAGAAACAGGGCACTGGATTTGGAAGGAGAAAGTGTGGGTTCAGATTAGAACCAAGTAGAAACTTAGGTAACCACTGTACATTTCTGGTGGTTTCCACACCTGGAAAATGAGGAAGTTGGACTATATGGTCTCTGAGGTCTCTTCCCACTCTACACCTATGAACTGCCAACTGAGGCTGGGTGCAGATTCAGGGAGTGTTCCAGCTGAACCAACAATGCTTCCCATCATGCTGAGAATCTCTCATATAGTTGTAGAAGTTATTTATTTCTATAATTATGTTAGCTCAAAATTGGCAGAAGCCTTTCACTATGAATATCAAAATGGAGTGAGGCAGCTGTGTTGACACTGATGGTTTGGTCTGGTGCCCTGTGTCACCCACAGTAGACATTTCTCCATTAACTTTGGTCTACTCTGCTCTTGTTCATATGCAATATGGCGCTCTGCCCATTCAAGAAGTCCAATGTCAGCTGTGTGACTTAAAGATAGGCCTTGGGTGGGCTGCCTAAAACCAGGGTCACCTCAGGGGTCATTTTGATGTTTTGAGGACTGTTTATTCTTTCATTAACAAGATGACAGAGGATGGTTGGCACTTACAGCTGTAAGACAGATGTCATTATTAAAACACACTTGCCTGCAAATGATGCTACTGTTCTTTATGAAAGAGGCAACCACTTCCTAGTTCCCCAGATAGAAAATGTAGTGATTAGGGTGATAACCACAATTGCTTTCTTTAAGGAAGGTATTACTCTGGGCATCTGAGACACTAGAGATGAGAACAAAGGAACAGGAAAAAAGAAACAGCAACAAAAAAAGAACAAACACCCTCAAACGAACTGAATGGTATTAGATAAAAACCCAAACATATTATCAGAAAGATTTAGGAGTTGTGGGGCCTTTGTACAGCTTCCTTGGTCCTTGGAGACCCAGTGGTGTTTGCTGAGTTTCCCATAAAAAAGAGGATGCTTCTTTTTTTCCTTTGAAATTTAGATCCTGATCATAATGAGGGCATATTTGATAAATCTGGGACTTTCTGACCACTGGCCTCCTCTCTGCCACGTTGGTTACTTCCCCAATTCCCTGCCCTGCCCTCTGGACCACTCCCACCGCAGGCTCCATGGCCCTCCTACCAGAGATCTGTGCCAGCCGTCACACCTGTCCCTGTGCCTTGACTCTGTGCTCTCCGCTTTCCAAAACAGCAAGGAACAATGAACTCCCTGTTGTGTTTGTTTTTGTTTGGATTCTGAACTCAGAAAACACTGAGCAGAATAAGCACTAAATGTACATACAGTGGGAACAACAGCAGGTCTCTTCTGAACTACTGGCTTTGAAAAATAATACTCAGCCTTTATGTAGCGCTCTGTGGCTTGCAAATGATCCTCACAACAATCTAGGTGCTACAATTAGCCCATTTTACAGATTACTACAGACTGAAAGAAGTCAAGAGATTTGTCTGGGGTCACACAGCTTGCAAATGAGGGTTTAAAGCAGGGTTTGAACTCGATTCTTCTTGACTACCAAGCCAGGGCTCTCTCCACTGTGCCGCTCAATTGCTTTTTAAAATATGTAATTAGACCAATCAGCAGCTTTCAAAACTCCCCTGCTTGTCTGGCCTTTATGGCTTTCCTTCTGTTCTTTTGTCTCCGTTAAGAAAAGTGCTATGTGTCCTATTATGATAATGTGTGTGTATACACACACATATAAAGTGAACATATACATAAATATGTACATACATACATACATACATGCACATGTCTATCTATCCATCTTCTCTGAGCCTCAGTTCTCTCACATAAAGCAGAGGTAATGAGAGCACCACTCTTTCAAGGTTGTTCTGAAAATTAAATGAGATATTGCCCACAAACTCCCCCACCAACCTTCTGCTGCTTAGATAAACATGAACTCTTATATACATACATACGCATACATATATATGCTCACATACATACATATATACATCTTATATATATACACACACGCATATACATCTGTATACATCTTATACACATACGTACTTATATACATGAGCTCTTTATAATGCAGCACCTTGAAGCCCTTGATCGATCTACATGGTCTCTTTTGTTCCATTGGCCCTATTCAGAGCTAGACTTTTGTCAGGTCTTCCTGCAAGAGGACATCAACTTGGAAATTCCGCCCTTTTTTTTTCCCCCAATCAGTGAACAATAAGAGCAAGGAGGTTTTGAATTCTCCAGATCTTTCGATCAATTGTAAACTGAGAAAGCTTCAGTCTGCTGCTGACTGCCACTGGTGAAAGCCTTTCTGTTCCCTTCTAATTCTTCTATAGCAAGGTGGCCAGTAGATAGAGGGTCATGACGTTCCAATGTCAAATCTGACCTCAGACACTCGCTACCTATGTGACCCTGGGCAAGTCACTTAACCTCTGTCTGCTTTAGTTTCTCCAACTGTTACAAGGAGGTAATAATTGAACTAACTATACTGGGATGTTGTGAGGATCCAATGTGATAATATTTGTAAAGGGCTTGACTATTTAAAGTGTACATAAATGCTTGTTTCCTTCTTTTTAATACCCCCATCAAAGATGCCCTAAGTGCACGTGTAGATGATTCTAGTAAAATGTTTAAACAGATGGAAAAATGGTGGATCAGTCTATAACACTGGCCTTTTCTTGGTAACCTTTGGGAGCATCATGAGAGTTGAAGTTGAAATCTAATGGCTTTCGCTTGTATTGGAAGTCAAAATGCAAGGTAATATTCTGGAACTGACCCTCTCTCTGAAATCAAGTTACATCTGGAAACATGGGCATTTTATTCTGAAAATTTATAGGCCCCATCTCAGCTAGCTTTTTGGCTCTGGGTGGGCCCCTCTACCTGCTATCAACTCAGCCACCCTTCTTCAGTCAGAGGTTCCAACCAAAGGTTTTGGGGGATCTGGAAGAGTCTATTCATATTCAAAAAGGGCACTGTCTCAGTATCTCGTCTTTTCAATCAAATTCTCAGTTTGGAAGTGGCGGGACAAAACCCAAACAGAAGACTCATCTTGTATCAAATATTGCAGGATTTTATAGTTATCAGACAAAATGAAACCAGGAAGCAGAGTTGGGCAAGTCACTTTTGTGCAAGCTAGGAGATTCTAGGCCAGATTAGCAATAAAAAATAAGAACAACCAAGCAAACAAATAAACAAGAGGGAGAGAGAATTCTGCTTCTACAACTACCACATTCATTTTGTGGCTCAAATAAAGCCCTGGCAAATAATGCCCCACCACCCAAAAATCTGAGCCATTTGCAGGTATTGTTCTGCAAAGACCAAAGGGTCCTTAAACACAGGAATGGAAAGATAATTTTCCTTGAAAGGGATGAGGTCTGAAGTTAAGATCCTGGACTCTGGCTATATGAGAAGGCAGGCTATATGCAGAGATACCAACAGCCAACAACATCCTTGTCACTAGCCCTATTAATTCTCTAGTTTTCATGAGCAAGGGGCAGGATAGACTCCCCAGGGTGGTGTTCCACTGTGTAGCAGAGAGGTTGAGGCTGTCATCCTGGAAGAACCCTCAGCGATTGTCTCCCATTGACCTTTTCTATGTCTTCTTTGCAGCATTGTTTGTGTGTTGGCTCCCTCATTAGACTGGGAGCTCCTTGACAGCAGGGACTAACTTTTATCTTTCTTTGTATTCCCAGAGCTTAGGACAGCACTTGGTACATAGTAGGCGCTTAATAAATGCTTATTTTGGAAGCTTAGTTTCTGAGTTCAAATCTCAGCTTTGTGGTCTGGGGCAAGGCACACCTTTTCTTTGGGCTTCCATTTCCTCACTTGTATAATGTACTTGTACTAGATATTAGGGAGTTTAGGTGGCACCATAGTGCACAGAGCGCCAGACCTGGAGTCAGTAAGACTCATCTTCCTGAGTTAAAATCTGACTCCAGACACTACCTGTGTGATCCTGGGCAAGTCACTTCCCTTTATTTGCCTCAGTTTCCTCATCTGTTAAATGAGCTGGAGAAGATAACAGCAAACTACTCCAGTATCTTTTCCAAGAAAACCCCAAATTGGGTTATGGGGGGTAGCACATGACTGAAACAACTCAACAACTGGATGGCCTATGAGATCCTTTCTAACTTACTGTACATTTATCATCCTCTGCTCTATCAATCAACAAACATTTGTCAATAGCTGACTCTGTGACAAGGTCTGTGCTAAGCACTAAGGGTACAAAGACATCCATGAAATAGTCCTGATATTTCAGGAGGTTCTATGTCTTCGTGTGCCCCTTTCTCTCATTAGAATGTAAGTCTATACAGAATATTTATAAGATGAATACATGATATTTTAGAGAGTGAGCAGCTGGAGGAATCAAGAAAGGTTTCATCTTAAAGGTGACGCATGAACTGAGTCCTGAAGGAAATGAGGGATCCCAAATGGTGAGGTGAGGAGGGAAGGCATTCCAGGCTCAATGGAAATCCATTGCAAAAGCACAGAGACTGCAGATGGAGATGGTGTGCATGGGAAGAACACTGTGCAGGCCAGGATGGTTGAATTTCAGAGTTCAAGTAGGGGAGTAATGCATAAGAAGATTGGAAAGATATGATCCTAAGGGCAAACCAGGGAAGTCAACCACATGGAACATCGGTATCAATAGTAATAAAGACTGACATTTACAGAGCGCTTTAAATCTCCACAAGTACATTACCTTATTCATCCGAAGTGATAGTTGGAGACATTGAGGGTTTTCCAGTATGAGCGCAAAATGTACAAAGCATTTTGCAAACTTTAGGAAAACCTATACAAATGTCACTTATTATTATCCTTATCATTATTATTATTGGAAAGGATTTAGAGCCCATTTATGTAAGGGCTCTATTTGGTCTGTGGACTCATGAAGTTCTTCTTTTAAAACAGAAAGAAAAGACCCACATGAGTAATTCTACGTTAAACAAATATTGATGGAAGCTTCGTCCCATAAATACTCTCCCTTCTTCCTTTCCCCCGCTCCTGTCTGTCTCTCTGTTTCAACCTTCTTTTTGCTCTCCTTTTCTCTCTCTATCTCTCTTTTTTTACTAGGCATTATCTTTAGAACTGCCGAGGTGACCATTTCTCTACTGATAAACCATGCTGAAAAAAAAAGAACCGACTTTGAGGACCTAATTCCTGGTGATATCGTTTATTTTTACTCAAAACAAAGACTGGTCATTCTGACCATGTTGCTTCCAGGAATGCATTCAATGTTTCCATACCTGTGACACCATAGGATTCCAGCGGCAAAGCTATTAACAATTTTATGAGACATGACTCAGAAACAAAGTCATGTGGATTGGAGGAGTTCCACATAGCATTCCAAGGACTATAGGCCTTATTATATTAGCAGGAAGAGAACTGGGCTTGGATGTAATTTCTGAGGTCTAGGGAACACTCAAATGAGGACATATCCTTTACCAATGCAGATTGGTGCCTTTTCTGCAACTTTGAGTCTTAGACAGTACCCTGGATGACTGAGAAGTTAATTGACTGGCCCATGGTAATACAGATCCAAATCTAGGTCTTCCTAGTTTTGAAGCTGCCCTTCAATTACACCAGGGTGTCCCAAATGTATTGTAGCTCCCACTTAGGTCATACTATGATGACTCATTGTGGTATGCAGGTATGCCTGCATCCTTGGAAGCTCTGCTGATGGGCTCTAACTTTTAGTAGGTCTTACCAAGCAGGAAAAGCTTCAAGTGTGGCCAATTTATGACTTCAGACAAAGGGTCAGTTCCAGAATATTACCTTGCATTTTGACTTCCAATACAAGCGAAAGCCATTAGATTTCAACTTCAGCTCTCATGGTGCTCCCAAAGGTTACCAAGAAAAGGCCAATGCTATAGACCGATCCACCATTTTTCCATCTGTTTAAAGATTTTATTAGAATCATCTATGCATGCACTTAGGGCGTCTTTGATGGAGGTATTAAAAAGAAGGAAACAAGCATTTACGTACACTTTAAATAGTCAAGCCCTTTACAAATATTATCGCATTGGATCCTCACAACATCCCAGTATAGTTAGTTCAATAATAATTGAACCTCCTTTTTGCAGTTGGAGAAACTAAGGCAGACAGAGGTTAAGTGACTTGTCCAGGGTCACATAGCTAGTGAGTGTCTGAGGTCAGATTTGACCTTGGGACTTCATGACTCAGGCCTGCCCCTCTATCTACTAGCCACCTTGCTATAGAAGAATCATAAGGCAACAGAAAGGCTTTTACCAGTGACAATCAGCAGCAGACTTTCCCAGTTTAGACAATTCTGGAGAATTCTTGAGAATTCAAAATCTCCTTGCTCTTATTGTTCACTGATTGGGGAAAAAAAGATTTGATTTGCTAGAACAAATGAGAGGATGTGGCAAAGTATTTAACACAATGCCTGGCACATGGTAGTTGCTTAATAAATGCTTGTTCCCTCCCCCCCTTTAAACACTCTTGTCATTCTAACTCTTGGAAGTTAACAGCCTCAATCAGTCTTTTGTCTGGGACCAACCTGGCTAGATTAGAGCAGTAGAAATACCAGTGTGCTGAACTTTGGGGCCACCTCAACTCTAGATGATTAAGGACCAAATTCCTCCTCCTCCTCTTCCTCTTCTTCTTCCTCCTCCTCCTTTTTTTCTTCCTCCTCCTTCTCCTCCTACTTTGTGATTGCACTTATGGTTTCTTTGGTGTGAGAACCTGCTGGTGAGGTATGGCCCTTCCCAATGAAGACCAGAAATTGTCCTGCACCATAGAATGTTGTCCAGAGCAGAGAGAGCAGAGTTGGCAACTTTGCTGGAGAAGAATATACTCCCTGCTGCTCACCGCCGTAGCTTTTGATCTCCCACTAGTGTTTCTATTCATACAAACCCAGCCAGTCATGATGATGACACATTTAGCAAACCTCGAACCCATGATTTTCTGACTCTGAGACCAGCCCCCGACCCATCTGAAGTGTCTGGGTTATAAGCTGTGTTGATAGTGGGAGCCACACACCTCACTCTTGCCAATGAAATCACAGATTCCTAAAGCATTAGAGAATTCTATTTTTAACTTTAAAATCTGAAGCAAAACCCAAAAGAAGCATGCTATTTCTTTGGTTGAATTAAACCATCCCAGATCCCCTGCTTTGTTTCACAAAAGAATAAGATGGATTACATTCCATAGTATTAAACACATTCTAGCTGGGGTCTTTCTCTGAAACAGTATTGCAAAGGTTGGTCAAAGTTGGGAATATCTGCAGTGTAAGAGGGGGAGAAGAAAGAAAGAAAAGCATTAGAGACATCCCAGGAGCCCATTCTTCTCCCAGAGGAAGCTCAGCGACACAGCAGTGGGCCTGGAATCAGGAAGACCTGAGTTCAAATTCAGCCTCGGACACTTACTGGCTGTGAAACTCTGGCCAAGTTGTATAAACTCTGTCTCCCTCTGCTTTCTCAACTGTAAAACTGGGATAACCTGTTTCCCAGGGCTGGCATAAGGGTCAAATAGATAACATTTGTAATGTGCTTGGCACAGTGCCTGGCTCATAGTAGATGCCATGTAAATGCTTATGCTTTATCCCCCTAATCTTCCACCCAATAAAAGCTCATTGGCGTCACGACTAGATGGTCCCTTCTAGCTCTAAATTTATTAGATATTAAATACTAGATAAATCATAACCCTTAGATATAATGAGGATAAGACAATAGTTGTCAGCCAAGAGAGTGAAGAAGACAGGAGCTGAACACAAAATGAGAATCCTTCAGGCACAAGAACATGACTTTTTTGGAGGTGGCAGAGCCCATTAACTTCAGGGGCAACAAGATATGGGGCTTTAAGGCTTTGTACCTGGGGATTCTAGCACCTGGGCCAAGGGAAGGAATAGGGGAGACAGTCTATGGTCAAAAGCATATAGTAATAGATTAATAATATTTAATTTAATAATAGATTAATAATATTAATACTATGTGCCAGACACAGTACTAAGTACGAGGGGACTTCCTGGAGAGTGAGGAGGGAAAAAATGGGAACAAGAAGGGTCATGAGAATCACTGAAGGAAGGAGCAGGATAGGGAGAAGCTGGAGAGGGGCTTTCCTGAAGCAGAGGAAGGTGTTGGGATCCTGCCCCTCTAGGGTATATTGGTATATAGGTATATTGTGGTTTTCCTGTAAACAAATCACTCATAGTCAGGCGTGCTCCCCTAGAGAGGGGTCTGTGTCCTAGAAGTGAATTCAATTCAATAAACATTTATTAAGCACCTGCTATGTGCCAGGCACTGTACTAAGTACTGAGGATAGAAAAAGAGGCAAAAACCAGTATGCACCTGCAAAGAGCTTACAACTTAATGAAGCCAACGATCCTGACCCCTCCAACCTCTAGGAGGATGTATGCATGGGGCAAGTGGAAGGTGGGGACCATGGTAGTGAGAGAAAGAAGGGTAATAGTTTTCCCTTTCTACTTAACATTTAGGACGGTGTGTGTGTGTGTGTGTGTGTGTGTGTGTGTGTGTGTGTGTGTGTATAGGAGCATGGGGGTTGCCATAGGCTAGTGGGCTGAAGACCACCAGGCCACTGAGGAGGAAACATGGCTCTCTCAATTTCAGCGTCATGAGCCAAAGTCCTACCTGAACTTTTGTTTCAAGATAATGGGGAACAGGCCTACCTTCTAAGTTACTTCATGACTTAAGAGGATTTTGTCAGTGTAGGGACCTCCTTCACTGATGCAGACTGACACTTCCAGTGGTAGGTAGAAGCACCTGTGTTTTATAGACTGAGCTGGTTTCCCCTTCAGGTGGGTAGAGAAGCCATCTTTGGGATCTGGTTGGCCTAGAGGGCCAGACCTAGAATTATTGGGTTGGCTTCCTTCCCCAAGACATAAAAACCTAGTCTATGGAAAATTTCCATTGCTTTGTGGGGTCAGCTTCTTGACCAAATGTTGTTGATTTATATGATGAATGTAGATGGAAAGAGGAGTAGTGTTTTATTTGAATTTAACTATGAACTACACCCTTTTTAGTTTTATCACAAGTATGAAGGAGTGATCCTCAATAGTTTACTTATCTGGGGCATAAATCTGTTTCTGAGGAAAGTAGTTGTAGAGTTAAATCTGTTTTGACTTGTCTGCGGTCATGGGTCTGCTCAAAGTTCTAAGAGAAGAAGCTATTATCAGTGTTCTGTGACAGTAATTTCTCATTTTTAGTTGTGACAAGCTATAGAATAATGAAGCAAAAGGAGAACACAAGAATATGTATGTGAAAATGGCAGAATTAATTAACTTCTGGGTTAATTATTAGGAAAATACGGACACTAGAATTTCTTTACACTAATGGGACTGACTGTAATATAGCTCATTAGAGACAGAAGATGGAGCTGTAGTTACTAACTATAAGTTAAATGGAGAATCACCACAGGAGCAGAGAGTCAGAAGTCACCTAAGAGATCATCGATTTTGATAGAGATGTCATGCCCAGTGAGATGTTAGCCAAGGCGTGGTATGGATCATCTTAGCTTGGCAATGCGATCATCTGTTTGACACAGAAGCTACATTCATTAAGAAACTTTTCTGAGTAGTTCTTGAGACAGAAATTATATCAAAGCCTGCAACTAGATTTATGAGCTACCCCAAACACACAAGCTTTTTGCACTGACATGATTCCGTGTAAATGTGTGTTCATTCTCCCCTATGCATTCTGAATGCATCGATTGGTGGGATGTATGTGTAAACTATGGCGTACTTATCATGATCGCATGTGCTTTTAGCATATGGGTACCTGTGATGTTACTATTATTTCTTTTGCCTCATTAATAAGTAAAAGGTTGTATTTAAGATCTAAATGTGTCATCAGCATGAGTGGCTGGGTTTGTATAAATAGTAGCACACTAGTGGGATCAAAAGCTATGGTGGTGAGTAGCATTCTTCCTGAACAGAGTTGCCACCAGGTCCAGAGAGACTTAAAGTGTAACCCCATGATAGAGCTCCTTTTCTGGTAGGCCTGCCACTGCAAGAACAGGTTCAAGACAATGAGCCAGGCCAGAGGGAGTGGATGTCTACACGCCCTGTGTGAAAAGTGTAAGGCACTACACAACGGATAGTTACCCAACACATGTGTTTAACAAGCAAAGTTGTTTTTTATTGCATTTTATGGCCCATGGATGCCTCATTCCCTTTAGCCTGAATTACTGACCTTGTTTTTAATATCCCCTTCACTATGTAAGACTTTCTGGAGCTCCTGTCCTGTTATCAGAGCCTTTGGGAACCCAAGGTCACCTCTGCCCCAAGATGAATCATCAAAGGAGGAATTTAATGGGGCAGAAACAGATAAGGAAAATAGCATCAGAGTTTTTCATATTATATTGTGAAAAGCATTTTGACCCTCCACAAATGACGTACAATTAAATATAACATTATACCAAGAGAAATGAGAACTGGTTCATGTTTGCTTTGTATGAAGTACTAGTCTATGAAGATACTGCTCTTCTGTGACTGTTACTACCACAAAGATGCAAAGGACTCTGCCTAGCCTTGGGATGAAAAGAATAAATATTCAGCATTTTTAGAGATGGTTGACCAACTCTGTTGAGATTTCTCAGTTAGACTACCCAGCATTTGCTGTGCAATAACTTTCAAAAAATTTATGGATTCTAATTAAATTTAGCAAATTATTAATAGGGACCAAATAGCTAATTCAATTTCAATTCAACAAGCATTAGAGACAATGTGAGGTTGTGGATAGAGCCAGCATCAAAGCCAGCATGACTGGGTTCAAGTCCTATGTGGTAGAAGCAGTATCTTCCGCTTCCATCCCCACCCCCATGCAATTGAGGCTAGTTTTTCCTTAAAAGTGATTGGAACCTGCTTTGAGATTTGGTTGGCTCACCGGACTGCTGATGTCCCTTTCTTAGTGTTTTGAGTACAGAGCAGCCACGAGGCTTCTAGAGAGTGTCTCACATGCCTGACTGGTGCAATGAGATGGGGTAGGGTCTGATTTACTCTGCTGAATCAATTTGAGGAGTCCTCAAATGCCTAGCCTTGTGGAACATCCTATTCCTGTTATGGCTGGGTAAATAAATTAACTGATGAATATCCTACAAATATCTAATTTTGTTCCAGTATTGAGCCTAAGCTACCTGGGACATTGCCTGAGTCTACCCAGGCTAGAACATCTTACCTCTGATACAACCTGGCTGTATGATCCTGGGCAAGTCACTTAACATCTCAATGTTCCAGGCAACTTACTGAGATTATAAATTGCAGAAAAGATGTTGATCTGTACTGGTAGAGGGAGTTTCCTAATCTGGGAATTCCCTATACCAATGAAATCACAAGTCCCATTCTTATCCTGTCTGTAAGGATAAATTGAGTAACCGCTATGGGTAAGATTATGGAAAACTAGACAGAGCAGTGGATAGAGAGAAAGGGTCAAGAGTCAAAGACAACTCTGAGGTTTTGATTCTAAGTGACCAGGAGATGTTGGTTTGATAAAAAGAGGGACAAAGTTTGAATTTTAACCTATATTTTAAGATATATTACATTTGACTTGTGAAACAGTTCACCATTTTGACATATGATGACAGCTGCTAGGAGTTTTCAGATCGTTATCAGGGGAAGCTTTTTTTTTTAGCAGCTTTAAATTAAAATTGGAACATGGATTGAGGTTAGAGATACAAATATTTCACAAAAAATAAACATAGGAACCTATGATCGATCTTTCAATGAACCTCACTTAATTATCACCTTAAAATAACCTTGTGATGTTAATTGTGCACCTTCATTTTTATGTCATACATTGGCCAAAGTCCACAGTTCTCAGGTCGACTAGCCAAATAAGCAATAACTTGAGGAATCTCTCTTGGCAGAAGGACAAAATATGGAAAACCCAGATCTTGATGAGGAGGACAGATACACTGGCTCCCACTCCATCACTTATCTAACTAAATTTCAAAAAATGAAAAATGTAGGTTTGGGTCTCAGCATATAAATTAAATCTATTTTGCTTTGTTATTTATCACAGTGACATGCTTTATTCGTGTCTTCAGCTACACCATTTGGGTGCGATAGTGACCAGAATGTTTGCACTATTTGAACAAAAATGGATTTTTCCTGATGTTTAAAACAATAAAAAAATTGTACCATCACCATCACTGTATTTTTGACCTATTGGCATTTTATCTTCCGATTCATAATAACTTAGATGTCAGTTTTTTAAAAATGAAATTTGAAAAGAAAATAGGAAAATATGAATGGCACCTGGATAATAACTCAAATCCCTTGAAGAACTGTTTAGAGACACCCAGATGTTTGGTGCCACACGTTCAAACACAGGGATGTTAGGTATCATTAGTTTAACCCTCCTATTTTAGAGATTAAGAAAATGAGAAGTAAAATGATTTGTCCAAAGTCAAATGAAGGAGTGGATATAGTCATCTTGGGTTCTGTGGTGTGGCTACTCTAAAGACCCTTGTGTCGATGCTCTGTGGGTAGCTTAGAGAGCATCCTGAAGCTTGGGATATGTGTGTGTGTGTGTGTTTGGTGGGGGTCAGAATTGAAGAGACTACAGAGATCCATCCGTCCCTTGCCCATAGACCTCTTCCCTTGTGTCTTCACATAGGCCCTCTCCAATCCTGAAAGGCCTGTCGCCATAACATATTCCCAGTCGTTTGGCCTCATGGGACTTTCCTGAGGTTTCTGGATGGAGATCATCCAACCCCATTTGTCTTCTTCTGAGGCATGGAGTTGTTGTGAAGGAAAAAAGGAGTTAATTGGACATTCTTATCTCATAAGCTCAGGTCCTGAAACTGTAATGTCCCAAGTGGTCCTCTTGGAGTTTGAAAGAGTGACTCGGTCTATAAATGTTGAAAATGAGAATAATCTAGCTTAATATCTAAAAAATGGTATAGAATCCTTTGAGGTTATTACTATATTTTTATATATTATTTAATTTCTTGACTTCTTCATTTCCATACTCACAAATGGGAATAATGCCAGGGCTTGAGACTCTTATGGCCTATAAAGAAAACTACAGTCAGATTCTTCTTCTTCCTCTTGGCAATTGAAGTGACTCAGGGTTGGCAGAGGCCTGAGGGCCTGTAAAATTTAGGAGGGACTAAAGACACAACTCTTCCTGGGGCCCGGGGAAAGGGCAGCTCTGTTGCACAAGATGCTGACACAATGGGATGGTTTGGTGACATTCATACAAGCATTCTCTTTTTAAGTTGCTGTGGCCAAGGAGAATTCACCACCCTGTCTCCTGGCAGATGATCTCCTATTGATGAGCCTCTCCAAACTTAGCTGACGTGGGTCCTTACCAGATAGATTTTACTGGGTTGATAGTCAAAGACCTTCAGGGTTTGTGGGAGCTACCAAAACTTGTGACTCCCTGGTATGACCTCTGAGCACTCAGGTCGTGATGAGGCATCAGAGGGGCCCATTAGTGGAAGATCCACTATTACGATGAGTTATTTATTCCCGGAGAAGAGAAGAGTGGGTAGATGTCTACAGCGGGCACACCCATTGAACATGAAACCTATGCTGAGGATTGCACTATGGCATGGTGCATATTAGTTCATATGGTGCAATTTTGTTCCTCGAATCCCTTTCAACAACAACACAAGGTGAACCTTAGGATAATTCAATATACTAATCACAATATTTATTGTTGTTGCTTGTTGTTCAGTCATTTTTCAGTCATGTCCAACTCTTCAAGGCCCCATTTAGGGTTTTCTTGCCGGAAATACTGAAGTAGTTTGCCACTTCCTTCTCCAGCTCATTTTATAGATGAGGCAACTGAGATAAATGGTGAAGTGACTTGCCCAGGGTCACATAGCTAGTAAATTTCTGAGGCTGGATTTGAACTTAGGAAGAAGGTTATTCCTGACTCCAGGCTGGGTGCTTATCCACCATGCCATGCAATTGTCCTATTTTCTGTGACTATTTATTGGTAAATGTGTCATTAGATAATTTTTTTAGCATGAATTCCTTGGACCATTACTGCTAGACTGGATTAACTGATCTCAAAGGCTACATCTAGCCCAATGTCATGTTCTTCAGAACTCTGGAGAAAGAGCTACAAGGATATGGAAAGATGGAGGTTGCATAGCTCACCAAGGGTAATACCAACAGGAGCCACCTTACACTGAGAGGAGTCATCAAGCTCTCTCTCAGAACTGCAGGAGGAGAGGATGAAGGTAAGCAGACAGCTGGGATTTGTGAGTGAGTGTTTATGGGAAGGCCCCAGCAGAGGGGAAGGTTATGGGATGGCTTGGCTCACTGCTGTGACATGTTTTAAGTTCTTTGAAGTAGACTTGCTGGTTTTGGGATATAGTTGCTGCTATGTTGAATTGGAGTTATTGGTTTCGGGATTTGATCCTTTGGTGTCTGAATAAATGTTTTACTTCTTCTGTGTTCTATATGGAGAGTCTCATAGTCTGTGATACAGAACTATACAGGTATATTCATGGTCACCATCAATATTGTGACATTGCCTTACTGATACAGCTTCCAGAGAGAGAAAGGCCCCAAGCTGTTGCCAGGGTACATTATAAAAGGATGCCATGAGAGCATATCTATGCGAAAGTAAGGGCAGCTTATGAAAGCATGCTCTAACTGGGAGTGTCAAATAGCTTCCAAGAATGTTATTGTAAGGGGTCAAGGAAGGCAGAGTTGCTGCTGGATGGGCCTCAGAGACCCACAGCTGAATTCACCAGAGACAGCAGTTTCTTATGGCTGTATCACCAGTGTAAGAAGAATTGCTCATGTGGGACTATGTGGGAACTGGGGCTCCTCTAATCCATTTCTTGCTGTATGATGCTCTTTGAACCTATTTTCTCTTTGAATAAAACTCTCTCAGATATTTTACTTGTAAAGCATATGGGAATAGTCAGTGTTTGTGGCTGCCCAATGAAGAGATCCTCAGGTTTTCTGAGTTGTAGCTTGAGCCAGCACAAGTGCGATGCCTTCCACAATGAACTTAGATCCTTTGTGTGATGGATACATCTGAATTAGGTTTACACTATTTAAAAAAAATCTTATGCACTGGTCTACATCTTTGACTAGGTAGTGGAGAAGAAAGGGTACCAAATCAGAATCAATTAAGTCTATATTAAGCACCTACTATGTACACAAGCACTATGCTAGCTGCTGGGGATAAAATAAAACAATGAATGAGACAATATCTTTTTTTTTGTAATGAGATTATATCTGGGTTTTATCCCTGGTTCTCGCATTTAACCAGATGTGTGGCATTAGATAAGTCATGTGCCTTCAATGAAGCATTTTCACT
>CM053626.1:15334718-15354539 GCA_028646595.1 Phalanger gymnotis | reverse complement strand
CCAGGATGTAAAATTCACCATGTTCTTGCTGGAGATTCTTGGCTACCAAAAGGCTCATCAAGTTGTCAAAAGACCGGCCAGTTTTCAGGGTTTTGAAGACTCCTGATCTGACTTAATGTGCATTTCTAAACATACCAACAATCTAAATATTCCATTCTTGTGACACATAAAAGTCTGTTTCTCCTTGTATTTGGGGTCCGGCCTGAAGCTGAGGAAGGGGGCCCAGTCCCAATTTGTTAGCCCAGCCCACTAGGTGGCGCAGTAGAGAGAGAAAAGAGTCTGGAGATAGGAGGTTCAAATTCAACCTCAGTTGCGTTATCCTGCGCAAGTCACTTGACATCTGCCTGCCTCAGTTTCCTGAACTGTGAAATGGGGATAATAATAGTATCTACCTCTCGGGTTGTTGTGACAATCAAATGAGGTAATAGTTATAATGCCCTTGTCATGTGGCCGGAGCACCACAGATGCTTTATAGACATCATCATCGTCATCATCATCATCATCACTAGTCATTACACTCCACTGCTTCTATTTGCTGGGTGAGGGGTTTTTGGACCTAACCTGTGATTTCATCCATGCAGGTCACTTCCAGGAAGGAAACTCCCTCCCCCAAAGCAGATCAGCACCTATTTTGCAACTTCTAGCCTTAGAGTGGCCTGGAAAACAGAGAGGCTTAGCAACTTGTCCAGGGTCACACAGCCAATATGTACTAAAGGTACATCTTGACCCTGAGTCTCCCAGCGCCAGCTTTCCAACCCCCATGCCAAGGCTGCCTCCCTTGTAGTGATTATTTACTATTTATCAATCATCTCTGACATGCTTGGTGCCATGTGGAATCTGGCCCCAGTCCCTTAACTCATATTCTGACATATACGTCACAAGAGACCAGTCTGTGCTAAATGGGAGCTGGGAGCAAGGAGGCTAATCAGGAAGAGGAACATGGGACGATAACCCTAGGGACTTGAGTGTTAAATCTGATTCCAAAATCCAGATTTAAATCACCGCATCTTTTTATAATCCTACTGAAAAGTGTCCCATAAAAATCAGTGTATAAAATAGGGAATAATCTACCAACAAGAATTGAATTATTTTTGTCAAATAGTTTTCCAGAGAAGGAAACCTCAGTAGGGACCATCCAATCCAACCCCTCCGTTTAATGGGTGAAGGAATGGAGGCCGAGTGACCTGACCAAGGTCAGTTACACAAATTGTCAGCATCGAAGGCAGAGCTGGAACCCAGGTCCTCAGAGTCAAAAGCCAGAGCTCTTTCCTCTGTAGTTCTCTGGTGAAAGACTATCCACCTTGCCAGTGATGGCAGCAAAGGTTTGCTAAGATGTCACATGGCCAAGCATGCTATTTTTCCAACATTTTCTATCAATTCCTGGACATCCCTCCTCACCCCAAAGAAAGTGTCTGTGGACCCAGCAAATCATATCATTTTTCTAGACTGTCTCTGCCTCTGTCTCTCCTTGAAATGATTAAGTGGCTTATACCACAGCAATGACAATAATAATAGCATTTATAAAGCACTTTACACGTGTTAAATGATTTGATCCTTACAGTACCCCTACGAGGTAAAGGTGACTATCATCCCCAAATTATATGTAAGGTAACTGAGACACACAGAGGGAAAGTGACTCACTCAGGGTCATGCATCCGGTAAGTGGCTGAGGCTGGATTTGAGCTCAAGCCTTCATGATGCTTAGTCTACCTCTTAAAAGAAGGTCTGTTTCACTGAGTTATTCTCCCTAATACCAGGAGAATGGCAGGTACAGGCAAAACTGGGACTTCTGTGCCTGCAGAGCATTTTTCTTCCTTGGGGCCTCTCTTGAAATGAAAAGAATGTTGCCCTTTAAAAGATATACCTGCAGAGAAGAGGTGACCCCCCCTTTCCTCCCATTTTCCAAATACCATCCCCAAATGCAAAACAGCTTGTCAGTGCTGGGAGAGCACCTTTTGTGAGGAGACATTAGGCATCCCTTTGGCCTACAGCTAACAGATTCATTAGGGCTCAAATGATTTCCTGAGGAGGACCCCATGTCTGTGTGACGAATGCAATTTAACAATTGGGGAGGCATTTCTTGACAATACAAATTGAACATTTTATTTCAGTCTTAATGAATTATGTAAATAAGGCTTTATACTATATAATTTTAAATCCAAAATAAAGGTAATACTTCTGTGACAGACACCCGGCCCCACAGCTTGAAAAAGTTATGAGTGTGTTTTCATGAAGCTTAGGGTCCAAAATAAAGTGTAGATTCCAGCCACCTCTCCAACTCTGTCTAGAGAGCTGAGGGTTTGAAACTGCATTCTAGTTATGAAATTGAGTAGCAGGAATGGGCAATTAGCAAAATCAAGAATCGAAGCTGTTTCTAATTCTACTTTAAAGAAAAATCACAGGTAAATACTTATGTAAAACCACAGAATTTGAAGGTATTGCCCCTAGACTATGACTGGAAGTGCCCCTTTCTTCAGTTACCAACTGGAATAAGGAGCCAAAGCAGAATTCCCACCATGTTTACATAATATAACTTCAAATAGTGTTACTTCAAATACATATGACCACTCCATGGGATTCGTTATTCACACTAATCAGGACCTAGCTATATTTCCATTTCTCTGATCCCATTGAATTCTGTGTCTGATTAATACTAACATCCTACATGAGCCCTGCTAGTCTATGTTTCTACTACAAAATGGAACAGTTAAAGGTCAGAAATATATATCTTTTTTCAAAGTCACATTCACAGATACAAATGAATTTTAATGAATGCAGGACAACTTAATTAAAAAGGAAAATATCATTACAATTTATAACAGAAGTATAAATAAGATCCAAATTAATCATTGGGTAATGGTCCTTTTGTAGTTTCAGACAATGCTAGTTTTATCTTTAGCTATGATATAGACATAGATGGAGGATGTCAAGAAAGTCTTGAATTTAAAAAAGCTATTTATTTCATCGAATGTTTTCTTATTATGGACTTAGCACAATGACTGATACATTGGCTTTCAACTTATGCCTGTTGGCTTCTTGATTTATTGTATGCAAATATACAAATATGCAAAATGTTCAATAATAAATGCTCGTTGATTTCTTCATTGATTGTATAAAGGCAGCCAATTCAGATTAAGTTTAGGGAGTTCATAATCAAGATTACTCTTCTATACTAAATTTTGTCCTTTTAGCTTCCCCCATTTATTTCACATTTTGACTCATTTAGCTCTTCAGTAATAATAGGTAAAGCTTATAGAGCATGTTAAGGTTTGCAAAATACTTTACATATATTATCTGATTTTATCTTTGATCAACATTTATTGCAACTATATGCAAAGCACTGTGCTATAAATACAAATGACAAGCTCCCTGCCCTGTGGCTTCTAGTCTAATGGGAGAGAGAAAACAAGTTGGATGTAGTACTTATGATCAATGACAAAAAAAGAACAGAAATGCCCAAGAGAAATACTCAAAATGGGCTGTGGAAATGTCACAGAGGGGTAGATTAGTTTCATTTGGGAAAATCAGGGAAGTCTAAAGGATAACATTTGAATTAGGCTTGAAAGGTGGGCTGTTTCAATTTTGTTGTTCAGTTGTATCCAACTCTTTGTGATGCCATTTTGGGGTATTAGAGTGGCTTGCCATTCCCTTCTCTAGCTTATTTTAAAGATGAGGAACTGAGCCAAATAGAATTAAGTGACTTGTCCAGGGTCACACAGCTAGTAAGTGTCTGAGGCCAGATTTGAACTCATGAAGATAAATCTTTTGATTCTAAGCCTTTATTCCAAGTTTGATTCAAATATTCTATCCACTGTGCCACCCAACTGCCCCTGGGCTGTTTCAATAGAATGTAAGTTTCTGGGAAGCAGGGACAATTAGCATTAGGGTTGCCATGGACAGCGTAGGGGCTTAATAAATGTTTGTTGAATTGATCTAGAGAAGAAAGCAGAGAGAAAAGCATTCTATGTATAGGGAAGGGTGTAAACAAAATGCCCAAAGATAACAAAGCATGGCGTGTGCTCAGAGGATGGTGAGGTGTGTTGTTTAGGTTGGTTGCAGAATGCATGAGAGGCAGTTGTATGCATTATTTTGAGAAGGTAGATTCGAGCAAGATCCTTAGAGAGCCTAAAATTGTAAGTTAAAGAATTTGGACTTGGTGGTAGTAGAGAGTTATTGAATTTTTAAATATTATTTATATTTAAATTATAAAGGAGCGTTTCATATCTCAGAGCTATTACCAAGCCATTTTCAAATGGATGACTCACTTCATTTTCTCTGCTTTGCAATGCTCTGGGCTCTGAGAGAGCTCCCATTTCTTGTGCACATGCATGGAATGATCAGAACTGATACTGAACGTTCTCGGTTATAACAGTTTAAGAAGGGTATGGTCTCAGCTGTGTGGACATCCCCCTGAGCTAGTCCCTCAAGATATACATATATGCGTACGAGATATATGCAAGATATACAAGATGCTTACACATCTTGTATAGACATTACAGATGGACAATTAGCTGAAACCAGACCTAAAATGATACCAGAGGGGACTGAATCGCTTTGGGGGAAATGAACAGTTCTTTCATGGATCCCAAGCTACTAGCTGAAATGAAAGCCCATCTCTTAAAAAACTGGTGTTCTTTAGGTGCTTCTATTGGGTTACAAATCAAAGAGTACCACACTCTCCAAAGAATCAAGCTTATGGGAGGCTGCCGCAGGTAAACCACACTGGCTTGTGTCCAGGAATTGCCACAAAAGACCTCATTCGTGGCAGAAAATCTTCTCCTTTCTTTGTGTTCCAGAGACCTCCTTTGGCAGTCTGGTGCAGCCAGGCCTTTCTCAGAATCATGTTTTTTTTAAAAGATAAAATAAAAAACATAGACATGCAAAGGAAAGAGAATCATATTGAAATACAGTTATCAAGAAAATATTTTAAAGAACTTCATGGGACTCATGATCTAGGAGATTATGATAAGAAAGAGAAGAAGGTCAATCATACAGTGATAACGAGGGATAAATAATAGACAAACAGCCTAAATCCTATGCTCGTTCTCATGTTTACATGTTAAAAACTCTAAAATGTTTCTAGCATGTTGGGTGGACCATCTGTGTAAGATTTACGAACAAGAGGCAAACAGGATGTGAAGGCACGGACGGGCTACATGTATTAGCCACAATGATGAGATCACAAATCCATGGAAGCATATACCAGCTAGTATATAATCCCCATAAATGTAAAAGCAAGTCCATAATTGGCCATTGTCAACCCTCTTGTACTCTCATACCTTAGCAAAGCACAAGTAATTGTTAAAATCATCCTTCCACTATTTTTTTATGATCCTAGTCTCAGCTAAGGATTCCTGACATTAATTCTGAAAATGAGTTTAGCTGAAGCTGATAGCTTATTGTAAGCTTGACTTCAACTGGAAAGAAATGGGAGCTCTCTCAGAGCCCAGAGCATTGCAAAGCAGAGAAAATGAAGTGAGTCATCCATTTGAAAATGGCTTGGTAATAGCTCTGAGATATGAAACGCTCCTTTATAATTTAAATTTCCCAAGGCCAGGAATTCCTTAATCAATCTCATCCTGAAAATCAATGTCTCTGAATCTCTTCAGCACTTTGGGCTCCTCTTCCATCAGAAGGTGAAGCCTGTTGGGATGCAGAAGCGTCCGTCTTCCATATCAACTTCATCACATTCCTAATTGTCATCTTCCTCCCACTCCAAATACACCTTTATCCTTTGGCTGAATATCTACTCCCGCAGATCTCCTGCTACCGCAGGAATGGTATCACAGACCAAACTCCAATCAAATTTGCAAGTTTCCTATAAATACCAAACAGGGCGCACATCATTCCCACTTCCTTTCACAATGATTCCGTTATCTGATGTTAATGCCGCTGTTTTCCCACTTTTTTCCACTTAGTATTCTTTCCACTGTCTCTTCCCAATAAATACTTGCAGGCCATCATTTTTATGACTACTTTAGCTTCTCTTTTTTAAAAAAATAATGTTTATTATTTAGAAGTCAAGAGGATTTGTTGCTTTGTTCTCCCCTCACTTATTCCTATCATTGCTGATGACGATGTGTTATCACACTCCAGGTTTTTAATCTTTCCCCCTAGAGACATGAACAGATCTGCATTCTGTCTGAAAGGTAATAAGTCGGCCCAATTATGTGCCTCACCGAAAGGCTTACTGCTTCTTCACATTATCCTGCAAAGGGCATGGATTTGTGTTTGCCGGAAAGCATGCCACAAATTCTAATGCCCAGAGAATCATAAAATGTTGATTAGGGCAGGCACAATATTCTCCATTCTAGCTACATCATCAGAAACTCTGGGCAGATTGTTGGGGTCATTCTACTTTGACCTTCATTAGAGGTCATATCACAGTGTTAGATTAGTTACAAAGATGGGGCCCGCTGAACTTGGACAAGCCCCGAGTGAATAATTCTAGTCACTGTCTCCTTAGAAACAGGAAAATTTCTTGTCTTTAGAGTCTTTCATTAGAGTTAATTTGCTTTCACAAGAAGAAGAAAACTTATTCTCTCTTACAGATGGATTTGTCTGGTATTTGGTGGAGGTAATGCAGCACCTTACAACCAGTGGCATAGTTAGAAATGTTTGGACAAATCTATGTTGAAGAATTTTTCTTTCCATTCAGGTAATGATTTTAGAGCTCAGCCTAGGGAAGGATTTCCAAAGCTGTCCGCCCAACCCCTAAAAGTGAAAGTCATTCCAACTACACACTGTAATTGTAATGAGCATCCCCAGATTACAAAAAAAAAAAGTTTGTATTCCCAAAGTGATCCTGTAAGTCTTTTTTTTTAAATTTGGAACGAATTTTCCAGTAAGGAAAAAAACATGCCATGTGAATTAATGAGGTTTCCAGGCTAGCCCACAATTTCCTGTTTAATCCACATTGTACCTGAAGCATGGTACCATGCTAACAGTACCCTAGAATGTAAACCCCAATATTTCTGTTGAAAAACTTACTCAGAATCCCAGAAATACCAAGAACACATTTCCCTCAGCTGACCCTGAACCAGGCCTTTCGCTTCTTTTGGAAGCAGGAATAATCCCAGATATAAGTCATTATATCTTATGACTATTGTCGCCTGGTCCTGGGGTTTTAGAAGGTTGGAGTACAAAGGCTTCAGATAAGAAAGGTCATGGGCCTCCTGTCCATTTTTCTTCTGCGGTCTCTAGGGATTTTCCCTTTCCGTGACTACCACCTTTTATTCCTATCTTGGATTTTCTCTCTTTCACTGACCCACTGTGATACAAAGCAAACTTGGAGCTTCTTCCCTACCTTCCCTGTCCCTTGCCAAGTATACATCCCTTTGGGTTGTTTTCTAATGGATTTGTTGCTAGTAACAAAGTGGAAAAAAAGAACATTAAAAAGCTCCTTTATTAGACCCTCTCTCAACTTCCTTTTTCTCCACTTCAATCCTATAAGCAAAGGCAAAAGTCCAAAGAATTGATAATAGCGGGTTTCTATATGGAAAAGACTTAAACAAAATTTACCTACATTTTAGGGGAAAACCACGTTCCACCAACCTTGGAAGCAGGGACTCTATGTCCATAGGAGATTTGGTTCTAAAGCCAGTCAGTCAATAAGCATTTATTAGGTGCTTACTGTGTACCAGGAACTATGCTAAGCTCTGTGTATACAAAGAAAGACAAAACCCCACTCTCTGCCCTTGAGGAGCCCACACTCCAAGTTATTTGGGAAGGGAGGTAAAACAGAAGAAGGGCCGAGCTATACCTTTGCCTCAACCTCAGACAGGTATTTGCTTCCCTGAGGAACCTGGCCCAACTTTCTGGGGAGAGTTACCTTGCACACATGTAAGTACATACAAGACATATACGAAAAACAAGTTTAGGGTAACCTTGGTTAGAAAGGCATGGGGATCACAAGCGGCCTCACTGAAAGGGATACTCCATTTTTTCCTCTGTATCCAGAGCACCTAAAACAATGCCTGGCACAAAATAGATGTTTAATGGGTTCTTTTGATTGACTAACTGACTGTAAGAAGGTGCCCACCACAGATAACCAAATCTGCACTAGAATGGCTGAAACTCAAACCACTGGGGTCTTCCAGGGCACCAAGAAGACATATCTCAGATAGGATAACCACTGCTTACAATACCACACACTAGCCTGGCTCTCACTGCATGAATGCCCAGGAGGTGACATTTTGCCGCACACTCAGGGTTTATGAGGCCTGGGATTGTTTAGGTTCTCTGCCAGTAGTTCTGGCCTCCACCAATGGCATTTCCTCAATTGTAGGGGATAGTTCCTGTATTCTAGTTCCACTTAGCCACAAACAGTAAGATTCACTTTTACATAGAAATACTTATCTCAGCAGGCATCATCATAAATATATATATTTATTCCCCCAACACATAGGAAGCATAGTCTACATCCCTACCCCTGCACCATTTCAGTCTCTGGAGAAGGGAAGGAAAAGAGGTTCATAGTTAGTTCTCATAGAGCACGGTCCCAAATCCAAGTCCAGAAACTTTCCTTGGCTTCAAGTTCCAGATACCTTGGCTTCTCAGGGCTTCCATTCTAGGCTGGCTGGCTGACTGCACCATCCCACTTACAATCATGGCTCCAAGATGGCCATGGACTTTGGGTGCTCTATGACTTTAAGCCCCAAGTGCTATGGGAATCACCTCTGGCACCTAAAACTAAGGACACAGAACAGAAACAAATACCACTAGACTCACTTCTCAGAGCCGGGGTAAAAGAGAGGTAGGCGGGGAAGGGAAGTCCTTCCCCTCTCACTGGTTTATTTCATGGCATCCATGCTAGGTATGGCCAAAAAGATGGCAGAACAGAACACAACCAAAAAGATGGTGGAAAAAAAACAGCAAAAAAGGAGTGACTGCTCAGTCTCACCAGCTTTAAAGACAGAGGTAGCCAATCAAAGGAGACTACCCTCAACCAGGTGGTAAGGGACACAGTGGGCTCCATGTTAGGCAAACTGGGCCTGTTCCAAAGGCCCCTCAAGGATGGCTCCACATTAGAAATGAGCACCCCAGGGAGGTTCAGGTTGCAATAATAAAGATGATGATGATGATGATGACGACGGCTATGACGACAACGACAATATAGCGGGCATTTTTCTATAGCATTGTTTTCAAAAGCACTTATACTTGTTATCCAATTTGATCTCAACCATGGAAGATGCTATTATTATCCCCAATGTCTAGGTAAGAAAGCTAAGGCTGAAAATAGTTATGACTTGGCCCAGTCCACTCAACTAATATATTTCCAAGGCAGAATTAGAACTCAGATCTTCTTGTCTCCAAAATCCAACGCCTTATTGAATCTGCAACTATACCACCTCCTCTTATTCTCATCAAAAACCTGGCAAGAGAAACTATGCAGTTTAATTGATGAAGGCAATGTTCTTAGACTGTATTTCTAGACTCCCTGTTTCCGTTTTCTAAGATACATGTCAGAAAGATTTTTTTTAAAAAAATCCTAGCATAACCAATAGAGGCCGGCTCCCTTTTATTGGGGCTTGGTTTCTGTCTCTAGTGATACCTGCTTCAGTGATTTCTCCTTCAGGCTGCCAGATCATGAGGCATCCATTTCTGGGAAATGTTCTAGTTGTGACAACTGCAAGGTTTCTTCCAAAATACTGCCTGAAGCGGCTCCAGGGATGGCCCTCTTGTGACTCAAGTCTGTTCCTTAGTGTAAAGAAGTGAAACAGACACATTTTGGGGGTAGTCCTAGAGGCCCAGAAGGCTGCCACTGTTCACACCATTTTGCCAGATTGTGAATTAGATTAATTCACCACCTTTTTCATGTTAACTAGACAAAAGAAACAACCACTTCAAAAAAAGAGAGAGAGAAAACACACACAAAATCCAAGGTCTTGACAGTGGAGAAATAAATCGAGGAAATGGCCCAGTAATCTCTGCCAGGCGTATTTTCTTTATCTTCGAACATTCTTTTTCACATGTTGTGTCAATGGGTTAATTGCCTTCTGACACTGAGTGACAGTAAGACAGGTTCCCTGATGAGGATAAAGCAAAGTTAATTGAAGACAAAGGTAATGAAAATATTGGATTCCATCCATCCCAGGTAGCTTTTGGCACTTGAAATTATAGGCCGGGTGGCTCTTAGACTCACCATTAGGGTTTGTAATTCTTTTAGCGCTTGGCCGAAGTTAAGCAGTGATCAATCATATACTATACCCAGGCCATCACCGGGGAAGCTGCAATCTGTGAACTGTGAGTTTTGAATAACATTTGGCCATGGGAAGTTGGGGAAGCATCATTTGAAAATTCATTAACAAGGTCTTCAGCTTGGAGAAAAACCAATTGTTTATAGATTTAACCATAATATTATTCCCTCAATATGAACTCCATTGGTCTAGTTCATTCGTTTCGATGCCATTTTTATGCCTGGCACTGGAGCCGTTCTCCCAGCTCAGTCTTTTAGTGATGGAAACAATGGCTTTCAAAGGACAAAGAGCTCTTGTTGTCTCTTGAATCTGCCCATGTGTTGTCAGGTACCAAGAGAGGAGAGATGGAAAAGAGGTTTGGCCTCCATCACAAATGAAATTCTCAGACTGACATTTACTATCTTCTGCAATCTAATTCTCACTTATTTTTGCTAAGGTTATGTTTCATCTTTTTTTCCATTGAGTGCTCCATTCTCTTCAAATTAGCCTGTTGGCTGTTCCCCCAAATGAAATATTGCCCATGGCCCTTGCACGAGTCCTTCTCACATCTGCCATGTCCCACCTCTCCATTTTTGATTCATAGGATGCCAGCTTCATCAGAGAGAATATTAATAAATGGGGTGAATCAGGAGGGAGAGTTCATCACAGCTCAGGTGTCAAATAAGGACCTTACCCAATGTACCTAGTTATTATATTCTCTCTCTCTTGAAATTTCTTTGCATTCTTATATCACACACATACACACATATTTATGCATGTTTATATGAACATATATGTTTTCCCATTTATATGTATTTATGTATATGCTTCATCCTCCCAGTAGAGTTCTTCGAGATTAGGGATCACTTTATTTTTGCCTTATATCCCCCGTGCCTAGCACTGTGCCTGGCACAAAGCAGGTATTTAATAAATGTCTAGAGAGTTGAATTAAAATCCCTCGAATGGAAAGGAGCTGCAGAGCTTGGCTGTCTCCAAATGCCAACTTTCCCCTAGTGACTTAAATGATTTTTTCCCAGCATCTGCCATTAGTTCTTAGAAAGAAGAAGTGCTCTCCCATCACAGCCCATTCCATAGCAAAATGGAGTCAGTCAAAGTTGCTCTGCAGGCTGTAATCAGCTAAAGGTGTGGACACGACAGCAGGGCAGCTATAAAATCTGAATTTTGAGCTCACCTAGAAATGCCAGTGACTCCAGTCAGGTACTTTGAGCAGACAATGGGCCATCCTTTCAATTTCCCAGTGCCTGTCACTGCACAAGAAGACTCGATTTGTGAGAGCAGACGCCCACAATTCTCAGAGCCACAGCATAGTGATATTTACTCTCCATAATTTTCTCTTATTTCTTCATATGACCGACCTTACCTTGGTCTAACACATCTAACTTGCCTAGAGGGAGATACAGCAACCTTTTGATTTTCATGAACTACCCTTCTGCTTGGTATGGTCCCATTTTCCTTCAAAGAGGGACAAAGCATTTCACTCTCCCATTAGAAATGTAAATATCCCTGGATAGAAGGTAATCTCCTTGAGAGCAGGTATTACTTCATTGTTTTGTTCTTCTTAGCCCTAGCACCCTGCCAGGTGAGAAATAAAGGCTGGATGATTGGCTGATTGAGTGAAGTATAATTGAAATCCGCACTCCATCCATACCTCAAAAAGCAAAGTACTAGCCAGGGATTGCAAGGACCAATTTGAAATGGTCACTGCCCCCAAGGGCTACATGTACAGAGATAAGTACGGCTGTTATTTGAGAACCGGCAGATTACTACACCTGACCCTGCCAGGAAAGACTCCTTGTGAGGTGTGAGTGAGCTGAGTCCCAGAGAAAGTGAAGAATTCTAAAAGGTGGAGGTAAGGTCCGGATGTGTTGAAGGTGTGAAGGACAACGTGGGCCATGGCAAGGAGAGAGGAAATGTGCTCTCCATTTAAGCAATAGCTAGGGAGCGGTTTGGCTGAACTGTGGTGCGTGTGGGAAGGGAAACGATATGAAGTTAACCTGGAAAGCTAGAATTTGTATTTTGTTCTAGAAGTAATAGTATTTTTGAGAAGGGAGGCTTGGTTTACACTTTGGTATAAATAAATGAAAACAGATCCTTCTATGTCAATAATCATTTTTAAGCACTTACTGTTTGCTAGGCATTATAACAGTGTTGATAAAAATGGTTCTCGCTCTCAAGAAGCTTACATTCAAATGGTGGAGACAACATAAAAATCATCAGGTAACTATAAGATACATGCAGAGTAGATGGAAAACAACCTGAGAGAGGAAAAAAATAGCCGCTGGGTGGGCGGGGAAAGGCTTCTGACAGAAAGTAGGATTTGAGCTGAGTCTTGAAAGAAGGAAGGAAGATTAAGAGGTGGAGGTGAGGGGCAGAGCATTCCAGGCCTGGGCAATGGAATGATCAGTGAAGAGATATAAAGGTAGGAGATGGGAAGTTATGTCTGAGGAACTGTGGAAAGGGGAAACAGGAAAGAAGCAGAGAACACCAGAGCTTAAAGGGACATTGGTGGGGTAGGGGCAAGAGGCACCATGTGAAAGGAAAGAAGTCAGGAATGGGACCTGGGGCCCAGAAAGACAAAACATGGCACAATTTTTCCCAAGCCTGTCCCTAAATAATACCCTCACCTTTGGAAGGGCAACCCAGGCTATGGTCATGAGAATTTCAGTACAAGTCATCCATGAACTTTTTTTTTTAATGTTTTAGTATCATTCCCTCAAAGTACCGATACTTGGAATAAATCATTGTAGTGTTAAAAAAAAAAAGCAGTAAGTTGGTGGATTTGGAGGCCTGGGTTCTATTCCCAGGTATTTCACTAACTAGCCATGTGACCCTGAATGAATCTCTGCCTCTCTCTCATCTCACTTTCCTCATCTATAAGCAGAGGGAGACAAACTAGATGTTCTCTAAGCTTCCTTCCAAAGTTAACATACTCTGGTGCATAACTAGGAGAAGTGACTAGAATTTTGCCCCAGGGTGCTGAAATTTAAAGGATGAGCTGACACTGCTCCGATACCTTGGACAGCCTAGAAATGATCGAGCTTGGTTTCTCATTACTAAGAATAATTAGCTAAAACAGGAAACTTCCATATGGTACACTTCCTGCACACAATGTTCCATACTGCAGGTGAACTGCTCTCTATCCTTGCCCTGTAGCACTCAGACTGAGGCCTCCAAGTGTCCTAATGGGTCACCCCTCTGCCCCCCACCCACAGATCAACTGAGTTTTTTTTTTCTTTAAATGTTGATGGGAAAGAAGAATTCAGACTGCTCGCCCACCTTGCATTTTGGGAAGCTCACTCTGGGCGCCAAAACTGCTAGTTCTGCCTCTGCTACAGTGCAGTGAGATCATAGCAAAAATGAGGTCAGGAAAAAGTCAGGAAACTCTTCTATATCTCTTTGGTCGGGACCTAGATGTAAGCAGTGTCAAGAAGCTCCCGCCTTTGGGGAAAGAACTAGGGAAATGCAAGTCTTGATCTGCTGCGCATCCTGGACCAATAGATGGGAGCTGCTGCTGAATTTCTTTTTGCAGTTTTGTTTAAAACAAAAAGAAAAAATACCAAAATACCAAGCTATTCTCTCTGATTCTCTGTGTATTTCTGTCTCCCTCTGCATCTCTTTGCTCCTTAAAGTAATAAGATAATTATTGACTCATTTCCCCAGGAAGCCTGTAGTTCCAATATCAGGCATCGAGGTAAGGCGTGAGAACCTGGATGACAAATTTACCTACACCAAAGGTGACTCATTTCTTGGCAGGTTTCCCCAACTCGTCTGAGTGAGTTATAAAAATAAAGCAAAGCAACTGTCTATTCTGTGATGTATAACATCCCCTACTCCAGAAAGCCTAATGCAGAACCCTAGATGCTGAGGCTGAAGGTTAATACCAATTGGTGGTGAGCATGGGTGGGCCTCTCCTTAAAGAGGCTATCTCAGGGGCCCCAGAGCATCATGGAGGGGCATGGGTCACTCGTCCACTTTGCCAGCCCTCATTACCTCAACATGGTGGGATGTCCCACGAGCACAGGGAGATTAAGAGTTGACTGTAAATGGATTCAGGTGCAAGCAGAGGAATGATTTTACATGCTCCATTCCAACTGTTTCAAATACGTTCAACCCAGAGGCTATGTTGGCCACCAGCTAACAGATGGAAACATGAAAAATTTAGATAATCATCTGTATGTGTTATCTCCTTCATGCTCAGAATCCTGATATTTCCATATTTCTTGGTCCCCCAACTCTCAGATCTTTTAGTTTCCTTCTAGACTCAGCTCAAGTGCCCCCCAGATACATGATGCCCCTATTTGTTATGACCCTCCTTCCCTCATTTTCTATTTACCTTTTGGCAAACATGTCGATTCCCCCAGGAGAAGTAAACTCCAGGAGGGTAAGTGCTGATTTTGTCTCTCATATTCCTAGCACCTAGCACAGTGACAGATTAACCAAACAACTCTCCTAGAGAGTCTTAACCTTATGGGCACCACAGACCCAGACCCCTTTGGCAGTCTAGAGAAGCCTATAGACATCTTGTCAGAAATATGTTTTTAAACGAATAAAATAAAATGCATAAAATTGCGATGGACTCTTGAAAATAAATGTGTCATTTTTCCCTTCTAAGTTCATGGAATGCCTGAAATCTTTCTATGGACTTTCAGGAGTCCATAGACCTCAGGTTAGGAGCCCTAATCTAGATGGCTTTTTTTTCTGTCTAGAGATTTTCTGTAAGAACAGGTACAACTGAAGGGACCTTTTAATTCCTCACATCTGCATGAAAATAACACATGCCAGTTACAGAGTCAACTTGGAAAAAATGGGCATCATCCTCTGACCTATGAAATTATCTCTGTGGGTGAAGGGGCACTGACTTGATTTTTAATCATCTTTCTTTGTAGTCCATGTGCCAGGCACAAAGGGACACATGAAGAGGCAAAAGACAGTCCCTGCCCTCAAAGAGCTTCTAATCTAATGGGGGAGTAACATGAAGACAAATATATATGACAAGCTACATAAAGGAAAAAGAATTAAAAGGAAGGCACTGGAGTTAAAAAGGGTTTGGGTAGGCTTTCTGTAGAAGGTGGGATTTTAATTGGGACATAAAGGAAGCCAAGGAGGCCCCAGGGTGGAGATGAGGAGGAAGGGCATTCCAGCCATAAAGAGTCAAAGAAAGTTCCCCAAGCAGAGACATGAAGTGTCATATTTGTGCGATAGCCAAGAGGCCAGTGTCACTGGATCAAAGAGCACATGTCTGGCAGTAAGGTAGAAGAAGACCAGAAAGGCAGGAGGGGGCTGGCTTATGAAGGGCTTTGAATGCCAAGCAAAGCATTTTGTATGTGATCCTAGGGGTGATAGGGAGTCACTGGAGTTTATTGAGTAGGGTGGGGATGTGGAGTGGGGTGACATGATTAGTGGCTGAATAGAGGATAGATTGGAGTGGGGAGAGACCTAAGTCAGGCAAACCCCCCTCCAGCAGGTGTTACAATATTCCAGGCATGAGGTGATGAGGGCCTGCACTAGAGTGGGGGCAGTGTCAGAGAAGAAAAGGAGGTATATTTGAGAGATGCTGCAAAGGTGAACTCAACAGGCCTTGACAACAGCTTGGCTATGGAAAATAATTCTGGGACATTAGGAATAAACATAGTTACTGTGTGTTTCACAGGTGTTGAGGTGGCAGACAAGGGAGAACTAAGTCCAGAATGTAAAAAGTGGAAAAGACTTACCAACAGCAGGCTTCCAAGAACAGCCTCCAGTTCACAAAGACCTTCATCTGATGGGTTCCTGAACTGCCACATTAAATTTCACAGTGACACATGCACAGTCATAAAAATGCTGGCAAAATGAATTAGAAACACAGCAATTAATTTATGAGGTTGAACTAGTGTTTGAACTCTTGGGTGTCATAAGGGCTGGGAAGTAATTGAGACTCAGGTCATGAATCCAAGAATCCAAGACTTCAGAGTAAGAAGGGATCTTTGAAACCAGCGACCCCTAACCTTTCATTTTCCGGATTAAAAAAAAAAACAGAGAAGGAGCGACTTATCCAAAGTTAATAGCAGGCCAGGATGATAAAATCTAACATGAAGCACAAGGGTTTCACAAAACCAGTCAGAAAATGATAATAGATAAGATATGGGAGTTTTTGTAAATAAATAACATAATATTATCAGTGGCAAAATGGCTGTTTTTTGGCACGGGAAAGGCTAACATGAACTAATGAATCAGCCTGACAGATTTAAATTAAACCTTATTTTAATTATAAATACTAGTCTTTTGCTGGGGTTCTAATCTTTCTTTTCTTCACACAAGTGTGAATGGGGAACAGGGAACATAGGGTCCTGATGGAGAACTACACCAGCTAGCTGCATGTTCATTCGAGGTCTGATTCTCCTGGTAAATGAGCACCTGAGTAAAGGATGGGATGAGGATCCTGACCTCATAACTTCATCCCAGGCTTGTAGGATAATTTCCAAGATCACTAAATTGTCCTACGTCAGGACACGAAACTCCTTCCCAGCCTTCTGGGACCATATTTCTATATCCAAGAGGCATTGGAAACACATGATCAATCAACCAACAAACATTCATTAAACACCTACTGTGTGCCAGACTGTCCTTACTAGATGTTGTAGATACAATAACAAGAGTAACAGTCTCCATCCTCAAAGAGTTCACATTCTTCTGAGGTGAGACAATATGTGCATCTATAGGTATAGAGAAAGGAAACACTAGGTAACCTTTTGACAGGTGACATCGGCAGCTGGGACATTCCAGGGATGAATGACAGTCTGGACAACCAGAATTTATGACTTGTGCCTGAGAGGTGCCCTCGAAATTTTCTGTTCCAACCCCTTCATTTTAATAGATAAGAAAACTGAAGCCCAGGGGGGAGGAAGTGATTTGTGCAAGGTCATGCCACAAGTTAGTGGCACAGCTAGGACTAGAAGCTTCCAAATGAATGGCTTTGGGGGCCTCTTATCGCCGGAAAATCCAGCCTTCCAGATCATATTGTCGTAAGGTGGTTTAGGTAATAACACTCGGCTGTTGCACAGACTGTCCCTGTAAATGTCTTTCTGAGAAAACTGAAGCCATCTTCCAAGGCTCAGTGACAACACACTCTGATTACTAATTTCTTCCATTCCGTTTCTTTTATTCTCATTCCATCTAGTCTTTTCCTCACTGGGCCATTTGTCTGGTGACAATCTCAGTTTGGGTCTTCAAATTAAATTCCGGATCCCCATAAATGCGATTGTTCTTAAATAGCCTTGTGAAGTTGGTGATGGTGTGGGTGTGAAGGCCATTAATCATGAGCTTCAAAGAATGGCTTCTGGGCTTCATCTTTCTGATTTGTTCTCAAAGCCTAGAAATGCCAGAAAGAAATAAGACTGGGGTTGCTGCTTCTCCATGAGAGAGGAGTGATTCAAGTGGTGCCATATTGGAATTCAGAGGATGATCCTTTCCCAGCTTACTTAGCATGAGGGTCACAGGCTACCTCCTGCACCAGTTCCCCCACTTTTATATGTACATCTTATGTATCTCTTACAGACAATCCCACTCTTCCTTCCCACTCCAAAATGGTACAGACAAAAAGTCACACAATCCATTTCTTTACTGTCTAAGCCACAAAACAACCTTGTTCCTGTACTAAATGATTCACTGCTGTATTAACTCATAGAATCGTACAGTTAAAGTGACAAAGAATATGAGAAGCCATCTAATCAAATCCCATCATTTTTGCAGATAAGGAAATTGAGGCTCAGAGTTCATGTGACTTGCCAATCATCACACAACAAGCAAGTATAAGTCAGAATTTGAACCTAGGCCTTCTAGACTCCAAGTCCACTGCATCATGGTACTTCAATTTGAGTGGATTCAATAAGCACTTATCAGACGCCTACTGTACACATGCACTGAGTGGGATGATGGGAGAGTGGAATTTAGAGAAAATCAAGGAGACCATTTTGCCTAGAACGTAGAATGTGCAAAGGGGAATAATGTGAACTCAGCCTGGAAAAATGAGCTACAGTCAGAGTGTAAAGAGCTCCAAATGCCGGAGAATTCTATTTAACTCCAGAACCAATAGGGAAATTTCTTGAGCAGAGATTAAACTCATGCTTTAGGAAAATTTTTAGTTTGGTAGCTGTAGGGAAGCTGGATTAGAGAAGGGAGAGTTTGGAAGCCACCGAATAATTTGGGTGTTGTTGTCATTTCAGTCATTTTCGAGTCTTCAACACTCCATTTGCTGTCTTCTTGGCAAAGATACTGCAGTCATTTGTCATTTTCTTCTCCAGTTCATTTTACAGACAAGGAAACTGAGGCAGCAAGGATTAAGTGACTTACCCAGGGTCACACAGCTAGGAAATGTCTGAGGCCAGATTTGAACTCAGGAAGAGGAGTCTTCCTGACTTCAAGCCCAACACTGGATCCACAGAGCCACTTAGCTGTGGGAGTCTATTGCAATAGTCGTGGCAAGGGGAGATAAAAGCCTGAAATGTGGTAGTGGATGTATGAGGCCAAAAGGAGGACAGACATAAGAGGTATGGAAATTGAATCGACCAGGCCTGGCAAGAGATTAGATAAGGAAGGTCAAGGAGAAAGAAGACTACAGGATGGCTCTGAGGTTGTAAACTTGGAAGAACAGAAGTACCCTTGACAGAAATGGGGGCATTAGAAGGAGAAGAAGATTTAGTAAGAAAAGATGTGAGTCACTTTGGGCATCCTAACCAGTACAGCATCTCCTTTGGCCTTGCCTTTCAGCCAGTTGCACATCAGCATGGACTTAGCTCTTAGAACTCTCCAGAGGAACACCCCAGCATTGGCCAAGGACACACGCTAATGCATTTCAAATGACCATTAACTAAGCCCCCACCCCACCCCATAAAAGGTTGATAAATATCTGAGCATTTGCACCTCCCAGCCAAATGCTAACTCACTTAAATGTTTGAGAAATTCATTTGATCGCTCAAGATCTTTGCTTCCTTATGAGAAAATGAAGAATTAGTTCAGATGATCACTGATTCCTTCCAACTGTAATAACAGCAGCTAGTCTTTCTAGAGCACTGTATAATTTATAATCACCTCATGTGATCCTCCCCAAAAACCCAAGATGTAGGTGTTGTAATTGTCCCTATTTTCAAGATGAGGAAACTGAGGCTGGAGAGAAGTCAAATGACACACCTAGGACAACATAGTCCAGGTCTGAGGCAGGGTTTGAACTCAGATATTTCTGACTCTAGGTCCAGGGCTCTATTCACTATAATGCCACACAGATGCCTAAATCCTCAAAAATCCTATAATCCTGTTATATCAGAAGTACGATACTTTACTTCCTCTCATATATGATCATTTGGGGAAAAAGTGCTTTCTAAATCTTGCTATGTCATGGAAATGTGTTCCTAAGGTTATATTTATCTCATCTTATGTTGGTAGAAACAAGCTAGAAGAGCTGGCTTACAGTTAGGCAAAACCGGCTTCCAATCTCACCTGTGATGCTTATGTAACTTTAGGCAAGTCACTTAACTCAGTTTCTTCATCTGTAGAGCCAGAGGATTTCTGAAGTCCCTTTTAGCTCTACATCCAAGATGTCATATATGGTTAGAGTTGGGCAACTCCCTTAGATATGTCTCCTTAATCA
>CM053626.1:15307378-15334218 GCA_028646595.1 Phalanger gymnotis | reverse complement strand
GCGACCTGGACAAGTCACTTAGCCTCTGTTTCAGTTTCCTCATGTGTAAAATGGGGATAATAATAATAGAACTTACATCCCAGAGTTGTGAGGATCAGATGAAATAATTGTAAAACTTAGCACAGTGCCTGACACTTAGTAGGTGCCATATAAATGTTAGTTAATATTAGCTATGGTGCTATGGCCATTACATTCATTTGCGTCTGTGTAGTGTATCCCTAATCCATTCCACTGATAAACTTTTCTTTTTGACCAATACCAAACAGTTTTAGTAATTACTGCTTTGTAGTATTACCCCTCATTCCTGCTACCTGACCAGCCTACTTTCTTTTCTGATGACATCATGGATTTCATGACCCTTTCTGACATTTCTTTCACACGAGTCATCTCTATTAATATCCTGTGGGCTTCTTACCCTTACCATGTATTTTTTCCACTGCTTTCAGGGTCTTTTGTGATTTGGACCCTTTGGAGATTAGGTTATTACAAGATTTGCAGTTAGACTGGCTTGTAAACTCTTCCTCACTCATATCATTCCATTTTTCACTTCGGTATCACACGGGATATCATGGGCCGTCCTCATACCTGGAACAGACTCTGTCCTCACCTCCTCTCCTTAGCTTCCTTATATGGTCTAAAAACCTCTAAGTAATAAAGATCAGCACCTTGCCTACAACTTTGAGAGATGACAGGGGCTCGGAGAGGTGAAATCACTGATCTAGGGTCACACAACTAACATGAATCAGAGACATAATTTAACCTCAGATCTTTCTGACTCAAGGCTGACCCTCTGTCCTGTTATATACCAACTTGTCTCCCACAGTAAGAAATACAACATTTGGGTAAGATACTATTTCTGCCCTCATGGAGCTTGCTATTGAATGGAATTTGAGTCTTCCCTTTTGAGCTAAGAAAGGAGAAATTCTTCCTCCATTCCTCTCTCCGGGTTTCCAAGGAGCCAGTGCTTGTGTTTGTCATCTCCTGAAAATCTACTTTGTGGTTCTATAGCAGCTTTCATGGCTGGGAATTCACAGAAAGCTAGCAAGTGGGCAGGTAGAAATTTGGCTCCCCCATGGTGGGGCTTGTCATTATAATAGCTGGATCCCCTTCCCTGAGCTTGGCAGGGCCTCTAAATGGGGCTGCCTGGTGCTAAGTACATGTGTGGAGAAGGGCTCTGGTCATGTTGATAATTGAAATGATTTCTCCTCCTCTAATTGGCCTCCTGCCACCCAGGAAAACTCTGGATAGATGCCAGAGGCACCCCTGTTGCCTCCCAATAGGCATTTTCTATATCTGAGTCAGGGAGAATTGCACTGCCCATGCTACATTTACCTGCTATTCATAGCAAAGCCTCCATTGGCCTTATCAATGCTGGGACGTACACCGCTATTCTTTCTATTTTTATTTTACATTTCTAAAACACTATTACTGCTGGTCTAATTAACATTCTTCATTCTGGCATTTGAAGTCCTTGAGAATCAGACTGTGGCCACATCTTTCTACTGCCACTCACTTTACAGTCAAGCTACTCTATTACTCCAAGGGCAATGATTGAGAAAGAGGAGGAGATTCAAACCCAGGTCCTCTGCTTCTAAATCCAGTGTTTTTCCTCCTCCCTCAGGTGGCCTCACCTTCTTGTATCCACACTTGCCTAGGCTCATAGGGTCCCAGATTTAGAGATGGAAGGAGCTTCAGGGCTCATCATGCTTATTTCACAGCTGGAGAAACTGAAGTTAAGAAAGTGGCCAGCTCAGACTCACATAGCTACCAAGTTTCCAAGGCAGCATTTGAACTCAGGTCTCCCTGGCTCCAAGTCCAGTGCTTTACTCACCGAGCCACCTAAATGCCCCATGCCTAGTGGGATTCCAAGCTGTTTCTGGCTTCTGTTTTAGATGGAACTTGGCCAGAGGTTCACTGGGAAGCCTGCGATGAGCATTGGTGAAGGGAGTATCCATGGTGCTGAAATTCACAAGCTTGAACCACTGAAATTTACAAAGTATTTTCAAATACATTGCCTCATCTTCATAACATCCCTAGGAGGTAGGCCATATAAATGCTACCATTCTCCATTTAGAGGAAACTGAAAGTCAAATCACTTACCCAAGGTCATTTAGCAAGTTAGGAGCAGAACCACAGGCTATGTTATACCTGGCTACACACAAATCCAGTAATTAGGACAACTCACACTATTTCCTTGAGATTCACAAAAAAACAACTCTATGAAATTAATAGGACAAATATTATTCTCCCTATTTTACCGACAAGGACATTGGACTTGCAGACACTAATCTACATTACTCGACTAATTTATATATCATACTAACACTAATTAGCATTTAGATAGCACTTTTAGGGGTTATTTCGTTTGATCCTGACAACAATCATGTGAGATGTGGCTATTATCCCCATTTTACAGATGAAGAAGCTTGAGGCAGTCAGAGGTTAAGTGACTTGCTGGAAGTCACACAGCAAGTGAGTGTCTGAAGCAGGATTTGAACTCAGCTCTTCTCGATTTCAAGTCCAGCAGACTATCCACTGGGCTGCTGAGCTGCCAGGAAATGTGTATCCTAGCTCATTACTTAGTTCCTGGTCCAGGACTAGATATCATGACTTCTGACTGTAGGAGCAAAACTCTGCCTTTCCCAGCTTACTATCAACTGGGTCTATCTCTCTAAAACAGCAAATACTCTCCCAGGAAGTTTATTTCTGGGAAGACAATTTTTTTCCTTCTTTCTTGACAAACAAGATATACTTAAAGTAAAATGTGACACCAAAGGCACCCTATGATGTTTGCCCTGTTTTTCTAAAGGGAAAAATGGCTTCCCATTTGGGAAATTATAGCATATGTCACAGGGCAAATCTTTCTTGACAGAAGCATTTTAATGGTAGGGTAATTATAAGAGGCATGTGGAGAATGTTGCAAGTATAAATGCTGAGCATTACATACATTCAATAGACCCATTGGTTATTGGTCTTACTTCAGTAAACAGACTTCCCCTTTCATTTTGTTAAATCAAACATCTCACAATGAAAGAAAAGAAAAAAAATACACCTTAGAAAAGCATCCAATTAAGTTCTTTTTGGCAAAGTCTGGAGACCTGTTCGCTCCATAAAAAAGCATGTAATGGCTATTAGTGTCAACAGGAATTATGAGCCTCTGTGGAGATGGAGAGGCTCCCTTAGCGTGCAAACGTTTAACAAATATCGACCATCTGTGTCCACAACTGTTGTTTCTTCTGATGGAGAAGGAAGGGAGGGAGAAAAGGAAGACAGAATTGGAACACTGTGATCAGTCATCAGGTAAGAAGCACCTTCCCATTGATAACAGGGCCTCTGGGGGCCAATGGAAGTTATTCTTACTGATTTTTCATAACTATAGAAATTGGTAGCATATCATATACTATATGAAAAAATACATGAAGCAGGTGGGCCCATCCTTTTTGGGATACCACAAGTCTCAAGATGAGGAAGAAAGAGTTTGGACAAAGAATGTTTATGTTTCTTCATTCAGTGAAAGACCAAGGAAGTATCTGTGGGTTACCATTAAGGTGACTGAAATAATGATAATTCATAAGAAAGATGAGAGAGGAGCCATCCCAGGAGCAACCCATCCTGGGACTTGTGCCAGTCACTAAGTCCATCAGTCAGTCAAAAAGTATACACTAAACATGCTGAACAGGCCACAGGGGCTAAGGTGGGAAGGGGGATTGAAGAGTCCAATCAAGAAAACAAGCGGGATGCTTCCTACCTTTGAGTTACTTATGGCCTGACTCAGTGCACAGCATGAACACAGATGAAAGATACCTAAGACCTTAGGCAAATCACTGACCTTTTCTGTGCCTCAGTTTCTTCATCTGTGAATTCTGGATATTGTATTCCATGGCCTTTCAGCTCTAGACCAGTAGCATCCAGGGTCTGTGATTCCCCAAGAAGTGGTTGGGAAGAGCCAAGAGAAGGAAAGACATTTTCCTGTCTTGCCTTCTGTCTTTGTCTCCTTCCCTAAATAGGACTGCCCAGAACCATCCATTGCTCACATAGCTTGGAGGATATGGAAGTCACCAACTCCCCTCCTTCCTGATGGAAAAGCACCAGGCTTTACCATCTGTCTTGCCTCTACTCCTTATGAACCCCTGAGGGTTGTCATTTGACATTTGGATGGAACCTAAGGACCCCTGGGACTGCCATGTGCCCTCCTAATGAAACCTCAGAACTTACAGGCCTGCAGATAAACTTCTTTGTATGCGCTGTCTCCCCCAACTAGAGTATGAGTTTCTTGGGAACAAAGACTGCTTTGCTTTTTCTGTTTCTTTGCCTGGTGCTTAGCACAAAGCTTGGCATGAAGTGATGGCTTAGTAAGTGCACTTTCCCCTATCTAGAGCAGAGCAGCTGATCTCAGCCCATCCTGCCAGCCAGCTGAACGTCACCATCCGGTTTGGCCTGTAGAATTATGGACCTTCCATGCCTCTCCCCTTGGTATTGGGGCTACATGGAGGGCTGAGCACACTGGGTAGGACTGGTCTACCCTGCCTACCTACCCCAGTGACCCAGGAAGAAGAGAGGAAAGAGGCCAGTACAGTCCATCAGTACCACAGACAAGGCAGTGGCTGGGGAGGAGGGGGCATTTTACTTTGCCATGTCTCAGTACTCTGCCCACTAGACAAAAGAGCGTTGGGTTTCTGGCTGCTTTCTGCTCTGGAAAGACTGACTGGATGGCCACAGCCTAACTTTTCTGGCCCAATGCAGTCTGTCTCCCATGTAGTATAAATGCTTTCGTGATACTATGCAAGGCTGTTGGACTGCCCTGCATGACTCATCAGGTTACCTGTGCCCTGCTTCTGACCCACAATTGTATATAGAAGCTCAACATCCTATTTCGTTAGGGTTGTGTTGTTGGGAGTTGTAGACCAAGATTCTCTTCTTTCTTTTCCCTTCCTTTCCTGCCACTGTTGCCGCTCTATGCTTACAGATGATCATCAAACAGTAAATATTTATTGCTTTAAAAAAAGGTGCATTTTCATTCATTCTGCCCACTTGTCCTCTGATCCCCAATTTTTTCTAAAGAGGGAATTTATTCATGTTGGTCCAATGCTGGTATCTTGCCACCTGTCCTGGTTCAGCACCACTTTACCGTCAGGAGCAGTGATCCTCTGACCCTATGACATCATGTGCTGCTACCAGGGAAAGTCAATCCACTCTGCTTTATGACTCTGTCCTGACACTGAGCAGGCCTGAGTGGTGGGTGAGGGGCTGTGAATGGACCCAGCCTCTTATATGAAGCAGGCCCAAACTCTGCTTCTCCTATCACCTCGTCTTCCACTTGAACACTAGGGTCTGCCTAATATTGGCATTTGTCCTCCACCCCACCCACTGCCTCCCTTTCTGCCTCTTGCTCTCACTCTGGGATTGTATCCAGATTAATGCTACTGGAAAAGGACATGGTCATCTATCGGCTTATGGTTCCATTCCCAATTCCTTTGAGTCCTCGGATCAAAACTCCCTTGTCTGGCTTCCATGATGAGAATACAACTCCCTGAGGGCAGAGACTGCTTCACTTTCCTATTTGTATCTTGAGCACCTAGCGTGTGTCTGGCATGGAAGGCACTTGATAAATACTCGTTTATCCATTAATGCTCTAAATCAGGAGCATTTGCCTGTGTGTGTGTGTATGTGTGTGTGTGTGTGTATCCTGAACCCCTCTGGCAGTGTGGTGAAGCCCATGGATCCCTTCTCATGATAATGTTTTTAAATGCATAAAACAAAATTTCCTTTGCAACAGAAAACAATGATATTGGAAAATAGTTACCAAAATCTTTTAAAAGCTCATGACATCAAGTTAAGAACCTTTGCTCTAGAGAGGCAATATGGCCTAAAAGAAGTGGAGCTGAAGGTCACATGTCTCATTTCTGAGCTTGGCCACTGAATCCCTGTCTGACTCTGGTGATATCATGTAAAACCTCTGGGTCTCAGTTTCTTCAATAGTAAAATGAGGGGGTTGAACTTAGGGTCCCATCCAATTTGAGATCTTGTGAAATCCAGCATATATTAGGAAAGGGGCTCAGGGGAGCATTTAAACTTTAGTCACGGATGGCAGGCAATATCTACTCATGAGCTGACCTATCTGCCAGGCAGATGTCGTGGATAGTTGGCCTGCCACCACACAGCCTACCAGGTTGGACTTTGGAACTGCTGATGGCATCATGCCAGGCATCTGAGTTTTCAAATGATTCCTCAGAAGAATGAAGATTTCACCACTATAAAAATCAACAATGACACTTTCTCTTTATGTGTGTAGCCCTTGAGAGTTACAAAACATTTAATTTGTATGTTGTAATCTGATGATCAAAAACAGTTATGGGGGTAGCTAGGCCAGGGCTGGCAGAGCCCAAAGGCACGGAGACCTCATCTAGAAGGTCTGAGTTTAAATCCTGGCTCCATCACGCACCACTGGGGGACTTTGGACACCTCTCTGGGTCTCTTTCGTCATCTCTGAAATGGGCCTCATGGTATTTCTACCATCTGCTTCACAGGGTTGTTGTGAATGTAAAAGGGGTCTGAATAGCTGTGACTGGAGTCACTGGGCAAGAACCTGAATGTGTATTGTGCTATGTAGTTGGGATAATTAACTTGAGATCAGTATAGACACCCATGCATGCACACACATACTGGCATGTTTACTGGTGTATATGTTTGTACACACACACACACACACACACACACACACACTCTTTATTTTTACAAGGCGTAGAGAACTAACTTCATAGTCAAGAAACCTAGGATCTGAGTCATGCCTCTGACCTATTCTGGCTGTGAACCCTGGGAAAGTCCTTTAACTTATCAGTAACTGAAGTAAGTCTTTAAGACAGAGTTTTCCAAATGTGGTCAGTGGACCTCTTGGGGACCCCAAGACCTTTTTAAGAGTTCTGTGGGGTCAAAACTATTTTCATAATAATACTAAGATTTTATTAGCTTATTATAAATTATGTATATATAAAACATTACATGTTACATGTAACATATATATTATATGGCTCTTTTTCTCACCACATATCCACATGAGGGTAGATTTCCTTCACATATTTCAACCAACACAACAGTGTACCAGAGTGAATGCTGAAGCAGATTTGAAGATCCAGTCATCTTCTATGAAGCCAGACATGACAGATTTGCAAAAATATGCAACATAACACCAGTCTTCTTGCTTAATGTTTTTGTTTTGAAAAATATATTTTCTTAAAATATATTTTAACATATAATTAGTTATTTAAAATGAATTAATAAACAATTTTTTAAAAATCTATCACTTTTAATTTCTCATGTGTTAAACACTGATAGATATAATCCAGGTAAGTTTTATAGGATGCTCCATATTTTTACAAACATAGTACAGTTTTGAGATCAAAGCGTTTAAGAACCGCTGCTCTGCAAGCACAAATTGTAGAACCAGTACTGTATGTTGGTAGAGGGTTATGGGATAGAGGACATTTCTTCATTTGGAATTCACTGCACCAGTAAAGCCAGAGGTCTAGACCATCCCAAAAGTACATTTATGTGGTGTATATCCCAATGGTGTCAAACTCAAACAGAGACAATGTCAGTAAATGGTACATAAGGATCTCTTTGGCTATGTGTTGACTTAGAAAACCCCTATTAACATTATCTTTGTCCTGTTGTATTTTTCTTTAAACATTTCCCAATTCTGTTTTAATCTGGGTCCACTGCACTAGGGATTCTTACAGGAGAAACATGGGTTTTGTGTTTGACATCTCTAGTGGAGAGGATAGGACACTGGATTCAAACTCAGAACAACCTGGGTTCCAATGGGGCCTTAGATATGTATTAGCTGTGTGACCTTGGGCAAGTCATTTAACTTTGTTTGCCTCAGTTTCCTCATCGGCAAAATGAACTGGAGAAGGAAATGGCAAACCCCAAATAGGTTCACAAAGAGTCAGATACAACTGAAAACCACTCAACAGCAACACATCCCTTGGCACAATAAAAACATGATTTAATTTGCAACAATTAGATTTGGGTACTAGCTTTCATCAGCCTATGTAATGTGCAAAGTGAGACACAGAGTGGTATCACAATGACCTGTAATTGATGTTTGTAAATTTCGCACTGTACAACCTAGTGGTAATAGACTGATGTTCAGACCAATATAGTCTATTTTGAGAAGGGTATCTACTTCCTGAAGGGGCTTTGTGATCCATCTGCCAACCTAGACAAAGTCACACAACTATATGACAATGTGGAAAGTAGGTACTATCTAAGCATCTTGAGGCGAGGAGGAGTTTCTCTAGTGGGGGTGGGGGTAGAGGGACCTTTGTCCGAGGTGCTAGAGCACTGGATTTTTTTTTTTTCTGAACCACACATGGTTCTTTAGATGTTGACTCTGCTACTTGTTTCTTTGAGTGAGTCATTCAGTCTTTCTGAGTCTCACTTTCCTCATTTGTAAAATTAGGACATCAGACCAGATTATTACTAAGGTCCCTTCTTGCTCTAAGTCCTATGAACTCAAGGCAAGTCCATTTTGATTTTTCTTTCTCTCCCCATCCCCCACTCCTAGTTTTTATTCCTAACTAGTCTGCAGGTACCGATAGCCATAGCAGAAGGATAACAAAGCCAGGCTTGGCTACAGAAAATTGGCAAATAGACACCCATAAAAATAAAATAAAACAGCTGACATTTATAGAAGGCTTTATATATACTATCTCATTTAATTCTCATGACTACTCTGAGATTAAGCCACGCTAGGTGTTGTGATCTTATTGTCTCACCTTCTTCCGCTGTAAAATGAAGGAGCTGGTGCAAATGACCTTCTCAAATTGCTTCCAGCTCAGATTCCACAATCTTCTGGTCCCCAGTTGACAGGCGAGGAAAGCATGAAGCTTAGAGATGGTTAAGTGTGGTGTTGTGGAAAGAGCATGGACTCTGGAGTCAGAGGACCTGGGTTTGAATTCTACCTCAGACACTAATTTCCTTTGTGACCTTGGCAAGTCACTTCATTGCCACCTGGCTCAGTTTCCTCAACTATAAAATTAAGAGGTTGGACTGGGTGGACTACAAAGTTTCTTCCAGGTCTGGGTCTTGTGCTCTCTGATCCTCTGACTTGGCCACAGTCACTCATCTAAAAGGTGTCAGATGTGGAGCTACTGGCTCGGGCTTGCTCGTCTCAAAGTCCACTGTTTTCCCATGATGCCATATTGTTTTATAATGCTCTAAACATGGCAAGGGATGGGGAGGGCTTTACAAAGCAGAAAAATCAAAGAAAAGGAATTTAAAAATGGAATACTTGGAGGTTCATTAAATCTAAACTACTTGGATCTCCAAGATTTACAAGTGGGAAACAAACCACCCCTGTAACACCATGGTAAGAATTCTCGCTACATCTGTTCAGGAGGCGGCAATGAGAGCAGTGAGCTATCATAAAAGTGCTGCCGGCCTCTCGACATTTTCCTCAAAGCTTGTCAGCGGGAAAAATCATTAAACAGCAGGAAAAGGGAAACAAAAAGGATTCTAAGTAGAGGGGGAGAGAAAGGAAAGAGAGAGAAATGAGAAGCAAGAGGGCAAAGAGCGGTGGTATTTGTTGGATTGAAGATATATGGAAAATCTAGTAAAAATAATAATGGAAGGAGAGGAAGTAAGGAAGCCTCAAGGTGGGGAGGGGGGAAGATCTGACCAGAGGACTCGGAAAGAAGGCCAGTAACACAGTGCAGGAAAATGGAGGGGCAAAGCTAACTTAAAGCTCATATAATAATGGGGTGGGGGAAGATGCAAGGAATGTAGGGAAAGAAAAGTAGAAGAAAGATGTGCAGAGCAAATGTAAAAATGTCCTATGGATCAGAAGTTTATCTCAAAATTTAATTTGCGAAACAATGGGCCAGAAAGCTACTCTCTGCATGTGTTTGCCAGGCCATTAGGGTACCATTACTGAGCACAAGGGAGCAGTAATTTACCAAATAGCATCTCTGCAAGGAGACAAACCCCCCTTTGTAGTACTTAACTTACACCCCAAGAGTAGTTTATTTACTTAGCAAGTATGCAGACCACTCTAGTTTTGATTTTTTTTTCCAAGGTGGAAAAATAGAATCATAAAAGATCGGCATTAGAAGGAACTTTCGATACCATCTAGGTCAACTTGTACCTGCACCTGTATCCCTCCTATCACACAGTTAACAAATGACAATCTAGCTTATACCTGGAAAGCTCCAAACTGAGGGGACCCATTACTACCATGGACAGATCCCTCTGCTTTTCCATAGTCCTAAGGGCTAGTAAGGGGTTGCTAGATGGCGCAGTGGTTAGAGTGCCAGGCCTGGAGTCAGGAAGACTCATCTTTCTGAGTTCAAATCCAATATTTACTAGCTGTGTAAACCTGGGAAAGTTACTTAACCTTGTTTGCCTCAGTTTCCTCATCTATAAAATGAGCTGGAGAAAGAAGCAACAAATCACTCTAGTATCCCTGCAAGAACATCCCAAGTGGGGTCATGAAGAGTCGGATGTGACCGAAAAACAACTCAACAACAACAACAGAAATGGTGTAAGTTTTCACCCCTGCCTAAATGTATTTCTGTTATCAAGTAGAATGATCTCTCTTCCATGTGATAGCCCTTCAGACATTTGAAGAATTATTCTCCCTCTAAGTCTTCTCCAGAGTCAACATCCTTAGTTCCTTTAGTCCATCCTCAAATGGCATGAAATTGAGTCCCTTCCCCATCCCGGCTGTCCTCCTCTGGACATATTAGTGTGTTGTCCAGCACTGAGGGCCACACTTAGGATGGGGTCGAACCAGGGCAGGATACAGTAGGACTACCACAACTCTCTAATCTTAGAAATAATGCATCTCTCAATGCCAACTCATGTCCTATTAACATCCTTGGCTCCCATATCACATTGAGCATATGTATGGTCTATTAAAATCCTCAAATTGTTCTCAGGTAAACTTTTTTTAACCTTGTACCCATCTCCCCATTTTATACTGGTAAGGTTGATTTTTTTATATAATGTTTTATTTTTTCCCAATTACGTTTAAAATGAGGTTGATTTTTAAACCCCAAGTTTACAACTTTACATTTATCCATATTACATTTTATCTTACTAGATTTGGACTGGTGTTTTAGAAATGTATTCCATGGAATGACTTTTTAAGAAATATATCTTTAGAGATCCTTATATCCATTCCCTTTAATTCAGCATTCTGGAGTGATACTGCTTAATGGAGAATGTTTTTAGAAATCAAAGAAATTATACCTTGACCTTCAATGAAATGACTGCTTTCCCAAGCAAGAACAGTGTGTACCCTTTATTTTTTTAGGCTATTAGATATGTGTGGGCAGGAGGTAAAGATGACTGATGCTAGATAATGATTCCCATTTGACTCATTTCTCTTTGATAATTAGTCATTTGGAAATGTTAAATTTACTTGTATTTCAGCCAAATGTTCTTCAAGTTTGACTGAATACAAAGGTTCACTGTGAAAAAAAAAATCAAACCATTATCCCATTGACTTGATGGCAGAAATAAAAAATAACCTGACTGAGAAAATGACTCTGCCTTAAAATGAGCTGGCATATGAAGGAAATGTCCAATGAGACATGGGACAGAAGTGCCAATGAGTGGCTCCATTCGGGTGCTCTTTTCTGTCAGAGGTGGTCTCTGGGGTGGATATCGGATAGCAGGTTACTTCTAATTTCATGACAGAAGTCTCTGACCTTTTCAAGGTACATATAGCCTCGTTAGAGCTGGTGAGACCTCAGAGATCGTTTAGTCCAGTGGTGTCAAACTCAAATAGAAATGGGGGCCACTAAACCATACCTAAAGATTCTTGTGAGCTGTATTTGCCTTAACATTATCTATGTTTTATTGTACTTTGTTGTGTTTTGTTATTTATTTATTTTCATCTGTTTTGGGCAACACTCAAGAGCGTTGGTTGACCTAATCCATCTCTCTGAAAGGGACTTCAGAAGTAATCCAGCCCTCATTTTGCAGATAAGGAAACTGAGTCCCAAAGAAGTAAAGTGACTTTACCAAGGTCACACAGAGTCAAGATGGAAAGTCAGGTTTCAAAATGCTCTGACTTCAAATCCAGTCCACTTTCCACCACACTAAACATTTGCTACTCTGTTGTGCCCTGCTCCTTTCTAGTGAATGCCTTGTATATCCTTGGAAATTATGTTTAGCTAAATCAGGCTGATCAAGAAATATGATAACCCATGATGATGATCATCAAAAACCCTGACGGGTTGTCTTCAGTGTATGGCTGTGACGTTAGGACAGGTGATGTAGCTTTCGGCCAAACGGGGAGTTAGCCTTTGCTTTTGAGGCAGTAGAGGGCCAGGGCATAAACTGACACCTTGAATTAATGACTTGACATCTTAAAAACGAGTAAATAGCCATTCATTCAACAAACAAGTTAAGTGCAAATACACTTAAATTCACCAGGCACTGTCCTAGGAGTCAGGAATATAGGCAACACGAGGGAACCAGTGCCTGCCTTTGAGGGATTTACACTCCACTGGAGAAAATAGTGTGCACATGTAAGTATATATACAAAGTATATATGAAGTGATTTGGGAAAAGGAGTGTCTCCAACAATTGAGGGGGGCATTAGTAAATATTATTCATTCATTTGTCTGTTTGTTCCTCCAACCATCCATCCATCCATCCATCCATCCATCCATCCATCCATCCATCCATGCACTTACAGCTGGAGAGATACTGAGCTTCTTTTCTTGTGAGATTGAGTTTGCATAGGGCCTATTTGTGGTGGGGCAGATGGAAGTCAGGAGGATTACAAGGTGGGGGTAGAGAATGCAAAAAGAAAACTATCAAGGAGATTGGTCTACACTGAGTCCCTTTACCTCTTTGGTCTCAGTTTTCTGATTTGTGAAATGAATAAGCCAGATTGGCTGGATTTCAGAGATCCCTTTCCTGCTCTATATGCCATAACCTCCACCACACCCACACCCACACTCACACTCACCGCCCCCCCCCAACACATACTATGTAAAGAGGGTGTGGAAATGAGGCATTCTTTTTCTTTTTCATTGACTTTCAGCTATTTAGTTTAGGGACTTGGCTCTTGCCAACCTTCCTAAAAGCATGGTCTCTTTTGTCGGGACTGAAATTGTGGTATCTCACAAGATTCATCCTGACATAGCTTTATATACATAGTGAGTTAAATCATATCTGTCCCGTATTTATAGAAACCAGATATGACACACCTTGCAAGGCAGACAGTTACCTTGTGCCTCAACTCCAGCATTAAGAGAAGGTTTTCTCCTTTTTTTTTCAAGAGAAGGCCTGTTGCATTACTAATGAATTAGGCAGCTTATTCTGTGTCAACTGACATTTAGCTCGACTCCACACATGTCTGCCCAGTTACCACTCACTGTGAGCATTAGAAAACCACTCAGTGGTTTGGAGAAGTCAGTGCTTTCAATTCTAAACACTATACAGTTGAAGCAAAAGAAAACCCCAAAGTGAAAACAGCAGTAAGCCCTAATGACTCTAAAGACCATTACAAAACTGGCAACAAAATTAACTCACAGTGTGTGCTTCAGGCTTTCAATCCACAGAGCCTCGGCTTCATTAGCTTCCTACTAAAACTGGGGTCTTAGCATCAATGGCAAACACTTTTGTAAAAGACCTTATGAAAAAGATAAGAAAGAAATTCTACTTATGAACCCACATAAAATGGCTAACATTGTTTTGAATCAGTAAAAATACCTGTAAATACAAACACATGCAGGTATAGCTTGTTTTATTTCTCTTCACTTTATTGTGCTCTGAGGATAGTTTTTTTTCAAATCGAAGGTTTGTGGCAATCTGGCATCAAGTGAGTCTACCTGGACCATTTCCCAACAGCATGTGCTCACATTGTGTCTCTGTGTCACATTTGGGTAATTCTCGAAACATTTCAAACTTTTTTCATTATGATTATATCTGTTATTTTTTGTGGTTGATAATCTTTAATGTTACTATTGTAATTGTTTGGGGGCATCGTAAGATGGCAAACTTAACTGATAAATACTGTACGTGTTCTGACTGTTCCACTTACTCTCTGTTCCTCTTCTCTCTCCCTCTACTCAGGCCTCCCTATTTCCCGATAACACAACAATATTGAAATTAGGTCAATTAACAACCCTACAATGACCTCTAAGTGATCAAGTGAAAAGAAGAGTCAAAAATGCTGCAAACATCATTATTGTCTTATTGTAAGAAATTGCCACAGCTGCCCTGACCTTCAGCAAGCACCACCTGATCAGTCAGCAGCCATCAACATCAAGGCAAGACCCTCCACCAGCAAAGAGATTACAACTCACAGAAAGCCCTAATGGCAGTTAGCATTTTAAAAAATAAAATATTTTTAATTAAGGTAGATACGTTACTTTTTTAAACACAATACTATTGCACACTTAATAGACTACAATATAGTATAAACATAACTTTTATATGCACTGGGAAACCAAAAAAATGGTGTGACTCTATTGTGATTTTTTGCTTTATTGGGGTAGTCTGGAACCAAACCTACCAGGTATGCCTGTATAAGTATTTCATTCAATCCTTGAGCACTCTTGTAGTGAGATAGTTTGCAGATGAAGAGACTGAGTGTCAGAGATGTTAAATGACTTACAAATTGGTTGAATTGGGACTGGAACTCCTATATATAGATAAGTGTTGGTTTTTCACGCTCTCTTCTCTATCGTCTAAACCCTACTCACTTATCCACAGCTACTTCTTCCTTTGAAGTGGGCTGTGAAGATATTCCTAACTGTACACTAAAATGGAAAGTTCAGGTGATCACAGGAAGAAGCCTAGGCAATTTTCAGGGCATCATGGGAGAATGCTCCAGCAGTCATATGCATTGCTGACCTTGTACAGACTGGTTCTTAAGGGTTATACATGACTATTTAAGGCAATGCCCGGTAACAGGTATCCCTAATTCTGCCTCAGACTATCAGTTCAGTAGTCATGTCTACATTTATGGCCCATAATATGGCAAAGGAACTTGGTGCATGAATATGGCTGGGGAGATATTCTACCCCTAATGATAGTCTGATCTCATGAAGACTCTCACACTTGTGTGTAGTAACCACTAGGCATTTTGTGAATTAAACTTTTTTTTTGTTAAAGACAGAAAGCAGCATGGCCATTATAACATATTGGCAAGAAGTAAAAGAAATAACAGGATGAACAAATCTATTTACTTTAATATATCAAAGAGCCAAAATTTCGTTGGTATGGGCCTTTCCTCTATTGATGGAGTGCTCATACCTTCTATAACTTAGTAGATGGTATTCTAGAATGGCTATGGTTGATGAATTAATCAGACTGAAGCTTTCAAACCAAACTGGGGTTGAACCTTCTCAAACTGATCTAGATTGTGCCCAAGACAGTAGATTTCTCGTCTATCACATGACCCATGTTGGAAGCTTTTATATTTTGCTAGAACTTGCCAAAACTTTTATGCTTCTGGTAAAAGGTTAGAAATAGCATTTATTCTATGATAAAAAAATTTTCCCTATTTTCTTGTGACCCAGGGAAAAATAGCTTACTGACAATTATGTACAGAATATCAACCAAGGTCATGGATTGAATATCTCAAGAATAATATGGTCTTGCTTATTGCAAATTCAAGATTTATCTTTTTCCTGAATCTTTTCCCAACCTTTGCCTACCACTCAGAAACTCAGAAAGATAATCTTGTCTTCTCATCACTCAAACAAAGCTGGGGTTAGTTTTCTTCCCTGATCTATGATGAGTTTTTGCTTTCTGTATTTGGATGAACACTTCTATGCAGAGATCGTCATTTTTATTTCTCATGCTTTCCTATGAGAACATTCAAAAGTTGGCCAGAGAACATGTCCATTTTGCATGCCATTTCTATCTAAAATTCTCATAATTGGAAATACTGCCTTATAAGAAAGGAAAATCATTTTCCTTGCTTGTACATAATAGGTGATGTCAGCTGAGCACTGTCTTTCAGTTTTCTAATTTGTAACATGATATGATGGCATTTTTTTTGGACAGTAACTAAAATGATCTATGACCGTAAAGATACAGTCTCATGGTTGTAAGAAAGATTTATGATTCTGGTTATAACCGATATTTTACTCCCTGGCAACATCATAGGCATGGCTGGAAGCCCGACAAAATCGAAATAAATGCACAGAATGAGCAAGCTTGTCAGGTAATAAAGGAAGTTCTTCAAATAAATGGTAAGGTTAGGGAAGGGGCTGAAGTCTGATTACAGAGCTAACAATTTTAATGCTATTTTACAATTCTTCTGCAAATATTTCCTGATCCACATCTGCCTGTTGTGTTTGGGAAAGTAATTTTACTCTTCAAAATAAATGAAAGGGTGGGAAGGGTTGGCTAAGTGCTTTTAAAGATAGTCATCATATAATTCTACATGCCATAATTTCTTTCTATGGTAGTATTGACTTTTACTGAAGAATGTTTTAAGAAATGGCCAGATCTGAAATCCTCCTTGATGTTTTGTGTAATGATGTTTTAGAAGGGAATGAGCTACAATTAAAAATGCAACTACTGACACACTGACATTCAAACTTGGAGAACACAAATGGCTCTTTCAGTAGAAGCATGGACAAGGAATGGTGATTAGGAAACTCAAGGTCAGCTCTTGTCCAAAGCAAGGTTCCCAATTAAAATGCAAGGAGAGACAGAGGGAATAACACACAAAGAGCAAGAGCAAATTACGGAATTTGGCATTTCTCCTTTTGCAGGAATTAAAATCACCCCCACTGAAGCTAATGTTGTACAGATTTTTGCTGCCAGATTAAAGAAATACAAAAAAAGAAAAAGAAAAACCCTTCCCCAGAATCTTCATTCCTGCTACTCTAATGATGTTTCTAAATGTCAGGCACAGTATGGATATTTCTGACCTCACGATTCATTTTCATACCATTCAAATTAAGTTGGTTTAGTCTTTAAAAAGCCTCATGTTATTCCAAAACAACATTTAAGATAACAAAATCAGTTCTCCTTTTGAAGAGGAGCATAAGAAATACATGACTGAAAGCAAAAAGGAAAGATGTCATTGCCACGTTTATCAATGTATCACTGTAATTGGAGCTTTGACGTCTTACAAGGTGTTCCTAAAGTCTGGACACATAGGCAAAATGTGTATTTTCAAGAAATGAAAGGAATGACATTTTCAACAACATTTTATATAATTAGAATATTAACAAATTACAACTTCCATACTTTTGGATTTATTTTGATTGTGTGGATCTGGGCAAGTCACTTAACCTCTAGCAACCAGACAGAGTAAGTGCTGAACTGCCTTGGTAGAGGGAGCTTTCTCACTTGGGAGTTCCTGATGACAATGAAATCAGAGGACTACTCCTTACCCCCTACTTACCTTACAGCATTCTTGTGAAGATCAAATGAGATAATCTATATAAGGGAATTCATAACTGCAAGGTACTATGGGTATTATTTTTTAAATTAGTAGTAAATATTTCACATGACACATAATCTCATCAAGAGGGGTCTTTTCTTGAAAGTAAAAAATGTATGCTTCAATCTATATTCAGATACCACCAGTTCTTTCTCTAGGGCTGGATAGCATTTTTCCTCATAAGTCCTTCAGAGTTGTCTTGGATTATTGTATGGTTGAGAATAGCTAAGCCATTCACAGCTGATGATCTTACAATATTGCTGTTACTTTGTAGACACCACATTTCAATTTGCATCAGCTCATGCAAGTCTTTTTACGTTTCTCTTAGAGAATCCTGCTCATCTTTTCTTATAGTACACTAGTATTCCATCATAATGACACATCACAACTTGTTCGGCCATTCCCTAATTCATGGACTTCTTCTCAACTTCTAATACTTTACACCCAGAAAAGAGCTGCTATAAATATATTTGTATATATAGGTCCTTTTCCTTTTTTTAATCTCTTTTGGGATATAGACCTAATAGTGGTATCGTTAGGTCAAAGGATATGCAAGTCCTTTGGGCATAGTTCCAAATTGCTCTGTAAAATGGTTGGATCACTATACAACTCCACCAACGGTGCATTAAAGTCCCATTTTCCCCATGTCCCCTCCAACATTTGTCATTTACCTATTTTGTCCTATTAGCCAATCTAACAGGTATGAGGTAGTACCTCAGAATTGTTTTAATTTGCATTTCTCCAATCAGTAGTGATAGAGTATTTTTTCATATGGCTATAGATAGCTTTGATTACTTCATCTGAAAACTGATCATATATTTTGATCATTTGTGAATTGGAGAATGGCTCTTATTTTTTATAACTTTGACTCAGTTCTCTATATGCTTGAGAAATGAGGCCTTTATCAGAGAAACTTGCTTCCAATTTTGTTTTCATGGTTACTATTGCTAGCTGTATTTCCTTCCATCTTATCCCCCTCCCCTCATTTATTCTGCTCTCTCTAGGAGTCTTCTTTTTATTGTGGCACATTACACCCTATTTGCATCTTTTCATCCTTGACCAAATGTTCACAATGAAACTTAACAGAGACCAACGTGGTAGAAGCTTTTCTATCCATCTTTTGACAGTCTATGGATACAAATGTCACAAATGCTCAAGTTGCCAATCTATTTTTCCATGCTTTTACTCTAGGTTGGGCCTTTTTCCTTTTCTGGCAATACATTTTGCCATCGATGCCACTTGCGGCATGTTGGACAGCTTTGGGAATACTCAACAGCATAAAATTGGTAGGGGAAAAGTAAATGTTAGGAATTGTTTCATTCTTTGTATTTGTTTCCATGGTATCTAGCCCCATGGCTGGCATAGAGTAGGGGCTTAATAAGAGATTGTAGATTAATTGACTAAAACTGATTTGACAAAATTACAGAGTATGGGACAAGCCTGTGAAGATGGATGGAAATGCACAGAAGTGAAGGAGGACAGGGAAACAGTAAGTGGATGGAACATGGAGTGTATGAAAAGCAGCAACACTGAGTAAAGTGGAAAGGGGTTTGGAACATGGTTGTGGAGAGTTTGAATCCTGGGCTAAGGAATTTGTATATTACATTATAGGAAATGAGGAGTCACTGAGGATTTTTAGAGAGCGGAGAGACGTAATTAGACTTGTGCATTAGGATGATTATTTTAGTCTCTTGGATTCTAGCCTCTACCTGCTTCAGAATCACAATAACTCTCAGTTGGAGGGAACTTGGAAATCTGGTTAACCCAGAGCTGGATAAAGGCAGTCTAGATGACATCCCTGCCAAGTGCTGATCTCTCCTCTGCATGAAGACCATCATGCAGGAGCCTATTCTAAATTTTGTTGGTGTTCAGTCACTCGGTTGTGTTGGTTGTGATCCCATTTGGGGTTTTCTTGGCAAAGATACTGGAGTGGTTTGCCATCTCCTTCTCCAGCTCGTTTTCCAGATGAGGAGACTGAGGCAAGCAGGGTGAAGTGACTTGCCCAGAGTCACACAGTTAGTAAGTGTTTGAGGCCAGATTTGAACTTAGGTCTTTCTGACTTCAGGCTCAGTGCTCTATTTCCTGCACCACTTACCTGGCCATATTCCAAATTTCGATATCTCTAATTGTTAGGGAGTTTCTTAATGTATCAAACCAACATCTGTCTCATTACAACTTCCACCCATTATTCTTAGTGGTACCCTCTGGGGCTAAGCAGAACAAATCTAATCCTCTTTAACACTATTGTCTTTCACATGCCTGAAGATTATCTATCACATTACTCTCTAAGTCTCCTCTTCCCCTGGAAAAACATCCCCCTAATCTTTTTATGTACAGTATTGCATTCTCTACATTCTGATTACCCTCCTTTGTACATGATACAGCTTGTCAATAGCCTTCCCAAAATATGGCTCCAGAGTTGATTTTAATACTTCAGATACTTTCTGATCATAGGAGAAGGCACTGAGCATATGATTATAACCACCAATCTGGGTATAATGGCTCTAGTTACGTGAGTGATTCATTTTCAACTCAGCATTTTGGACTTCCATATCACGCTGTTGATTCATATTGAATTTGAAGCCCACCGAAACTTTGATTCTTTTGGCAGAATGTATTGTCTAGCATATTGGGCTTGTACAATTGATTTTTGAACCAAAGCGTAGGACTTTACATTTATCTCTATTGAAAATTTTTACTAGATTTAAGTTATTCTTCTAGCCTTTCAGGTATTTTTTTGGATCTGAACTTTTCATATGACTTAGTTATCATTCCAAGCTTTATGACATCTGAAAGTTTAAAAGAGATGCCATCTATGTCTTCAGCTAACACGCTGATTAAGAAGTTGATCAGAATCACCAGGGATGGGCCCCTTGGGGAGGGCAGTACATGCTTCCCTTCAGTTGGACCTTAATCCATTAATCATGACTCCTTAAATTGGGGTGTTTAACCAGTTTGGAGGCTAGCCGAGTCTGTATTATCATATTGCCCATACCACTATTTTGTCCTAAGGGTATCCTGAGAATCTTTGTCAATTGCATTTGTCAAATCCAAGTATATTATGCCTATAACATTCTCTTTTTCTACGTCTAGTAATTGTGGCAAAAGGAAATGCAGTTCATCTGGCATTAGTTCTTGATGAAGCAGTCTTTCTTTTAAGAACGTAGATTTCCTTTCTAAATGATCATAAACCCTTCCTTAATAAAACAGTCTGGAATTTGGGCAGGAAATGAAGTCAAGTTGTACTACAGAGGACCACGGGTTAATCTTCTTAAGCCGTTGTCTTGATCATGTCAATCCTCTGCTCTGTCAGATTCAGAATTTAGGCAAATGTCTTAGTCTGGCATCCATGGCATGGCACAAGATTGCCCCAACCTACTTTTCTAACCTCTCTTGCTCCTTAAAGACAGGAACCCTCGTATTCACTCTCCTCAGTCTCCTGACTTGCCTGCATTTTCCCCACCACTGAGCCAGCTTACATTCACAAAAGGAGGGCAGTTTCATTCCTATATAGTCTCACTGAATTTCTACCACCAGTCAGTATTACTCAGTCTGATTATTCACCTAATTTAATTCAATACAACTCAGTCAACTCTACACTAAACACCTCTCTGTGTCAAGTGTTGGGCACTGACAATGAAGACGAAGAATAGCACAGTCTTTGCCCTCAAAGAATTCAAACTAGATCTATATCTGAGGGCTTCCTATTTCCAAATGTCAAACCCACTGTCAAAGCAGAATGCTAGCTCCGTAGTAGAATGGAAGCTTCTTGCAGGCAGGTACTGTTTTAGTTTTGTCTTTGTATTCCCAGTGCCTAGAACAGGGTCTTGGCATGTAGTAGACATTTCATAAATGTTTTTTTGGAATGTTGAATTAAAAAACACAAATATTTATCATATTAGAGATAATATTAAATATCATAGTAGATGATATGAAAAAGAACGGAAGTCAACTCTGAAGGCAATTCTAAAATGAGACCTAGCAAAATGCTCTCAAGAACACTGGTATATACGACTGGGAGGGATCACCTGCTCCTCTAAAAAGATTGATGGCCATTTGGATGCCTCAGTTTGAGTGTGCCTCTTTAAACAGTAAGCCCTGTCATTTCAGACTTTTGGTATTGCCAGGTGCCTGGTTGTCTGTAGGGTTCTTATTGGCTGGACATCATATCTTTTGTCTCTATACTCAAATACAAACTCCTCTGTTTGGCATTACAGGTCCATCACAAACAGGCTCCAATCTACCTTTTCAGTCTTGTTATCAATTATATCCTCTTGGCTCACTCTGTGGTCCAGTCATACTGGCTCCCCCATGGCTCTCCATGACTTTGCCGCCATGTCAGAAATGTCCTTCCTCTCAGCTGCCTCTCAGAAGCCTGGCTTCCTTTCCTTCACAGCTCAGCTTAAGCACCACCTTCTAGGTGAAGTCTTTCTCCTTCTAGCTGCTGGTGCCACCCCAAGTGTCTTGTAGCTATTTTATAAATGTTCATGTCTAACCTTGGGGTGTGACACATTTTTGTTGTTTAATTTTGGTTTGTAATTTGAGGAAACATCAATGCCTGGGCACCGTGAAATAATCCCAATGGCTTCACCTCTTGGTTCTTAGTAGAGTTTTGTTCAAATCCCAAATTTTAAGATTTTAATAACTCAACTTGAGTGAAATTGTTTCAAAATATGAGGTACTCTGAGGTCAGTTCATTCAAAATCAGTTTTCCCCTTCTCATTTGTGGTCTGATGATTAAGACTTTTGACTATATATAATGAACTTAGAAAGAAAAGAAGCCACTCCTCTCCAAAGAGACCTATCTTGGCTCTCAATTTCGTCCTTGATAAAATGCAAAGTGCTTAGCCTGTCAGGTGAGGTCCTCCACAACTTGGCTTCAACCTTATTTCTGGTTCTTCCCCTTCACATACTTCACGTTCCAGCAAACCTTGATTACTAGCTGGTTTTTGAATGGACATATCATCGCTTGTTTCCACATACTGTAATGTACATCTGTAGGCTCTCTCTTCTAATCCTTTCAGAATTCCTTTTTCTTCAGTGTTCAGTTCAGGCCCTACTATCAAGGAGCTTTTCTTGCTGTCCCCAAATGAAAATGTTCTTTCATTCCTCAAATGTTACTAGAACACTTTGCCTCAGTTTCTTTGTTTCTGTATGACTTGGTACCTTGGATTACATTTATCTACGCACATGTATTTCCCTCCTCCCTCTTAATGAAGCTGGCTAGAACTGGAAGGAAGGAAGGATCCTGTCAACATTTCTGGGAGGTAGATGCTATCATTATCCCCATTTAACAGTTGAGGAAACTGAGGCAGGAAGCAGTTCAGAGACTTGCCCAGGGTCACTCAGCTAGTAAGTGTCTGAGGCTAGATTTGAACCCAGGTCTTCCTGACTCCAGGCCTGGCACTCTATCCACTGCACCAAGAATGAGCCACTTTTATTTTCATCCTCAGGACCTAGCTGTGTCTTGCACATGAAAGAAACCTAATAAAAGTTTATGAGATTGAACTGAATAAGACTCCTGGGCTATTCAACTCTGATCACTGTTTTCACAACAAAGAAAACATACAATATATTCCTTGGGTCAATTTCCTCATTTCAATTGCAATTTCAAAAGATGTAGAAGTTGACTGAGCAAGTCAATGAGAAAGTAGTATGAGGTCTGGCTATTTCCTGGATTCAAGAGATCTTTCAAATGGCAGAGTCAGGGAATTCTTTGCCAGAGTATATAGTGTTATTAAGTATCTCTAGCAAGTTAGAGGCTGGATAAAACTGGTATGTAATACAATTCCTACCCTCAGGAACTCTGTTAACAGTGGTTGTTTCAATAGGGGTCTCTGGGTCACTAAACACCAACAGAATAGCCCTTTGAAAGAATAAAGGTCATGGAAACTGTGCTGAGATAGTGCCCAGTAGAGATCTGAAGCTTCAGCATTTCAAGCCTTGGGTTGATAGTTGCTGGCTTATAAGGGAGTACAAGGGAGTATAAGATACAATTCATTTCTGCTTCCCCTTCCTTTCCTCTTTTCTTCTCTTCCTGTCCTCCTTTCCTTCCTTCTAAAAACAAATGGGAATGAGCATAAAAGATAGAAAAAAAGGGCATACTGAATGCCCATCCGACACTCCAAAACAGAGCCCAAAGCACCAGGGAGCAACTGGAATGCCAGATGACTGTAGGATCATAGAATCAGAGTGGTAAGGGGCCTTAACTATCTCATTTTACAGATGAGAAACCTGAGCCACAGAGAAATTAAACCATTTGTCCCAGGTCAAACAGGTCATAGGTGAGACAGGTGAGCACTGAACCCTGTTCCTACAACTTGAAATTCAGTTCTTTCCACTGTACCATATTTCTTGTGGCAAGCTCATTGTGCTAAAGCTTCAGCCTCAGAGAACTGAAATGAGAAAACTTCAGCTCTTGAAAAAGATGTGCTCTACACATCTCAAAACATTTTAATAGCTGATTTTAGCTTTATTAGTTCTGATTTTCCACCTTGAAATTCTCTGAGTTGACCAATTTGTGATGTGGAAGATAGTCCCCCATCTCTCCACCCTCTAAGAAGCCAAAGTGCACAGGACATTGGGGAAAGTCTAATCCTGTTTGATTTTCCAAGTATTTGAGATCATAAGTCCCTTTCAATGGCTTTAAAAATAGAATAAACACTATATTTGTTTCCATTAATTTTTCATTAAGAAAGAAATGATGCATGATTCCTCACCGAAAGCATGACTGGTATCCCTGATGGAGGTGAACCCAGGCCCTCGTTGGTTCCACCAGTAAGCTCCAGCTCACCAAACAACGCGGAAAAGCTTCAAGTGTTAGCCCAGCTTTGGATCAGGGTTAGAGAAACAACCTAGCTAAGCGTGGAGAAGCTTGTCTCTGAAAAGCTCACCAACAGGCAGTGGGGTCCAGGGCTGGAGAAAGAGGCCCTGGGCTTGAGAGATTAAGACTTAAGTCCTCTCAGAGTCCTTACAGCCTGCGTGAGCTTGGGCAAGGCATCAAATCTCTCTGCCTCAGTTTCCTCATCTGCCAAATGCGGGGGTTGGACTAGATGGCTTCTACCCCTAGGTCCACAATCCTATGACTGTAATGATAATGGGGACGAGTAATCATCTACCTTGTAATCAACTGCCTTCTTGTTTTCTCTTTGTATTTCTTTGGAAATACAATGCATGCATGCTGTAGTCTCCTCCATTAAAATATAAGTTCCTTGAGAGTAGGGTTTGTTTCACTCTGCATTTATTTCTTTGGTCTCTTGGCATTCAGTAGTATGGTGCTTGGCACATAGTAGGTGCTTAATAAGTGCTTGATTAATTGTTTTTATTTATTTATACACACTAATAAAAACACAGATGCACCAGCCTTTGGTTGAATTACTATCTGGAAAACACATCTCACACCTTTCCAATTTAGTTTACTACACATTTTATATTGTCAATTTCCATTGAAATCTCCAATTGTCCCTCCAGTCTTTGGACTGATGTGAGTACAGCCTTTAAAGTTTGTGAAGCACTTTATATACACTGTCTCACTTAAGTTTTGCAGCATTCTTGTGAGGTGGAATAATTGTCTGTCTTGTACAAGGAGAAACTGAGGCTTAGAGAAGTTCCATGATCTACCCATGCTTACACAGCCAGTAAGTATTGTAGACACAATTTCAGCCTAGATCTTTGTGAATCCAAGTCTAGAAGTCTATCCCCTCATAGGTATGGAGTTGGAACTGGCATTAGTGGAGAGAATACCCCTATCCATGATATTACAGCTCAGTACTGAAGTATGAACAAGGCTATGAGGCAGCCAGGTAGCACAGTGGATAGAGTGCTAGAGGTGGAGTCAGGAAAATGGGTTTGCGCTGGGTGATTCTGGGCAGTCACTTACCTTCTGTCTGCCTCAGTTTCCTCATCTGTGAAATGTGAATGATAATAACAATACCTACTTCTCAGGTTCGTTGTGAGGATCAAATAATATGATATTTGTAAAGTACTTTATAAGCCTTAAAAGTGCTATATAAATACTATTATTATTAATTAACAACAACCCATGTTTTTGCTTTCATGTATTTAATCTCTTCTCCCCCTCCCTATACTCTGAGACTGAAGTCTGACATGTAGAAATATCCATAAATCTATCAGGGACCAGGAAAATTTGTCATCTTTTCATAGGATTGGATACCATGGATCTATGAAAATACATTTTAGTAACTACTGCCTGAGAGGTATATTAATCATATAAAGAGAAAACAATGGAATAACCTTATCTTCATCCAGCTCTCAGACCCAACTATATTCCTCCACAGAAAGCTTTTAGGTTACTGTGTGTGTGTGTGTGTGTGTGTGTGTGTGTGCCCATCATGAAACTTTTATGCCCATGTCACCATCTGCACCAGCCTTCGGTTGAATTACTATCTGGAAAACACATCTCACCCCTTTCCAATTTAGTTTACTACACATTTTATATTGTCAATTTCCATTGAAATCTCCAGTCTTTGGAATTCACAAGGACATCTACAAGCCCATCATTTCAAACTGCATCAGTAGTTCAATTCTTTGGATTAACCTTCTGCTGAGTATCTTTATTATGGAGTTCTTCCAGAAGAAAGGAAGGAGTGCAGGTTCCACTGGCTCATCTGCAGCCTGTTACACTAATGAGATTCAAGGCACCATTTTATTAAAGCCACGTGTCAGAGCCTTTCTATTACTGCTCCTTGTTTTGATGGGTTAGTGTTAGTTATTAAAGGAGAAGTCGCGTTTTTCCTTCCCTTGACAGGGAGAGAAAGTTGAGGGCCTTCTGCAATAGGTACTAGAACACAAACAGCTGGTGAACCGGCTAACGATGCATTGCTGCATTGTTAACTTAAAGCTGTTATACGCCTTGGTAAACACATAATGGGCCTCAAGAAATTAAGAGAAAATTAAAATGTAAATGTTTACCCAAACCATATTTCCTTTGTCTCTTCTTTGAGTCAACTGTACCTGCAACCTATGCGTAAATAAAGTGCTGTCTTGGCATAAAGAAGGTCCCTCTTCCCATAGGGGTTGTGCAATGAGGAGCAGCAAAAGCCTCCCTTCTCCCCATCCATCATGGATGGAGCTCAGGCAAAACTATGCCTATGGGGCTCCATGGGGGCACTGAGGCTGGCTCTCTTCTCCAGAAATTAGAAAATCTGGGTTCTTTCTGGGTTGGCGGCCCACACCGTGTTCAACATCTTTCTCACGAGAGTGAGGAAGCCTGTCGTCAAGTTGTCAGTTCAGAATTCTGCTAATTGATGGGAGGTGATGGTTAAAATGCATGGCCCTCTGCTTAGCTGCTTTCGGGGGAGAGTGCAATAAATAACAGCAGTTGTTACTGAGAGGAATCCCACAGCACGGGAGAGAAAGAGCCCTTCTCAGCAATTTCCACTAGATGAATGGGGCT
>CM053626.1:15279878-15302378 GCA_028646595.1 Phalanger gymnotis | reverse complement strand
TGAAAAACTGTGAATGACTTAGCTTTTCTCAGCACTAAAATGATCCAAGACAATCTCAAAGGACTAATGATGAAGCATACTATCTGCCTCCAGAGAAATAACTGAAACTGATTGAATACAGACTGAAACATGCTATTTTTCACTTTCTTTCTTTTATTCAGGTGTTCTTGTACAAAATGACTAATATGGAAATATTTAATATAATTGCACATGTATAACATATATATGTATATATGTGTGTGTGTATAACCTATGTTTATATATACGTATATATCTATATATATCTTACTATTTAAGGGAAAGGGGAGGGGAAGGAGGGATAGAATTTGGAACTCAAAACTTTAAATAAAACTCTTAAAAAAACAAAAAAAGGACCATGCTTCCCAGTTGTAGGCTGATTGGTCCCTACCTTCCTTCCTAGGCCACATGCCCTGCTCTCTCACACCAATCCATGCTAACCCCATGTTAGTTCCTCTGGAACTTCCATTCTCAGGCAATCAATTAATTACTTCATATATGTTTGTGTGAATACATATACATATGTATACATACATATATATACATATACACATATACATACATATATATATATGATTTGTGTATTCACATGATTTTATGTACTAATAAATTATAAGCTCCTTGAAGGCAGAGAAGAAGAGTTGAACCTGACCACATAGGCACAAGAAAAATCTATTTTGCAGACAGTTGTTTTTAAAAATTAATCTGAAATATTGCTAGGAGAGAGAGAGCATGGAATAATATCTAGAGAGCTGGCCTTGAAGCAAGGAAGACCTGGGTTCAAATCCTTTCTCTGACTCATACTAGCTGTACTATCTGGGTTAAAGTCACTTAACATGTCAACTTTTGAAGGCTCTTGAGTTTGCAGAGAAGTGGTTGGCTTGCATTTGTAGAGGGAGCTTGCTTCTCTGGGAGTTCTCTATACCTATGAAAGCACAGGATCAGTTCCTAGTCCTCTAAGAGAGAAAGATGCCAAAAGAGTAGGAAAAATCATGGATAGCAGTATTATTCAAAAAGGTCAACCAAGAAATCATCAGAAATTATTGACCCTTAATTATAGCATTTTTTGAGAATGGTAAATATGTGTATGTATGTATATATATATATATACACACACACACACACGTGTGTGTGTGTGTGTGTGTGTGTGTGTGTGTGTGTGTGTGTACTGAGGATATCTTTGAATAAAATATGAGAATAGGCAAATTTTTGTAGCTGGTTACCTGCAGATGGCCACATCTTCACACTCACACAATTGACTAAAGGATACAGAGAATGCAAAATTGCACAGAATTTTCTAGTTTTTATTGTTTGTTGATTGCTCTTCTCCCCTGCCCCAAATAAAGACTTGATAGATCAAAATACAGGCCAGAAGATGCCTCCTATGCATATGCATATCTTTTGAGATTCTTTGATAGCTAGAAAAGTTAGATTTGTTCAGCACTACTGCACTTATCAGTACTGAGGAAGACCTCAAAAGAGACCTGTTTATAAAGCTCATTATTTAGTCACACATGGCAATGATCCCAACTTTTATCTCACCATTATTCAGGATTGCGCCTTCTCCATGATCCATAGCTCTAACATTCCTTTTTTTGGGGGGGGGGCGGGATTCTGGTCTTCTATCTTTCCATATCTCCCTCTGTATAACTTCTCCCAAACTTATCAGGAGTCAGCAGAAAGAGCACTGGATCTATAGTTGGAGGGCTCACATCTCACCTCTCTGAATTTCCATGTTCATGACCTTGACCTCCCTAGACCTCAGTTTCCTCATGTGTAAAATGAGGGAGCTTATCAGAGGTGTCAAACTCAGGTCCATGTGGCTCTTTAAACCCCTGAGTATTTCTCAAAACCAGATTAAAATGTAATTAGAAAATGTTTAACAAAATAGAAATTTAAAAATACAATAGAACATAGATAATGCTAATTTGTGGTTTTCTAGGTCAATATATGCCCCCCCCAGGGATCTGTTTCTATTCGAGTTTGACACCACTGGTCCAGATGACCTTTGAGATCTCTTCCAGCTCTAAATCTATGATCCTTTTCTTCATATTCACCCCCAAATTCCACTACTTGGCCTTTTTTTCTTACTGTCCCAGTCCCCTCACCTCTATGCTAGCTTCATATTCTCTCCTTTGCAGTACTGACCATATAGTTAACCAGTTCTACTTTATACCATCTTCTATCCTTGAATTCTTTAGTCATAATCCTTGACAAATCTGAACCCCCGCTTACCACATCTTTTGCCTTCTTGGTTCTTACTCATACGCTGCTAAATGCCTGAAGAATGTAATGAACTCATGCTGACTGGGTCCGGTCTAAATTTATGTTATCTGAACTCCACCAGGCCCTCAATGTTCCACAGCAATACTTTATCTCTTTCTTCATTGGATTTCTATCATTCCCCATGGTGGCTGCTCTTCTCTTCTGTCTTCAGACTTACACTACCCTCTTCTTTACCCCTCTACTGAAAAATCCATTCTGACTTTCACTTCTATTCTGTACCTCAATACTCTTACATGTCACTCCCAGGCACTGTTACCTCTAATAGTAATAGCTAGCACTTACACAGCGTTTTAAGATTTGTAAAGTACTTTACCTAAGTTTTTCAATCTGATCCTTCCAACAACCCTGAGAAGTAGGTGCTATTATTATCCCCATTTAATAGACGAGGAAATTGAGGCTGAGAGGTTAGGTGACTTGCCAAGCTAGTAAGTGTCTGAAGAAGGATTTGAATTCAGGTCTTTGAGATTCCAGATCTAGCCCTCCATCCACTGCACCATCTAGTTGCAGTTTCTGAAAACAAGATGACTAGCCCTTGTGATGATCAGCCCAACTACTTGTGATCTCATTAATTTTTGTCTCCTCTGGGAACATACACTTTCTATCAGTCATTGCTTTATCAATTGACTTCTCTAACACCTAAAAACTTGCCTAGACTCTATCTTGTTATCATCGTTAAAATACTTTCACCTAATTCTTCACTCCTTAAAGCTATCATCCTATTTCTCTTCCCCCTTTCACACCCAAATTGTAAGAAAAATCCGTGTATTCATGTTTCCTTCATTTCCTCATCTTCTGCATGCACTTCTCAATATCTTACAATCTGGTCATCCCACTCTTCTGCCAAAGCTGATCTTTCCATGGCTACCAATGACCTTATAACAGAAATAATAATATTATCTACAATGATAAATGTAATGATGTTTTCTCAGTCCTCATCCTTCTTGATCTGTCTTCAGCTTTTGATTCCTTTGACTACCCTTCGCCCTAGATACTTTGTCTTTGGTGATACCACCCTCTCCTCTTTTTCTGCCTACATATATGACTATGCTCCTTTGACAGCTGATCAATCACACACCTTCTACCCTCCTGAGAGTGACCCATGAAGCTCTATTTTGGATTTTGTTTTTCCTCTTTACACTCTTGCCCTTAGAATTCCTTTGGGTTCAAATATCATCTCAGTAAAGATGACTTCAGATATATATCTTGCTCTAAGCTCTCTGTTTTGTAAAACAATTAATGTAAACAATTTTAAGATATTATACTAAATACCAGTTTCTCAAGTTGTGATTGGAACCAATACTTACAAGTTATCGAAGACATAGACTAGGCAGAGCTTCCCATGCCAAAGATCTCTGATGCTTGAACACCTTAGTCATGTACAATACCTTTTTTCTACCTTACACATTTTATCTTTTTATGACAGTATTTTTGCTGCGTCAAGGTTGTAACTATGAAATATTCTTCAGCTTCTTGTCTAATATGGTATATTACATGCAGTAAGTTATGGCCGTTGTCACCTAAGAGGATGTGTTGGATGTTTCAGAAAAAAAGGCCTTTGAAAGAAAAAGTTCACTGTTATACATAAGCATTTGGAAGACAGGTATAATAAATTTTGTTTCCACTTTAATAGCTGTTAATTTTAAAATAAACTTTACTGAAACACTTTGTCTATATACCACCTTTGTTTTCTGAGATACTCCACCCCACCCCAATTCTCCCATGTAATGAAGAAAAGCAACTAAGCAAAACTAAGCAATACACTAACTGTTTCTGATAGCACATACAATATTCTACCCCAGGAGTTCCTAACTTTGGAATCACTAGGAAGGAAGAGTATTTAGGGATGAAGAGTATTTAGCGTCTAGATAAGTGGTTCCCAATTTTTTTCATTCTATGAATCCCTTTCATTAAAAATGTGCTGTGAAACCCTACGGTAATAATGCAATACTCAGAATATTCTGCAATTATTTAATGCTTAAGACATTAAAGAATTTTTAGGTGAACCCCTAAATTGAAACACTGCTCTATATTGGTCATTACTCATTAGTCAGAATTCACTACCTTTTAGTTTGTTTGTTTATGTTATTGTAGTTATGGTTTTCCTAGTGAATCTACTTTTTCGTTTGTATCAGTTGCTATAATCCTTCCTATGTTTCTCTGAGTATATGTTATGTCTTACGGTGGAATAAGATTCCATTATATACATATGTTATTTTGTTTCTCCATTCCCTAATTGTTTGGTACTCACTACCCCTCCTCCTCAAATAGACTGTAATTCCCTCGGGGGCAGGTATTATCTCATTTTTTGTCCTCGTATCTCCACTGCTTAGCAATGTACGTCACACATAGCAGGTATTCAATAAATGTATGTTGATTGGTTTTTTCCCCAATGTTTTGTTGCTACAAAAGTGACAACTACTGTATGTTTTTATTTATTTGTCTTTCTTTGTGATAGTAGGTAATGTATGAGACCTTTCTATCTTTGGCTTCCCTCAGATATATGCCCAGTAGTTGAACATTAATTTTAAAATAAATATCAAGTAAATTAAATGACAGAATATCTAGGGTTGGGGAAGAGAGAGTAGAGGGGAGGGAAAGTCCTCTCATTATTAGTGGGGAAAAACTGACAATTTGTGGTTAAATGTACCTCTTCTTATTAATGAACTACCAGAAAGTGATTGCTTTTCTCTCCTTGAAAAGGTAATGATTGTCCTCATAAAACTCCTCCTCTTTTTTCCAGCAGGACTGGATAACCTTTGATTTCATCTTGTTTAAAAAAATCCAAGAGAGTGATTCCTGGTACAATATCTTTTTTTTCTTTTTAAATCTCCAGCCTCTACATCAGAATGTTTCTAATTGCATGTCAGCGCTGTTCTGGGCTCTTCCCATTTCCTTCTGAACAAGAAGTCCTCATTCGTCACTGCAGCAACATAGATAATCTCCCTTGATCCATGACAGCCTGTGGATCAGGTCGCAGCCAAAGATAATGTTTAATAATTTGTGTCAAGAGGTAAATGAGTTTGTGCCTGTTGGCTTCAGTGAGATGCATCGTTCGAATTTAATCTTCTGTGAATTGCCTTAATATAATACATGTATTAGTTTCTGCTGTTTATATCTGTACTTAGACTTGGATATTTAAAGCTGATAACAGTTAATTCCTCCTAAGTCCCCTGAAGATGCTTTTCTAGTTTTATAATAAGAACTTTGACAAACTTAAATGAATAAACGTTAATCTTGTTCTAGGGTGTGTTCATATGTATTTAAGCTGGATTATTCCTCTCTTCTTCTGCAGAAACTACAGTTTATATAATCTAGTTCTGCCAGGATATCTTTGGTGTAGGGATAAACATGAGGGGAGAGGAAAGAAGAGTGAAAGAATTGTCATGACTGGGGCTCAGGAGGCAATAGGACAGATTACATCCAAGAAGCCAAGGACAGAGAGTCCAGACTGGTACTCGGGTCAGGTAAAGGCTAGTGGGCTAACCGTGGGAGCATGGCCAGGGGTCTGTTACTCTAGAGAGAACATAGGGACAGTTCATTCAATAAAACTCCTCATATATATTATAGTATCAAAGATATGGAGATGGAAGAGTGCTTAGAGCTCAGGTAGTCCATCCCCACCCCTCTTTCTGTATACACAAACACACATATTATATAATAATATTATATATTATCATTGAGGTAAATCAAAAGTTAAGTGACTTGCTCATATAGTAAACAGCAATAGTGGGACATGACCTCAGGTCTGTGACTCCATGTTCATTAAGGATCAACTGGTAGAAGTCCCATGGAAGAAGCAAGAGAGGTTGGATTTGAAGATAGAAAGAGCTAAGTTTGATCCTGTCTCCAACACTTCTGAGCTGTGTGACCTTGGGCCAATAGTTTGCCTTCTTTCACCTGTAATATTCTCATTTGTGAAATAGGCATAATAACAATATTTATCTCACTTACCTCATAGGGCTATTGTGATAAAATAATGAGATTTTGTATATATGCATATATATATAATCTCATATACATATATGTATATATAATCTGATTTTATAATATATGTATAGCATACACATTTGTCTATACCTATGACATATAACACATGTATATACATATATGTATAGCAAATACATGTATACATATATGTATGCAAAAGTTTTCATTTTAACAATAGCTCCATGATGTGAGAAAAGTGCTATTCCCCACTCCTGGTTTAGGACAAGTAGAGAAAAAAAATCCTAGAAGCAAAGGTCCCTGCAGGAGGAATTCCCCTCTGCTAGTAAGGGAATAGAGGCAGGTCAGAAGATCACTTGTTTTGGAGTCTAAAAAGAATGTAAAGGTCAGCATGTTTAATTCCCTTATTTTTACAAGATAAGGAAACTGAGGCCCACCAAGGACTTGGTCAGGGTCACACGGGTAGTAAATGTCTGAGGGAAGATTTGAACCCAGGTCTTCCTGACTAGAGGTCCAGCACTGTCCACACTCCATCACCAACTAGCGGCTTACAGCCATGACTTACAGCATTCTACATCACATCTTATTCAAAGAAAATAAAGTGGACCTCTCCTTGGGAATGCAGAGCTACCAGTCGGATTTTGATAGGCCAAACTCTCCTCACTTCGTAAAGCTCCATGATTATCAGTTCTTTCTTTCTTTCTTTTTTTTGGACCAGACTTGACATCAGAGGAGGGAATTCCTGCCACCAGGGCAGGTAGACTGTGATGTGCCATCTCAGAGGCTTGCAGATGGTCACTCACTGGGATGTTGCCTTGTCTGGGGTCATACAGCTACACGAGTCAGAGGCCAGGCTTGAGCCTGGGCTCTGACTCTAAAATCAGCTAACCCTAATCTCCATCTGCTCCACCCCCATGCCACCCTCCAGGCCTATTTGTTTTAATGAAGTGTTCTCTCCTAAGGCTGAACACCTAGGTACACAACAAAGACAATAAGGAAGACAGGTTTCCAGCTCCTGGAAATGGTTACAGAATATAAGATCATGAAACCGCTCAAATAATTCACTGTTTTCATTAGAAACGTGCATGAGTGTACCAGAAGACCCTGAGATTTTTCTTGGTTCTTACTCAATAATGGGTCCAATAAATCACCCACTGATTGCCTATTACATTCAGGAGATTGCCCTGGGAATGACTTGCAGTAAAAGCCTCAAACTTCCAGTCACTTGTGTGCAAATAATAAACAGTGTTTGCCATTTTTATATTTATGCCAATGATTACAAAATAGGGAAAGCCAGATGATATTTGGGGAAAAGCAGCATCCTGCATACTTAGTGCAATCTGTAGGAAGATGATTTTATCCATTCAGAATTGATCGTATCACTGCTCTGCAAAGCTATAGTGGGAATTACGCAACAATCTGAGACCATTTATGGTTTTGCTATCAATTATACTATAATGAATTAAAGAACGTGAGCTTTCTTAATATTGAGGTAAGGAATGCTCCCTATCATCTTACGAGTGATTTTTCTAGGTGTGTACTTCAGTCTAATAGAGGGTTAATGAGAGACAGAGCTGAAACTAGGGTTGGGCAGTCAGGGCTTCATCCCAGGGTAGAGAATTTAGAGGGGGCCCACTGACGCTTCTTGGAGATGTTTCTACTATTGTTTACCCAAACCCTGGCAGCAATGGTCTCTGTGGGATGGGCCTCCCTCCCTCTATCCCTCTCTTTCCATCCTTCCTTCCTTCCTTCCTTCCTTCCTTCCTTCCTTCCTTCCTTCCTTCCTTCCTTCCTTTCTCATCTGTACAATAAGATAGTTAGACTTAATGACCTCTAAGGTCCATTCTGTCTCTGGCTCTATGATTCTATGATCTAACTGGGGAGACAGGCTATCCTTATAAGAAACAACTAGTCAGTGATTATAATGACAAATACGAACAAGTGCAGAACTATGAGGTCAGGAGAGACAGCTTCTTGCAATAGACAGAGCATCTTGATCTGGTCCTAAAAGGAAGTCCTGGACTTGGCTGAGAGGAGACAAAGTAGTGGGTGAGGCCAGGAGTGGGACAGTTATCTCTAGGAAATGTTCTAATGCCTGTGGTGAGTAATTAATTGAGGTTATTCTCAACTCTGCCTTGACACTTTGCATTTAAGAGGATAATTTATTATTATAAGTTGTCTGAAGCTTCTAAGTGTTAGTTAACAATGACTCCAAAAAGACTTCAATAATTAAAATATTCCTGCCAGGATCATAATTCTAAAAGCATTCAAGGTCTGTGTTGAATGCAAGTACTATAGCATGTAAATGGGGACTCAGATTCCCCTGGAGGTGACGAGAAGGGTCTTGAAGGCTGTGCTGGCAAAGGATGAGCCTCTGCCATGTTGGAAAAGCTTTGAGGGCTGGCCTGGTAACAGCACAGCCAGCTCTGAGGGCTGTGTCCTCAGGGGGCTGTCCACTTGGGGATGGAGTCTTTGTTCACGAAAATTCATGAAATGAAAAGCATTCATTTTATAAAATTAATTTTATTTTTAAAATCCTGAATTTAAAGAACATTCCCAAATCCAAAATAGAAGAGAAAAAAGAGTGATCATATGAGAATCTTTATTAGTACTGTTTGTTTTTTCTTGAAAGTCCATATTGAAAAATAAAGTATAATAAATCCAGCATGTTACTTCTAAAGCTGATGGGCTGGTCTGTATTCTGAACTTCTTTTCATCTGCTGATGTTCATCAAAAAACATGTTTCCCTGACTCTTTTCTCTTTTTCTTGTGGTGGGGGAGGGGCTCAAAACTCATTTTTAAGGATTCAGCATGTGAGATAGGGGCAGGAGCCATTTCAGCTATTTGAGAAACAAAGCAGTTAATACTCACAACTTAGGCAGACCATCAGCATGTCAATACCAGGGCACTCTCAGAATAGGACCAAAATCTAACCAGTGAGCCTTTGTACTTTGGATTTTAACACATGGGACTAGAACAGGAGTGGGGAACTTGTGGCCCTCTGGGTCCTCAAATGCAGCCCTTTGGAACCATTGGTTTCATTCAAAGGGCCATACTTGAGGACCAAGAAGGCCACATGTGGCCTTGAGGCTACAGGTTTCCCATCCCTGTACTTGTATTGTAAATTCTTATATGTAATTAGCACGCCCCCCAACCTTTCAAGAGCAGACCTTAACTTTATGTCCAGCGTAGAATCTCCAGGGTATGTTCACAAGGGAACTGTGGTTCTTTGACCATCAGGATTCTGTTGACTATGCTGCTCACATGTGCTAGAGAGAAAGGTCAGTGGCCGCTGCCGTCAAAAGGAATACATTTTTGGTCTCAGATGCATGTGACATCTGCTACGCGCCTCCATCCCTAGCACCTGAGAGTGATAGGACCCAGAATCTGAGGGGATCAGAAAAGAAGCCAAATAAAGAAGGGGAATGGAGTCCCAGGGTCTGCTCCCAGGGGTCAAGGTCATCAGGGAAAGAAAATCAAATTCTTCAAGTCTTCAATTAACCATGGAAGGCCAAAGCTCAATAATGCCACACTTCCTGTGGTATCCTCCCCATGACCCTACTCTCAGACTGCCTCTACGCTACCAGAGACTTGGGCTTCTCCCCCAGTCCCTTCCTCCCTCCTCCACCTCCAACAGATGGGCAGCAATTATCCTGGCTGAAATTTGGCCTCTCCAATTCTTCCTGCGGTCGTCTTATCATATCCCCTGACCAGAGTCAGTATGATGGGGCAGATAGAGCCCTGGATCAGGAATCAAGAAGTCCTGGATTCAAATCCTGCCTTATATGCTTACTAGCCGTGTGACTCTGGGCAAATTCCTTAACCTCTCTGGGCTCCAGTTCACTTCTCTGTAAAAGGAGGGGTCTAGAATCAGTGGCATTCTGTGGTCTCTGCCAGGTCTTACTCTACTATCCTATGATCCTACGAAGTGGGTGGAAGCCCCTGATGGGCAGAGCCCAGATCTCTTCTCCTTCTTCTACCATTACTCTGCTATCCTCTGAGTCAGCCATCACTCCTGACTGCTGGCCACTCCCCACCCCCCCACCTCCAGTGTGTGTGTCCTCTGTGAAAGCCTACTCTATTTTCTAATCACCCATCATTTTCAAAATGTAAATGAGCAAATTTAAATATCTTGTTCTCAACTTAACAATTTTATGTTTCATTCCGAGCTTGAAATAAAGCTACCCAGGTGTTCTCTTATAAATAGGACTACATGAATTTAAACAAACCTTTGCATTATTCATTCTAACAAAGGAAGCCCAAGTCCCTGCCCAGGATATAACTAATTTTAACTCTTAAAAAATAAACTCCTGAATGTAATTAGCACATCACTAAGTATTTTCTTTAACAGATGCATCAAGCTTTGACTTTGAAATCATTATGTCCAACAGACAATTATTCTGAAATCTACTAAAAGTTATCTGTCATCTCCTTCCTGCTATAGTGACTTTGCATTATCATAAATTGTTTTAATTCAGGCCTTTGGCAAACAATTTAAATGAGACTGGCAACACAACGGTGCTAATCTCATGGCTGAAATATTAAAAACTCCATGCATGAAAGATCCATTGCTCTCCAAAGAGCCATCATCCTGGAAGAGAAAAAAGAAACAAACAAACAAAAAAAGCCAACCTACCACTACCTCCAAGCTTCACTCCCAAAGGATTTGACCAAAAGCTGCCTCTTACCTAAACACTTTAATACAATGAACTCTGATCTTGATGAGAAGAGAAATATACTTCAAGTCTAGCTCTTCTCATGGTGATAGGGTTGCCCCATAAGGAGAGAAGTTTGACTTTCTCAGCCTAAACACAAGTGAGTGACTTAGAAGGGACCATGCTATTTCCCTTGGAAATGAGCAACATTAAAGAGCACCCAGTTGTTGACAGTTTAATCAGTCCAGATTGAACCCAGAAAATCCTAGCCTTTGAAGTGTTTGCAGTTGATTGTTTGCTTTTTCCTCTTCATCAGATTCTGAGAGAATCAGTCAGGGTCTCAAATTAAAGTGGGCATGGATGGGAGGGCAGTAGTCTGCCAAAGCACTTTTGGGCTGTCTGGAGGAAATGGGGATTGTGTGTCATCAGCCTTTGGAGATGTTATGATGATCCAGTCCAACCTTCTCCTTTAATAGTTCAGACCCCCAAAGGAAACTCAGAAAGGTTGAAGGGACTTCTCCAAGCTTGCCCAGCTAAGTAAGGATGGCACCAAGGCTAGAAAAAGCCTCCTGGCTCTCTGCCAGCTTCATCATCTTGAATCTATTACTGAAGGATCTTATTTCATCCATTGTCTTCATCTGGCACATTCTTCTTACAGTCAGTAAAGCAAATTATGAATTCAAACCAGGTATCAGAGCAGGGGTCCTGTCTTCTCTAAGCCTGGGGCGATACCCTTAGCCAAGTTTTTAAGTTCAGAGGATGTCGATTTCTTTCACGCGTGTCTCTTCTTTGACACAACATTTCTTTGATATGGTTTCTGTAGAGCTGCATGTTTTCATCTATAAAACAGGATGGCAGGTTATGTTCCCAAACAGAGTGAGTCTTGTATTGTACTTTTCATCTAAAATGTGCTTTTCATCAGCTGTACCCTCCTCAATTAAGCAAACTTCCCATTGAAGAGGCAGGATGGTGTACTATGAAGATGGAGTACTGGATTTTGGGGTCAGGAGAACTGGGTTTGAATTTTGCCTCTGACTCATACTAGTGATGATATAGTGGACAAGTCACTTAACCTTGCCATACTCTCAGGCAACTCTCTAAATGACATAGACTGATTGTGGTAAGGGAAGGAGTTTTCCTATGTAGATGAAATCACAGGCCTGAACTTAAAACAAACAAACAGAAAAAGATAGGACCAAAAATATTTCCCCATTATTTATTTTTTGAAGCATTACTTCTGTTTTTTAGTTTATTTCTTCTCATATGTCTCATTGCCACCTCCACCCAATGAGTTCTAGTTTTAGATGTATAAAAGGATAAATAGATGGGTAGGTAGATAGAGAATTTATATGGTCCAGCAGTTAATATGGTCCAGGCACCTTGCCAAGCACTGGGGATAGAAATACAAGTGAGCACACAGTCCTTACCCTCAAGGAACTTTTGTCCTAATGGTGAGGCAACCCAAAAGGAGAAGATGGAAAGCTGGGTGGGGAATTGATATATTGGCATAGGGGGAATATGATGTGGAAGCCGGGGTCACAGCAAGGGAAGGTAACACCTCACCCATCAGAGTGGGGGAAACTAAAGAAAAAGTTAAACAGACACTAAAGGCATCTGGGGGAAGCGTATGAAGAGTTTCATGTTGGAGTTTCCCATCTCTTTACCAAAAGGAGAGAGAGACACACATTCTAGTCGGTTCTCAGTCCATGACTGATTATTCACTATTCAAAACACAAATTATAGTGTTCTTTGCATTTATATGATTGTGGTCCTTGTCCTGGGTGCGTTATTCTCATGGCCTTCCTTGCTTAACTCTGCATCAGCTCACACTAGTCTTCTCACGTTCCTCTGCAATGCTTGTTTGTTGTTCCTTATAGTGCAATAGTATTCCATAATAGTCATATATTACAATTTATTCAGTCATTATCTGTTTGATGGAACCTACTTAATTTCTAGTTTTTTTCTACTTCAAGAAAAGCAGCAATGAGTAATATGATATATAAAAGGACTTCCTTTCTTTCTTTGTAAAGGCAATAGTTTAGTTGTTTTCTTCATATAATCACAAATTATTTTCCAGAATGGTTGGACCGATTCACTGTTTCACCCGCAATGTGGGAGCCATCTCCAGTCATCCTGATTGATAGCTTGCCACTGGACCCAGATGGTTCTGGGGGAGAGAGTGTGCATGGTGATTTTGCACAGCCCTCCCTCCCTTAAATCTAATTCACTTACAAGTCATGACATCTCCTTCCTGTCATGATCCCCTTCGAGAATGAAAGGAAAACAACAACGTACTGGTGTGCTAGAGCCTCTCTAACAGTGATCATTCCCATCTTTTGTGAACTTTTGCTCCATATTTACAATATCACACAACCCAGCTACTTTCACAGCCTGATTTTATGGTGCCCCTTTTCATTCACTCTCCAATTTAGCTAAGTTGAAATACTAGCTTTTCTCCAGATTTCAATTTCCATCTCCTACCTCAGTACATTTGGACAAGTGATCTGCCATTTGCTACATTCTCCTGACACCTTCCCAGATTCCTTGTTTTTAATACTCTCACTATCCTCAAATTTATCTTGAAATTTACTTCTCTCAATATAGCACCTTCCCTCCCTCCCCTGAGCTCCTCTTATCTCCAGTAGAATGTAAATTCATTTAGGCCAGGGACTATTTCATTATTATCTTTTGTGTCTAGTTCATCTGCCGAAGTAACACACTCCATAGCTGCTTAACAAATGTTTGTTGAATGTAACTTTTATCCTAAGAGGTCTACCTTATGCCTTTTATCCTGAGTTCTGCCAGTATGTTCCATATAATTTTATCTATATCTCGATTGAAGAGGCATTCAACTCACTGAACATCTGCGTACATGCACAAAACACAAGCATTTCATTCCCTATCCCCACTCCTGCTCCCATTTTAATTAGATGTGAATTTCTGCAAGGGCAATGGCTGAGTTTAAAAATTCCTTCCATTGTATTGAGTTTCTGGTTTCTAACAACAAGGTGGACATTAAGGGCCAGAGAATGCATAACAGGCCCAACAGGGCTCTATTTTAAACACGTTAAGCAAATTATCTACATTCTTCTCCACTAATATCACAGGCTTGTACTACGTGCACATTGGCAGCAATGATAGATCTCTTAGTGGGGAAGGTAGATGGAGCATCTATTTTTTAAGGTAAAATTCATTTGAATAAAACAAACCTTTAAAGCATTCCCTTGCCAGCTCATTGGATAAATCACTTTAGAAAGGATGCCCTGAGACCCTTGCTTTGTGCTTCACAAGTGCTCCATTTTACTCACCAACCTAAGCATAAATCCCTGCTATGTGTTTAACGAAGATTTACTAACGCCAATAAGGTAGACCCAAGTCCCATTTCTTTTGACAAAATTATGTGTTTATGTCCTACTCCTTTGTTCCCTTTTATCCTAAGAGTTCTGCCGTCTTTATTCCACATAATTTTATTTATATCTCAATTGAAGAGACAGTCAGCCCACCTGAATATTTCATGTTATTTTAATTCTTGCTCATGGCTCATTGTATAAGTAACTGCCTACAGCATTCTGACACCCTGCCCCTCACAGAAAGACGCCAAATTAAACTTTTGAACTTCACGACAAAACTAGGATTCTGTCCAGTGATCCTAGACAAGATATTTGGAATTTTAATTGGCTATTATTTTTTTCTTAGGAGGGTTACTGGAGCCTGTTTCCAATGGAGAAGTATTCATGAACAATATTCTCATGAAGTAATACCTACCTCTCTGGGTCGCTAGGAGGCTCAAATGAAATAGTTTATGTAAAACACTTTGTAAGCTTTAAGGCACTATATAAATGTCAATTATTATTTGTATATTTCTTTAGAAAATATAGTTACATGTATTTCCAAGAACAAATGTGAAAATATACATCTCATGCCTGTACTATAGCAGTTACCTTCTGGGGATAGTCTCCCTTTCTCAAGTCTTTCACACTCTACCCCATCCTCCTCTGCTCTCAAAGGGATTTTCCTAAGGGAAAGGTGTGACCATGCTCCCCCTCCCCTCCCCTCCAGACTCCAGCATTTTCCGTTATCTCCAGGATCAAATGTAAAATCATTTATTTGGCATTTACGGCCTTGCCCAAATCATCCCTTCCTATAAATTCAGCCTTCTTATGCTTTACTTCTCTCTGTATACTCTCCAATCCAACAATACTGGCCTCCTTGCTGTTCCTCTCCCAGGACTGCCCCCTAAGCCTGAAATGCCCTTCCCTCCTTAACTCCAACTACTGGATTTCCTCCTGGCTTCCTTTAGACTCAGCTCAAATCCCACCTTCTGTGATGACCTTTTCCAAAACCACCCACTGCTAGTGCCTGCTCTCTGAAATGATCTATCGACATTGCATGTACCCTGCATGTACGTGGTTGTTTGCATGTTGTCTCCCCATTAGATCAGGAGCTCTTGGAGAGCAGGGACTCTCTTTTGCCTTTCTTTGTATTCCTAGGACCTCATGGTAAGCACTTAAAATGCTTGTTGAATTGCTTGCCTACTCAATGAGGGAAGGGGGAGAGAATGAGAGAATGTGGAATTCAATTTTAAAAATGAATGCAGAAAATTTTTTTCATGTAATTGGGGAAAATAAAATACTAAATAAAACAGGAAAATGCTTGTAGACTGACTGATATTTAGGAAGCACTTTACATAGAGTATCTTATCTGAGCCTCCAACAGTTCTTTGGGGTAGCGTATATGGATCAATGGACAAATACTGATTAAGCACTTACTATGTGTTAGACATCACGCTACCTAAGAAAACATGTGAAAAGAAAGACAGAAAGGATGGAGAAAGAGATGAGGGGAGGGACAGAGGTCGGAAGGGAGAAAGGGAAGGAAGGAGAAAAGGAAGGAAGCAAGGAAAGAAAGAAGAAAATGAGCTACTTTGAAGAAGTGCCAGCAGGGCCCAAGAAAGTCCATCTTCTGGGACAATAGCATGTCTTGGAGACAGCAGCAGCTGATCGGTCAATATAACATACAGAAACCAATGCTGTGGTCGTACTTTCTGATCACAGGAGCCATACCATCCACGAAGGTCAAGGCAAAGTTACAATAACCATGGAATGGATAAACAGTAGCTGGGATCACAAATTAAAGAACAAATTAAAGAGGAATCTTCCTCAGTAGGCAATGGGCAGTGGGCTTATGCTACATTGGCATACATTGACAGTAATACCATGAGTAGTGTTTGCTTTTAATATGCACAGATAACAAAACATACAGGTTTTTTTGTTCTGGACCAGTGATTTTACTGGCATGGGAAAAATCCCTTCATAAACACACATTGACAACACATTTGTGACACAGAAACAGACATGGATATCCCCCCCCCCCACACACACATACACACAGAAACTTGCTCACTCTCTGAGTTTCTGTTCCTTGAAATCGCTCTAAGAGAAGGGACGTGTTGCCTTGGGCCTCCTCTCTTTCTGGAGTTCCATAGGTCCGATGGCTTATGTTTGTAGAATTAGAGGATGGTCCATGACCAGGAATTTAAAGCTTTCTCTGTGCCAAGCTACCCACTCTCTATGCTTATCATCTTGGTCTTCTGAGGACTAAATTTAAATTCAACTAATAAAACATAAACGAAGTCCACAAATGGATACATGTGATAATCTTTAAAATAATCCAGGTTTTCTAGTTTATCAGTAATTATCTGGTTATATATAGACTTAAAGGAACAAAGATTAAAAGCTAGATGTCCCCTTTAAGGTCATTGACTCCAATCCCCTTATTTTAGAGATGATGATGAGGAGGCCCAGAAAAGTTGTGACTTGCTGAGAGTACAGACTCAGGCAGGATTTGAATTCAAGTGTTCTCGACTCCACATTTGGTGCATTATTCTCTATACCATGTAGCCCTATGGAACTACTGTTTCTTAACTCCCAGCAGAAAGCCATTATTTTCATCATCATCAACATCATCAACAGCATCACTATAGAACAAAAAGTTTCACAGAATCACAGATTATGAGAATTGGAGAGAGTCCTCATACCTGGACAATAATCTCCTGCATGTCTGCTTGAAGACCTTCATTGATGGAGATCCCACTAACTTCTGAGGTAGTCCCATTTCATTTTCAATGGCCCTTGTTAGATCATCCTTTCTCATGTGAAACCTAAATTTGCCTTTCTCCAACTTCCCATGCCTTGCTCCTAGTTCATCTAAGTAGAACAAGTCTAAATTATCTTCAGTGGAATAGCTGGCCAAACACTTGAGGTCAACTCTCGTGCTGGGTTCTGCTCTCTTCTCCAGATTAAGCATCTCCTACTCTTTTAACCAGTTCTTATATGGCTGAAATCCAGGTATATTTTGCATAAAGTATTCTCTTGATCTACTAGTCTAATAATCCTGTCACACACACAAAAAGGAAATGAAGTCAACATTGCCTGCATGATCTGCTCATGATAAAGGGTCACTGCTTCCCTTTCTAAATGATCACATGCCATCCCTTTAATAATGTGCTCTTGAATTTGGCAGGAATCCAAGGCAAGCTCAAAGTGCTTTGTTTTGAGGACTTTGCCTTCTTTCATTGCTTTTCTTTTCTTTTTTTTTTTTAAATTGGAACTGCACTTGCCCTTCTTTAGGTCTATGGCACTCCTTTTCTTTACCATCTTTCAAAGATCACTGGGATGGCTCAGTAATCACATCTAGCAGTATTTTAATAAACACTACTTTTCTGGGCTTTGTGATGAGCTCAGTGATGACAGCTAGGTGCTCTCAGAATCAGTTGCCTCATTTATCTTACTTAGTAGCTTTATTTGGGTAAACCTGGATTGTTGATTATTGTAACCTGGATTGAGTTTGATCTTTCCATTTTTCCCTAGATGTCTTCTCTAGCTTCTTGTCTATATATTAATAAGCTTGTTTTTTTGGCATGCTATCACCAAATTATCTTTCAAGATGTGCCCAATCATCTGAATTAGCGGGGGAGAGATACCTCCAGAGGGAATAGTGAATTCTTCAATCAAGTATTATTTGCTGAGAAAAACCAATCCTTTGCTTCCTTAGTCCCATAGTTTCTTTTTTATTATTTTCATATTCTTCACTATTGAAAGTGATTCTTCCTCAATAAGATCTAAAATCTTTTTTTTAAAAACCCTAATACTTAGTAATATATTAATGCAATTAAAATAGATTCTTATCAACAGTCCTTTGTGGTGTAACAGATGGAACTCTCCACTTGCAGTAAAAAAATGTGAGTTCTAATCCTGTTTCTGATACTCACTGTATGACCCTGGGCAAATACTGAACCTCTGTGAGTCTCAGTTTCTTTATTCCTAAAATGAGGAGAGAAATACTTGTAGTAACTACTTCAAGGATTATTGGGAGACTAAAAAGAGATGATAATTTAAAGTTCTTTGTAAACTTTTAGGCTTTATTAATGACTATAATATCAGCCATTATTTTTATGATCAGTATGTTAATATACTTTATTTTTTTAAAAAGTAACATAGATTGAAATGTAACAAAAAAAAACCTAGACATCTCTCAGTGTGACACTTCCTTCTTTCATCTTTTGTTTTACAGGAGAGAAAAGATAGACCCAGACAGGTTAAGTGATTAAATAAAGGTCATACCTGGTATAGATTACAGAGCTGAGATTTGAACACAGGTCCTATGATCCTAAATCTAGGGCAAGTCAAATTAGCAGCCTTGTACTATACAATAACAAAGTGGCTGGTCATAGTTGAGCCCCCTTCTTCCCAAGAACCTGAAGCTGTTCTTTTTCCCCTCATGCCTTTTGTGAGGAGGGCTCACCTACCATGTTATTCCTTTGCTATCCCTTTGCTATACATTTACCACTTTTGACACATTATTAGAAATTGATCATGGTGGGTCAGCTGCTTTTCTTTTACCTCTGGTGATCAGGCTCTTCCTGGGTTCCCCATCATGACCATATCTGGTCCTTTAATGCTCTACTACTTTTCTCTTTCCTCCAAACCTTAGGTATTTCTTCATTTGTCTATGCTTGCTTCTTTCCTTTTATTCGACCAATCAATACCATGGCTCCTTCAATAGTCATTGGCTCCCCTGCTTTTGTTTTTTTTTAACCTCTCTTTTCTTCTGTGCATACAATGATGAGCATACTATCTTTTAGTTTGCCTCTCTAAATTTTTATTGAACTGTCTTTTAAAAGACTCTATTCTGAGATCTTAAAGCATATTTACAAGCAAATATCAGTATCATGGAATTTGTTTTTTTAAATGGAAACCATCTATCATCCACATAGAGAAAGACTACTCCCCCAAGGATAAACAATGGACATCCCTAACTATCTTGGTTCAGGGATTGAGACTTTCTACTGCATTTTTACCTTGATATCTTAGAAGAATCTAACCTGAAATCAACCTTGACAGGTTTTAATGAGAATGGATTGTGTATCCTCAACGAACTCATATGGGTTAGGGCTGCTCATTGAGATGGAAAGTGTTGTGAAACAGATTTATTGGGGGAACAATGAAAGATGCTTAACAGCCCACTAAAAAGGAGTAGTATCAATTGTCTTTTGTCATGGCTGGCAAGGGCTTTGTTTGGATTTCCACTGGCAGAATGTGTTTTTGGCTATTAGAAGATTATTCTACCCGGCATTGTCCAATCTCTCAGAATTGGCCATTCAACATATTCGTGTTGTTTACTCAGAGGATGTAGTGTATTTTCAGCACACGCTAGAGGACTTGTGCCAGCTTGTAAGTCTAATAGGGTAGCTTTAGACGAACTCACCATCTGGTTGAGTTTAAACATAAGACACTAAAGACATTTGGGGTGGGGGTGGAAGGACAGTTCTTTTCCTCAAAGAGCTTGTATTCTAATGGGGGTAGGTAACAATTACACACCAAATCAATACAAGTATATATGCAAAATACATAGGAAGCAATTTTGTGAGCGGAAAGGCCACTAACAACTGGAGGAATTAATCACTGGGTCAATAAGCATTTATTAATCACCTATTGTATGCTAGGTTAAAGAGAAAGCAAAATAATCCCTGCCCTCAAGAAGTTTACATCCTGATGGGAGAGACTGTACACACATAGGTGTCCATAGCAGATACATACAAAGCAAGTACAAGGTTACCTAGGAGAAAAAATATGGGGGAAGGCTTTGTGTAGGCGAGGGCATCTTCCTATCTCAGTGTCATGCATATAGGAAGTCCTTAATGCAAGTTAACTGAATGGATAAAACTAGCAAGCACAATAGACATCTTTCTAACATTTCCACCATTTTTCTACTCTCAGTTTGACATCCATTTTCTTTTCTTCACAAAAAGGAGGCCAATCAATCAGGTTTCTACTCGGCTCATTTTATTTTTTGTTTATAGTACCCCAAATGAAATGCATCACAGAAAAAGAAGGATGGATGAAGAAGAATCACTTTTAAAATGCAAATGCAATTTGTGAAAATCAAGAGAAAAATAAATTTATCCTCTCTGGGTGCCTGACAATTTCCCCCAAAGATGAAGGCCTGAAGGCCTCTATGTTCTGACAACTCTTTGGAAACCCTTGGTTTTCAACATAAGGCTGACTTGAGCTTAGTTCATTTGGAGAGCTGGAGGTAGTAAGAGCTGGGGATAGCAACTTAGATGAAAACTCATTTTGCTGCAAGAAATATTCATCTGGCCAGAAGAAGCTATGTTCTATGATCCGTCCACATTAGGGAAAATTAATGCCTTGGGAAAGGAGTTCAATTAGCCAGATAATAAAAGCTCGAAGTTACTTCATCTAGTCATGAGGATAAAACAGGTCACATTTTTCCCCCAAGCAAGCAGGAGCCTCAAGAATTACAAAACACTTTCCTCAAACACCAGAGGAAAGGAGACTCCCAGGGGTTAAGAAGTCTTCCCATAGGCATATAGCTAGTTAGTAGCATAACTGGACTTCGAATCTGGGGCTTCTGACCACAAGTCCTATGCATTTCCTATCATGCCACCATGCTTTTTAAAAAGGAAGGTGGACAAAGTAGGCCAAACGTAGCGAAGAGGAAGATTAAAATGGGTAGACCAATTTTATTGATTAAATATCTCAACAAATACTTCTTAGTTATTTACTATGTACATAGAGCTTGGTAAGGTGCTATGACTGGCAGAGAGTCCCTTTCTCTGAAACCCCAGCTCCATCTCCCTCAGCAAATGGCTAGTAAAAGTCATTTGAGTCAACCAGTTGTATGAGTTGACATTGACAGTATCTGGGGAAGGCTCTGAGGGGATGATGTTTTGTTTGTTACCAACTATGAACATAACGAAATCATTTAACTGTCATTACTCCCATCTGTAAAATGGGGATAATAAGGGCCCTTACCTCCCTGGTTTTTTGTGAGGATCAAATGAGACAATTCATATAAAGAATTTAAAGTGTTTATGTCAGCTATCATTGTTATTATCATCATCATATTTAATAACTCATTAAATTATTAATTAGAAAAACAAGATGTCATTTCTTACAAGAATCGTTGGTGGTCTAGTTCAATGCAGAATGAGTTAACTTCAGAATTCTAAGGATGGTAATGAAAATGCACAAGGTTAACTCTGTAATTATGAATACTGAACTTGGCCCTACAGAAGGGCTGAGAACATGAAATTGCTTTCTTTCAATAAAAAGAAAAGAAAAGAAAAAGACAAACTAGCTAGCATTTTTATAGTACTTTGAGGTTTGCAAGGCATCAAGTGACATATATTATCTCATTTGAGCCTCTTGATGACCCTGGGAGTAGGTGCTATTATCTTCGTTTTACAGATAAGGAAACCAAGGCAGACGAATGTTAAGTGACTTGCCCAGGGATACATAGCTAATAAATGTCTGAAGCTGGATTTGAACTCAGATCTTCCTGATTCCAAGCTCTGCATTCTGTCTGCTGCACCTCCTAGTTCTTAAAGAGGTGATGAGGTATGGGTGGGAAATGCTCTATACACTATCAGACATGGATGGAGTGTCAGTAAATTTTAATTTGCAGTTTTCTTTGTCCAAGGGAAGGCTCACCGTGACAAAAATTTTAAAAAATTATTGCTATGTTTTATTTTTCCATGACCATTATTTCCAAATCTCTCTCCCTTCCTCTCCTCTCCTCTCCTCTCCTCTCCTCTCCTCTCCTCTCCTCTCTTCTCCTCTCCTCTCCTCCCCTCCTCTCCTTTCCACCATTGCTTGTAACAAAGAATGAACAAGAGGGGAAAAAATCAATTCAGCAAAATCAAACAATCCATCTACTGTGTCTGACAGCATATGCAAGAATCCATACCCAGAGGCCTCTGTTTCTCCAAAGGAAGGCAGGAAGGGTTGTCCTTTCTTTCTATTTCTCTGAGGCCAAGCTTAGTCATTGTAAGGACATAGCTCTACTCAGTTTTTGGAAGCGGTGCTCATTCTCAGTTTCGCATGAATAGTTTCATACAAGATAAGTGCTTTTCAAATGACCAGGGCTTTATGTCTCCTGGGGAAGATGACTCCACTCTGACACTCTGAAGCTACTTCAGCTGGAAAAGAGGAGGCCAGCTCTCCAAAGGTCCGTGTATGAATCCACTTAGAAATCAGCTCACCTGATTAAGAGTGTTTGTGTTTGTGTGTGT
>CM053626.1:15230909-15279378 GCA_028646595.1 Phalanger gymnotis | reverse complement strand
GACTTGACTAGTGTGTAAATTAACTCAATGCCAAGTTATACATGGAAGTTATATGGGATTCCATGCCATCTTGGGGAGGGAGGGGGGAAGGAAGGGAAGAAAATCTAGAACTCAAAATTATGTAGAACCGTGTGTTGCAAACTAAAAAAATAAATAAATAAATAAAGAAGATGCTGCCAAGTCATAAATTGGTGCTGATTGACCAAAGACTTCTTGGGGCGCCATCCATTTAGCAAGAGTATCTGAGTGTCATCCCTTGTATTTGAAGGTGATACTTCAGACAGTCATTGGCATTTCTGAGTCTGGAAAGGCAAGAATGTTGCTTGATAGTTTGACTTTCTTGTCCTGGAGGACCAACGGTAGGCTTTGTCCCAGGATGGAGTTCAAATCTGGCCTTGGACACTTACTGGGGGGTGTGACCCTGGGCAAGTTACTTAACCCTGTTGGCCTCAGTTTCCTCATCTGTGAAATAAGCTGGAGAAGGAACAGCAAACCATTCCAGTATCTTTGCAAGAAAATCCAAAATGGGGTCACAGAGAGTCAGACATGACTGAGAAATCTGAAATTGTTGTTGTTGAGTTGTGTGTAACTCTTCTTTGATTTTGGCAATCTGATTTTTCAGTGCATAGCAGATTAGAAGTGACCTATTACAAGGGAGGGGGATGGGTTACCCCAGGTGCTCCCTTGTCATTTTACTGTTGTCATGAAGGAAAAGGGCCAAAAAAGGGATAAGATCAGACACAAGGACTGGGAAATAACATTTTGGGGCAGCTGAGCTATATGTAATATGTAATATATATGTAATATATAATTACCAAATATGGTAATTGGTACTCATAATGATAACCCTGGGGCATCAAGAAAAGGCTGAATTTTGCTCAATATGCACTGTTCAAGAAGGCAGTAAAAGGTAATGATCCATTTTTAGAAAGACTTCCGTCCCTTCCCCCCAAATTAAATATTTAAAATTAACCTCTAGTAAGCCAGAACAACTTCAGTTTCCTCATCTGCAGAACGGGGGATTAACGGTTAAATTAGACAATTTCTAATACCCTTTAATTATTTTAACATTCCATGATTCGGTGCATACTTTACCAAGGGTTCTGGATAGAGATGTTTTATTTTATTAAAAAAAATTAAACTTAGAATTACTAAGTAAATATAATTAAATATTAATTAACAATTAACCTTAAAGATAAAAAAAATAATTTTTTGACATCTCTTTTCCTTATGCATTGTTCAAAGTATATTAATTGTCTTTCAAGCTTGTTTATTCACCTATTCAAATTTGTTATTTCCCCAGCATGTTGAAGTCTCTAGTGGAGACTGAAAAGGACCTGCCTACCCACTTGAGAAAGAGACAAGCAATTGGTCATTTTATGTAATAGTGTGTTTATTACTGGACTAATAGTCCACACTTTACAATATGCTACATACTATAATGGACATTAATTAATTTGACTAACAGTACTGTGAAGGAGATGAAGAGGCTGAGTGAGTACTTAATACATGCTTATTCATTCACTATGCATCTTTGTCAAATTAGCCCCTCTGGGCCTCAATTTCTTTGTCTGTAAAATGGGAATGACACCAATACTTGCTGCACCAAGCTCAAAGGCCTGAATGGGGTCACAGTGAGATCATGTAAGTATTGCAGTATTCTCCTGATTCCCAGGGATATCCCACCTAATGATATTGTCACCTGTTTAAAAAAATCAGAGAGAAGATCTTACAAAAACATGATTTGCAGCAACGGAATCTTCAGTAACAATTTGTTACTGGACAAGTTTTGAAAATGTGAGCTCTTTAAAGGCAAGATGATTTCCCCTTTGCCTCTGCTCCCCAGGGCCTGGTATACAGTTGGTGCTTAATGAATGCTCTGTGGTCAATTGGCTGGATGTGGTTCCTCAGTTGTGGAATCCTTGCTCTCTGCAGTCAAGCCAGTGGTGATCATGAAAACACAAAATCGAATCTAGTTGTGCCACATAATTTACTGTTACTATTAGTTGTGCCACATAATTTACTGTTACTACCAGCGTGAGCTGGCATTTATGTGGAACCTTACGGTTTACAAAGTGCTTTGCATATATTACGATGGAAATAGCTAAGACCTAGGCAGAAGTAAATAGGAGAAATTGAATTGTCTGCTAATGCCTTTCCTCTAAGGCTCCCATCAGCTCAGTGTTTGTCTCTTATGTATTGCTGTATGTATACAGGATCTACCTCTGTGACAATGTAAACCTGCTGGGCTCAGGGACTGTGTTTTTGTTTTTCTTCATATCCCCAGAATTTATCATGTCTGGCACACAGTAAGTGTTTAGTGAATGTTCGTTGATCCATTAATATGGGAAAGGCAATGTGGGCCAAAGCTGGGATTGGAGTTAGGTGAGTCCTCAGTTTGCATTTGAGCTCTAACACTTATTAGGGGCACTATTAAGAGCAAATTGATTAACCCTTCCAAGGCTTGGTTGTTGTTGTTTTTATCTATTAATTGGGGGCTGGCAACCCCTGTTGTATCCACCCTGTAAGGCTGTAAGGAGAAAAGGATTATAACAAAGTGCCTAGAATAAGTGGGTCCAGAGACAGGAATATCTGGGTTCAAATTTCTTCTTTTATGCTTAGGATCTTAGGACCATAGATTTTGATCTAAAAGGGGCTTTTGAAGTCCTCTAGGTCAATCTTCTCATTTTAAAAAGGCTGAGAATGGGCACAGAGAGGTTAAATGACTTGTTCACAGTCACACAGGATAACAGAGTCAGGACCAAGTGAGTACTCTTTTTTATTCTATCACACAATCTCTCTGGGACTCAGTTTCCTCACCTATTTTTGGCGTATTGTTGGCTTTAATTTCTAATTTAAATATAATGATTTGTAAAAGGCATATCATAAAACTTTATAATGCCAATATTTTACATAAGTGTAAATATGCATATTTGTAACCTATAGTAAAGCAGCTATGAAAATAAACTTAGATACAAAATTTAAAAAAAAAAACTGTAATCCCAGGGTCAGACAACTAAAGCTAATTTGTTAAAATTAACTCTGACAAAAGTGATGATAGGGAAAGGATCATTATTCTACTGGTTTTTTACTTCAGCCTCCACCTGGGTTTCCAAATGTCATCTACCACAATGCGTTGGGATCATTCCATACTGACTAGAACGTAATACACATCAATATGAGAATACTTCTTTCAGAACAACATATAAATACATAAAACATCCTACTGAATCTTTTATCTTAATTCAGAGAAATAGGGATTCTGGAAACTTACATTTCCCCATCACCAGAGACAAACAAACATAAACTCCACCCACATGAGATTGTTACAGACAAAAGACAAATTGTTACAGAAAAACAAGATCGTTACAGACAAAAGACAAATAAAGAATCAATTAATAAGTAGTCTTGGTTACAGCCAAATATCTCTTGAGTTTACTAGTATCCAAACTCTACCGTGATCTTAGATGTAAAATGTGAGCATTGCATAACAAGTATTTCCAAAAGACAGGATTCCCAGATTTCTAGATAAGCTAGGTACAAGCTCCAATATGTACCAGACTGTTTTACGTACACAGACCATTGGTTTTGCTGCACACCTAAGCCCTGCACCCAACAGGTGTTCAATGAATATTTTCTAAATTAAATATAATAGGAGGCATTATGGTACAATAGGGAAAGTGCTGGAGTTTTTGGTTTTACTCTCATCTGTGTTATTAACTAGCTGCAAGCCTTTCCTGTCTAAGCCTCCCCTCCTCTGGAAAATGAGAGGCTCCGATTGAATCATCTAGAATGAGAATTAGACAGAATTAGAGAGAACATTCTCTCTAAAAGCTATGCCTAAGTTTGTCTTCATTGGCGTATCAGGTCAGGTCTAATTAGGCAAGGTTGACCACAACCTTCATCTCTATTTGTTCAATAATTTGAAAAGTCTTTCACCCAGTTAGAGGCTGCTGTTTTCTGTACTTCCTCCCCGACGGCCAAAGTTTGCTTTGACATTGAAGATGACGCATCCAAGCCACGTAGTGATTGCCAAGTATGTATTGCCGCTCAACCTTTAAATAACCAACACCCCCTCCCCCCACCCCTCCAGCCATTCAGGTTTTTCATTCACGTTGTTAACCAAACAACAAAACTCTCTTAGTTATTAACTCTACAGACATGGTAAAACTTTTAAAATGGATTATCTGCAAAACATATACAAGGGCACTCCTGTCCCAGCTTGCGATAAGTCTTAGTGAATCCAAATGGGGAAACGTAAGATTTCAGAATCCCTATTTCCTTGAATTAAGATAAAAGATTCAGTAGGATGCGTTATGTATTTATTTGTTGCTCTGAAAGAAATATTCTCATATTGGTGTATATTAAGTTCTAGTCAAAATGGGGATCACTAATTCCTAAGCACTCTCCTTGGTGGTGGGCTAGTGTTCAGGGCCTCCACATATTCTCCTACTAAAGGGACAGATGCAGAAAGTTCTAGCACTACTCATCGCTGTCACTGCCAGATTCACTCAATTGGGAGTTATTTTGAAGGGCATTCATCATTTGGTTATTTCCCTGGGGCCAGCTGGTACCATTGGGCACAGGGTGCTGGCGAGGAGGTTTAAAAACAATGAAGTCCCAGTGACTCCTGCCTCCTTTCTCTGTCTGAGGAGCTTTTGGAATCTGACAAGCTACTCCGGTTGCTGCTGCTACTATACACACACATATACACATGTCCCCTATACATGTTTGTATATATAAACGTGTACATGTATACATACATGTATGCACATCTATCTCTATATATAGAGATTTAGATAGATATAGATAAAGCTATATATAGATATACACATAGTAGATATTCATGTATGTATCATATGTATTCCTATTTCTATTATGCCATTATATTGCCTTTTCATCTCCTGCTGAGAACTATTAGCTAAAATTACTGGTTGACTGTCCCTTTTACAAGTAAAGTGGGTCCATTGGACAACCAGAGATTTCAACACTGTGGGGAATTAATGAATCTGAATAAAAGAATAAACAAAAGTGAAGGACTGCTGAGATATACACAGAAACGTATAGTTAGATAAACACCAGCTATTAGCATGCCAAAAGCTTTGTAAAATGGAGCTACAGAAATGTCAGCTCTTATAATTGCCCAACCTTACTAAAACACACATTAACTGGAATCTAGACTCTCCTGGTTCTATTATTGATTAGCATAATCTAATCTGTAATCAGGGTCAAAGTACAGTCAAGGAATCCTCCATTCTCCCCTTACGTTTAGCTACAGTAATCCATTTCACTGGAAAGATACTCTGAGATTAATGGACATCGGGAATTTTATAGATGGCAATCTTTCAACTGAAGCGGTGAAGAGAGAGAAGTCATTGCTTTCCAAGGTCTAAAATCAACTGACTCTTCATCTTCCCCTTTAATAGGTGAGGAAACAGAAGCCAAACACTGAAGAGAAGTGATCTGTGTCAGGACCCAGCATGAGGCAGCAACCCAGTCAGACTCTGGAGTCACAGTCAATGAGTTCGGGGGCTCATGCTTATCAGACCAGAGAGCTTTCTGTCCTTTTCAAATACATAAGATCCCTCTCATGGCCCAGAAGTACAGTTTCAGAAGTATTAGAAGCATCCTTTCCTAGAGAGGGTCACTCAGAATATTTTGTGTATGACATTTCTACTTGAATATTCTGAGGTCACCCCCAAACCGGCATGTCCCAAGCAGAGCTCACCACTGTCCCCCATCCAGCAGCTTCCCTCGAACTCTCCATCAATGGCCCAGAGCATCTGGATGAGTCACCTAACGATGCTTGACATCATCATTGACCCAACCCTCTCTTCACCCCGCCCCCCCCATAACCTGCCAGTCTCCTAAATCCACTGGATTTCAGGTATCTATCTCAAAGATTTTGCTCTCATTTTAATCCTTTCCTCTGTTTCCAGAGCCGATGCCCTGCTCCAAGCCCTTGTTACTTCCAGCCTGGATTCTTTTGAAAGTCACATTGTCTATTTCCTTAAGTCTTGTTTTTTCTCCTTAGGCCCAAAATGAAAGCTTCTGAAAATCGTATTCCTCCTGCCACTCCCCTGTCTACCCGAGGACTCGAATTGATCTGAGATCTCATCAGTGCGTGTGCATACTCCCTCCAAGGACGCAGATCTCAACCCATCCATGCCTGCTTAGCCTGGCTGTCTCTTCTTTTGCCCATTCCCTTCCTTAAGTTTTAGGCAGGTAGTCCAGCCCAAGGGTTAGTGCTCCTCTCTTTTGTGTCTTCAATGTTGAGAGGACGCCAACGGCACACATGAATTTGTTTAGCCCTCACTCTTTCTACATGATCTGCCCCTCTTGTTCACTCGTATATTTCATTTACAAAATGCTTTGTTTGGGTTCTCTTTCATTTGCTCCATGCTAGTAATGTATTGCAGCTTGTTCACATCCATTGCATGCCAATAATGCCTTATCGGTGCCTGAAAAATCAACTCTAAATACGTTTGGCTGACTTTCAAGGCCCCCTAAACCCTGGTCCCCATCTGCCTATCCACTACTCACTAACACAGAGACTTCCCTCCAGTCATGCTGGTCTCTCTGATTTTCTACAAGTATTTCATTTTTAAAGCCTACCTAGGCTATTTACTGCTATAAGAATTTCATACTTCACAAGGTTATTTTTTAAAGATTCAAAACAAAAATAACTATAAACTTTTCCTGGGCAATGGAGACATGTTAAAAAGTGAGAAACAATAATCACCTAAAATCTGAATTTTTTTTAAAAAAGAAAATATTCTGTTTATGTGAGTCAGAGATCATCTGACTCATGTCAAAATAATTGGCATAGAAGAGCAGAGGATCAAATTGGAATTTATGAATGGGGACAGAGGGAAATTTCAGTCATGGGCAATGCCTCTATCCTTATTATTTCCTTTATGAATTGATACTTTTAATTAGCGGCTTAAGGAAATGGCCAAGATGGTAGGAGATGAGGCTCTGAATTAACATGGAAGATACAAGCATTGCCCTTGTAAAATAACCCCATCCTGCCTTAACTCATCTTAGAATGATCTCTCACATAATCTTCCCTTGCACCTCTTTATCCTTCAGAAGTGAATTCAATGCCTTCTTTCTCTGTGAAGCCTTCCCAGGATATTTGGCCTCTGGTTGATCTCTTCACCTCTGAGGCAGGCAGCTAAGAGAGAGTCAAGAAGGAGGCACTTACTAAGTATGTGACCCTGAACAAGTTACTTAGCCACTGTCTGCTTCAGTTTCCTCACCTATAAAATGGGGATAATAAACACGTGCTGGGGTTGTTGTGAAGATAAAATCTCAAAATGCTATAGAAATTCTAATGCTATCATAGTCATCTCCTACTGGACTAATAAAGTATATTATATGTTTTAATACCTGAAGGTATGGAAACCCACTCTTACCGCTGTACGAGTTTCATGGCCCTTTGTTTTACTCCACTCCTCCCCCACCCTTCCCAAACTAGATTACAAGCTTTTGGATGGTAGAGACCTGGGCTTATGCTTCTCTTGAACCCTGTTAAATTCCTAACATAGGGTCAACACTCAACAAACAATTTATCCATTGAAAAGTACAGTGGGGGTGGGGGAAGGTCTAGCATTGATGCTTCAAAGTAGGAAAATAGAGCACATTTCCAATAGTAAGACTTTGCTCTCAGAAATGGCCTGGTGAATTCCAACATTGTCTTTAATCTTAGCATGCTGGATTCATAGATTTTAATCAATGAAGAATTTAGTTTATTACTCAACTTCAGCTTGGTATATATCATTGAAATCTTGGGTGAGGGGAGAGGTATAGAGCAGGAAGGGGGCTGAGAAATCATTGAAGTCTAACCACCTCATTTTACAGGTGAGGAAGTTGATGCCCAAAAGCTAGAGATGACTTGTCCAAGATTACACAAAGGGATGATTCAAATCTAAGTCTTCTCACCCCCAATCCAGTGCTTTTCCCCTTACATTGACGGAACTATCAGGCCATCCATAAGCATTCATTAAGCACATATTATGAATCAGGTATCATGCTAAATACTGGGGATACAAAGAAAGGCAAAAGATAGACCTTGCTCTCAAGGAGTTACCAGCCTAATGGGGGGACTGGAAATGTTTTAATACAGATACTCAGCCTTGCTCCTTCTCCAGTTGAAAGAAAGTAAACTCTTGGAACACAGGATCTGTGTCATTTTTGACTTTGTAGCCCTTGTGCCTAGCACAGTGCCTGGCACAGCGAACATGTTTAATAAATGCATTTAAAAATTTGACCAGGTGACTATGAATAAAAATACCTAGATAACTATATAAAGACTCTAAGTTAATTTCTAGATTATCAAAATTCTCTGGGAGACTTTTCTGAAACAGAAAAATATAGACCCATGCTTCTTGGTACCTCTCCCTTCCTCCAGGATATTTCTCTGGATAAAATTATTAGCCTATTTTTAGTTAATCATTCTAACCTTTATTTTTTTCTTTTGGCAATCTGAAGCAATTTTCTCTTACAGTATAAAGAATTATCAGTTGTGCTTTTTTTGCATCTTTTTCATATTCATAGGGAGAATCACTGCCCTTTGAACAAGACAATTATTCACTATAAAGATAGAAATGAGTTTACTTTCCCTACGGTTCTGAAGTAATTATATAAACAAAATTTTTAGGATGCAAGTGAGAATAGCTGAATAGAATGAGTTGTTGGCAAAGTTAATTGGTCGATCTGCTTATGGAGATCTAATTTGGAATGTCAATTGAATCTTTGGAAATTATTGCTTATTTCCTTTGAGGATTATTTATTGGTACATGCAATTTGAATGTATAATATATAGTTTGCTCACCTCTGTCTTATGGTTTGATTAGGAAGAATTCTTTCTATTATGCAGGTTTTAAAAATTCATTCCTTAATCTGTTTTGTGCTTTTCCACTGTTAGTTTAAGAAAAGCATAGCAAATGTTAGAGTGAGGACATCGTTGTAATCATAAACAGAGAATGCTTCCTTTTCTTCTAATTCAATTATTTACACACTTGAATGACTCCCAGTAACCCCGTAGGTTTATTGGTAAGGAGGAACTCTGTGGTTCAGAATGTGTAATGGTTGATGGATTTTTAGCTCCTTACATTGGCTTTCTACTTAGGGCCATAGAAGAACTTACTATAACTGTGAAGTGCCATAGGAAGGGAAACGATTGTGATTCTTAGATCAAGATTAAGAGGACTCCTTTGGAAAATGGATGGGAGGACATTGATGAAAAGGGGCAACTAGGTGGCACAGCATGCTGAACTTGGAGTCAGAAAGGCCTGAGTTCAAATCCTGCCTCAGAAACTTACTAGGTATCTCTGGGTAAGTCCTTTATCCTCTCCAGGTTTCAGCCTCCTCTGTAAAAGGAAAGAATTGGATTCGTTGGTCTCTAAAGTCCATTCCAGCTCCACATTTATGAACTCAGTTGTGAGTGTAGTATCAACCACATTTATGAAGGCACCAACCAGTCCAATGCTTTATTCTATACATTGCAGACTCTCAGAGTTTGAAAGAACTTTGGATCCCCTCTAGCCATTCAGCCTTTGCTTGAAGACCTTCAGCAAACATTTCAAGGAAGCTTATTCCACTTTGGAATAGTTCCAATTGTCAGGAAGTTTGACCTGACATTAAGGCTAAATGTACCTTTTTTGGGGAATTTCCCATGCATTGCCCTCTGGGGACAACCAGAATAAGTTTAAATTCTCTGCCCCACAAAAGTCCTTTATGAACTTGAAGATAGCTTGAAATGCTCCTTCAGTCTTCCCTTCTCCAAGCTAAGAACCCCAAGTTCCTTCAACTAATGCTCACATTGCATGATCTTTACGATTCTCTTCAATAATCTTCCTCTGATGCTTTCTAGCTCATCAGCATCCTGTCTAATATGTGGCATCCAGAACGGAATGCAGCATTTCAGAAGTATTCTGACCACATCAGAGTAGAGTGAGATGGTCACCTCCTTATTCCTGGAACCTATGTCTCTCTTAAGGCAAGTAGAGATCACATAAACTTTTCAGACCAGAATGGCATTGGCTAATATTGACTTTGCAGCTCACTAAAATTCTCAGACCTTTTACACACAAATGGCCGCATAACCATACGTCTGCCATCCTGTACTTGTTCAGTCTCTTCATTTCAACTGATGAAGAGCTGCAATGCAGAGAAGTGAAGGAGCCTTCTGGTCACATGGAAAATAAGTGCTAGGTCAGAGAAATGCCAAAGAAAGCAGTATTTTCCACACCAAAGAAGAATAAGGCTGTTAGACCTTGTCTTGACATCTATTTTTAAATTAATTTTTAGATAAAGCAGATCTCATTGGAGTCACTAGACAGACTATGAAAGCTTGGTCATCAGTCCTCGAGTTCTCAAGAAAATGAATCACATTTTGAATAAGAAGTCCATTTTGAAACTTATCCAAGATCTCTAGGGCCCTTTCCTGAAAATACTCATCACTCAGATTCATAATCGTTGAACTAATGTAATGTTTTAATTGCACTTATGCCTCAGCACACACTCTTGTAGAGTGAACCATAACACTAATTGTTTTCACATTTTGATTAGCTATATAGAATACCTTCCCATCATTTATTTTAAGCATGTTGTCCAGATCCAGTTGCAACTGAAATTAAATACCCAATGAGAGGCTCTTCTTGTGGAAACAGGTATCTATATTGCTTTCTATGAGGGAGTAGAGCAGTCTAGAAAAGTCCCCTTTACCTGGATATATTGAAATGAACTTCTGGCCATTGGAATGAGTAGGAACTAAGGATGAAGAGAAAGAGGAAGCAAGAGGAAGGAAAGGAGCCATGAAATAACCAGGGGGATGGAATCTTGCAGCAACAAAAAGAAAAAAAATTCAGGGAGAAAAATGGAGTCAGAAATTAATGTTGTTTCAAAGTCCAGCCAAGGGGTCTTCATTTGGAGAAATGAGAGGGAGTTTATAAGTATTTGAGCAAAGTGAACATACACACATGTATATGCTTATGTTTATATGTATGCATGTATATTTGTATGAATACACACATATACACCCACACGATATATAGTGCATATAATACACACATATACACATACATATATATGTGTTTGTACACAAGCATCATATATGCAGCTACGCGTGACTATAACTATGTGTGCATACATATATGTATATATACACATATGTATTAGAGAGAGCTATCGGTTATATAGTGCTTTAAGGTTTGCAAAACACTTTACATACATTATTTCATCTGATCCTGACAACCATTTTTCAGTTAAAAAAAAGGAGTACACCTCCATGCCCAATATCTATATATTTACTTCTAAATTCCATACTAATCGACAAATGATACAGTTCCTTAATGCTAATGCCGTCCCTCTGTTGGCTATCTCCGATTGATCTCGAACATGTCTTTTTTGGACATAGCTGTTCACGTGTTGTCTCTCCCATTAGACAGTGAGCTCTTTGAGAGCATGGGCTGTTTATTGCCTTTCTTTGTTTCCCCAATTCTTAGCACATAGTAGGTACTTAACAAATGCTTATTGATGACTACACACATATGAATCATTCTGTAATTATAAAACAAACAAAATCAGAAATGTTAAAGGGAGGAGATAAAATTGAAATAATATTTGATTCTAGAGTCATGGGGGGCCATTGGGGTTTACTGAGTAGGGAGTAAGACGGTCAGACCCGAGTGTTAGGAAAATCACCTTAGCCACTTTGGGGAAGATCACCCGGAAAAGCGAGATCCTTGAAATAAGGAGACTGTTACAAGGGGCCACGCATGAAGCCATAAGGGCCTGAACCTGAGTAGTAGTTGCGAGAGTGGGGAGAGCAGGTAGACGAGAGAGTCGATGTGGAGAAAGAAACATCACGATTTGACAATCCATTGGATGTGGGTAGGAGGTGAGTGACAGTGATGAGTTAAGATGGGCTGTGGATTGCAAACAGAGGTGACTAAGCAGACGGCAAAGCCCTTGTCAGTAAGCATCTCAGAAAAGGGCTGGCTTTGGAGGAAGGGAAGAGAATGTGATAAGATCTTTGACGAAACCACTAATCTGTCCTACCAAAAAGGAAAAAAGAGTGGGGGCACTCTTTCCAACCATTGTCCCAAACAGAAATCTAGGCTCAATGGGGATGTGGATTCTTGTGTACTAGCTTATTTTCTTGGAATCCTGTCCCAATTTTCCTACTACAGACTCTGGTGTTATCGTTTGAGAACTTTGTGAGGTTGAAATACCATTGAATGCCATTGAAGATGGACTCTCTCTACTGCTCTCAAAGGTCAGAGGCTCACAGGACACAAGGGGACCATGCCAGCAGACAGTAAGTTGTAAAGGCATCTGAATGCAGAAGCTTGTTGAAGTCAAGGAAGACTAGATTGGGGAAGAAAGCAAACTATTGCCTCTCTCTCTCCATAGGAAGTGTGTTACAATAAAAGATAGCAACTAGTTGAGACCTTAAAGATCATCCGGTCAGTGGATGTACTCATGCAAGATCACAGCAGGATTTGAACTCAAACCCTCTGGCTCCAAGTACAGGGCTATTCCCACTACACTATACCTCTTGATGAAGATGAGATTTAAAAATTGGCCGTATGACTAGAAACACTTGTAAAAGAAATATATGGGTGAACTCTGAGCTTACTGAATTCTCCTAGGCACAGAGAGCCAGTTTTCAACGTTTGACTATAAGCATACCATTGTTAAAGCTGGGGTTTTCTTTCCTCAAGGTCGAGTTTCTAAGACACTAAAAACAGAGCTAGGAGATTACCATCCACAAACAGAATGTAAAACAGCCATTTACTCTTAAAAAAGAAGAAGAAGAAAAGAAAAATCTACCAGGGCAAAAAATTAAATGGTAACATCTCTAATAACCCATTTTGGAAATTAATGAACTGTAGGAATCTGAAGAGGCATCTTAACTTGGTTCAGGGAGAAAACACTGATGGAATTCTGCACCAACGTGTCATATGGATTTTTAATTGTTCCTTTCAATGGTCTCTAGTTTTAATTCCTACATGAAACGTGACTTTAATAAACTCATACTGAATCTGAGGCAGCTTCTGACAGAAAATGTAAATATGAGTGATACTGAAATACGAGGTGGGTTTTGTTCTTCTAAACAGAAACAAAGTAGTATTGGAAGATAGGACTGGACTAGGTGATCTCTAATGACCAAGAACCTGGTGTTTTGAAGAACTGCCTAACATCAGGCTGTCATTTCTCTCCCCGGAAGCGTCATGTGCAAAAATGAAAGAAACAAAAAAATCTCAAAGTTATTTAAACTTCTTAGTGTCTTTTCTAGATGTGCAAGGCATCAGGGGAAGGGCACACAAATGTTTGAACATGTGAAGGAGGGTAGCATCATAAACAATGCACCTTTATATAACGCTTGAAATTTACAAAGCATTTTCCTCACACTAGACCTTGAAGTGGACAGGATTGTCACACTCATTTCACAAACGAGAAGGGTATAGATTCTGAGAGATTAAGCCCGTCATAAGCCTGGTATTCAAACACAGAACATCTAATTCTAAATTTGGTATTATTTACCATATATATTCTTACATATGAGGATCAAAATATTGTTTTGTCGTTGTTTTTGCTCGGTTGTTTCCGTCCTGTCCAAGTCTTTCCGATCCCATTTGGGGTTAAGTGTCTTGTCCAGGGTTAAGGGGGTAAACGATTTGCCCAGAGTCACATGGCCAGTAAGTGTCTGAGGCCAGATTTGAACTCAGAGAGGTGAGACTTCCTGACTCTGGACCTGCACCCTTACTCTACCTACTGCATATATTTTGACATTGTATCATTAGCCAATAGTATACGGACCTTAAAACATTTCTTTTCCTCTTGCTTTCATTTCTATCCATTAACTTCCACCAACAAAACAGAATTAAATCTAGACTTCTCCAAATTCCCTGAAAAGAAAACAAAACCATCATTAGAGTGTAATCTTTTGTTTTCTAATTAAGAAACAGGCAAAGCAGCACCTTGAATAAAGCAGAGGAAATCACAAAAACTCTTCTACCCAAGCTCTCACAAAATTGTTTCGGTGTCTTGAATTATTTTAAGCGGGAAATGACCTGGTTAGTGATGAGAGAAGAGCTGAGGGACCCATGTGTGTAATTCTCTAATTGTTCACTGGCCAAGCCAAGCCTTGGCAGAAAGATTTCTCCAAGGTTGCAGGTGCTGGCCTTCACGATATTAAAGTAGGACCAGGAATTTATAGATTTGCTCCACCCATGTTCTCTCTTCCTCCTTTAAAATTATTTTTAATATTTTAAAGTTAATTAGAATTTACTTCCTCTCTTCACTGTCTCCATTCCCAAGGGGGGAAAAGCCCCAATCACCCCCCGCCCAGCACAAATATGCACATTCAAGCAAAAACAGATCCCTGTATTGGCCATGTCATTGAGGCTACTAAAGATGGGACCAGGTAGTTCTTCAAAACCAGGACTTCAGGCCAAACAAGTCCAATAGTGGGGGGGGGGCAAGGAGGGAGGAAGGTTAGTTCTTTTGGGACAAAACCGACCGAAGCAGAGATGGTGGGGAGCATGGACTGTGTGTCGGTGCTGACAATGCTAGAATTGAATAATGAGTGTTGAGGTGAGTTTTAGACCACACGTCATCGTGAAGCCACGTTGCGTGAGACAGTGTTATGCAGAGTGCTATGCCAGGAATTAGCACTTCGATAAATCACCCTCTCTACTGCTCCTGGTAGGTTATAAGCTTCTCGAGGGAGAGGGATAGAACAGAATTGGAAAGCCACTTAGTAAGTGCTTGCTGAGTGACAAGCGTCATGCTAAGAATGGGGATGCAAATAGGAAATCAAGATAAGTCCCTGATCTCCAGGAGCTCACATTCTATTCAGCCGATAAAAGAGGACTCATGATCCCATTTATTTCATGGCACATGGAAGGACCAAGTAGTACATGGGCAGGGAAAGTAAGAGGGCCCAGAGGACCTTGGAGAGAAGTGGCAGGTTACATGGTCTCTGATGAACAGTACCAGCGTTCAAGGGTCAGAGAAGAGTGGGATTCTGAGACATCTTCAGCACAGGGAGGGAGCTGGCAGTTGGCAGGCTGCGGTCATGGAGCGGAAGGGCCCTGGCTCCTTGCCATGGTGGACTTCTTATATCCCTAGTGCTTCATACATGGTAGACGCTCAACAAACTTGAATTAAATATTTATGTCAGATTACATAAAGCCTCCTATATATGTTAGAGTGATTTTTAAATCATGTCTTATACCTAGTCATTTTAATTTGTGCTACTTGGCCACATGGCAAAATGTCTCTGCTATGCTGAATTTCACTGTAACTGGAGCCATAACTAGGACAAGGCAACTGGGGATTTGTTCCATGGCCCTGACATGGAAGTGGCAGACTTCCTCACTTTAGAGGTCCTTCATGGTCCTCGGTCAGCCCTGTGCCTCCTGCAGGATTTAGCTTACCCCCTAAAATACCTTCCCTTCTCCCTCCCAGAGGGCCAGCCCTTGTAATAAAAAAATTATTTGAAAAAGAAAATAAAATAGTAAAAGCATTCCCCCCCTGCCCCACCCTGTCCCAGGAAAACCAATCAAAAAATTGATGAAATCTGACATAAATTTCTTGAGTTTGTTCTTAATAGTTTCACTATATTCATCTTGGGTTCCTTTGTGGTAGTGATTCTTTCAATTTATGAATGAAATCTATAAAGCACTTTGCAACTCTAGAATGCTCTAGAAATGCCAGCTATTATTATTATTATTGTTATTATGAATTATTGATATCCTTACCCCAGCCTTTATACCCTGCCTTCCCTTTTAGACACTACTCCCATATCTGGATATAAGAGCTCCTTTCAGAGAAATATATGGATCAAATGATCAGAGTCTTAGCACTCACAAACCTCACAGGCTGTATTGGCAAAGTGCTGCATTGTACAGTACAGGAAGATGTGGCCTAGAGGCAAAGGGACTTGGCCACCATCACACAGGAATTCAGGGTCAGAGCTAGGTTTTCAAGCCAGATTTTCCCTGATTGCTCAGATATCTAGAGATCTAACAAAAGGGGGTTGGGGAGTTGAAGGGGAAGGGAATGAGCATTTATTAAGCACTTACTATATGCCAGGCCCCTTGCCCAGAGCTTTTCAATATCATCTCATTTGATATTCACAACCTCGTGAGGTAGGTACCATTATAACTTTCCTTTTACAATTGAGGAAACAGAGACAGAGGCTGCGGCTAGCCCAGGGTCACATAGCTAGTAAGAGTCTGATGCCAAATTTGAACTCAAGTCTTCCTGACTCCAGGCCCAGAGCTCTATCCACTGCACTGCCTAGCATCAAATTTGTGAGAGGCCAGGTTGATGATGTTTCCTTTGGGGCTGATAACTTTATCTATCTGTCTATCTATCTATCTATCTATCTATCTATCTATCTATCTATCTATCTATCTATCTACCTATTTATCACCTATCTCTTCAATTTATCCATTTTTTGCTTATTCATTCATTCATTTATTTGTTCATTCATTCATTTATTGGTCCTGCAATCTGACTTTCCTCAGCCAATGCCTGATTTTTTCAAATTCCCTATAGTGATAATAGGCTATCTTCGTAGACTCTAAGGTTAAAAAATGATTTTCAGTAACTCAGAAAACATAAATACTGATAAGTGGAGCAGTAATTACTGTTTTATGCAGTTTTCATATGTCACAAAGGTTTATATCATCCACGAACTCCAAGATTCCTTCCCCGCCTGCCCTTACATAAGATGAAAACAAAGCAGACAGTGCTAACATCCCAATGAAAACCCAGCCATCTTTTGGTGGGCTCCTTCCTTGCAAATCAGATCTGCTGAGAACACCGCCACACAAAGGAGAGTAGAGGAGATGGTGGGCACCCCTGCTCAGCCTACCATCTGGATCTTTCTGACAACTCTGCCCATACTGCCTGAAAGTAGAGTTTTGGGGAAATCATTTTATTAACCTCAGGTGATAGAGCGTGTGAGTTTTCATTATGTCTAAGATCAAACTCAGGCAGATTGGATTCAGTTATGGCCTCCTGGGCCAAGCAGACTGGGGAAATGGAATTGCTCTGGGCTGGCTGAGGGTGTTGATGGGAAAGGGAAGGAGGGGGCATATTTGAAGTGAGCCTTGTTAGGAGAGATAAACCCCAGTTTTCTCACCTCCCCCAGAGAAGAGGGTTAGAATAACAAATACTAATGTGGAAATGGACCAGGGAAAAGAGACTCTACATTTCCAACCAATATGAGGGCAAAAATGGGCTTTCAAACTATCACCCTTCCCCTCCTTTTCCCTCCACCCCCCACAAATGGAAGCCATTTCATAGAATCAAAGATCTAGAGCCAGAAAGCACCTTAGAGGCAGATCCCCCTATTTTACAGAAAAAGAAGCTGGGGAGCAAAAGGGTGAAGGGATTTGCACAAAATTACATAAGGAGCAAGTGGTAGCACCGGGATTTGAACCCAGCTCCTTTGAATCTTCAGCGAGAACTCCCATGGAGGCAGTGGTACAATGGAAAATATTTTGTATTTAGAAAACTGAGTTCAAATTCTGATGCTGTCACTTGCTCTCTGTTCTATGAAGTCCAAACACCACATCTTACAGGAGGAAACTGAGACTGAGAAAGTCAAAAGGACTTGACCAAAGTCCCTCAAGGAGTCACTTCTCTCACTGTGCCTCAGTTTACTCATCTGTAAAATAATGAGGTTGGATTAGATGATTTCCAAAGTGTGAATATTTACAGCTGAGGAGGTCAGGGATGACTTTGTGGAGTAGGTTGCTCCTGACTTGACCCTGGAAGGAAGAGGAGGACTGCCACAGGCAGTCATGAGGAGGGAGGGCAGTCCAGTTCTCAAGCCATGATCCTAAGGTGCATCAATAAGGCCCTGATTCAGAAGGAGGCCAACTAAGAAGCAGTACTCTTGTCCACAGGAGGTTAGGGTCACTACTACTCCATAAAGAACCCGGGTGAGACCACACAGGAAGCTATTTTTGAGTCCAATGCTGCTGAAAACCACTGGCTAATTTTGTGGGACACAAAATTAAATGATATTTCATTTCTCTGGACCTCAGTGGTACATCTATAAACATGAAATGGGGTGGGGTGGGATTAGATGGTCACTAAAACTCCTTTTGATGCTAAATTTTTATTTCATGAAATAATATTAATTTAATTTGTATAGTGTGTGGAGGTCTGCAAGGCTCTTCCCAAGAGTCACCCTAGGGGGCAGGTGCTATTATTATCCTTAGATCATATGAGAAGGCCAAGGAAGCTCACAGGGGCTTAGAGGTTTGCTTAAGTCAGCCAGGGATGAAATGTGTCATTTACCCCAGGGACATCCCCTTATCTTACTCTCTTTCATTTATGAAGGCAGGAAGGAGCATGGACACATCACAGAGAGGTGGAAACACCCTTCAGTCCTTTGATAAATCTGTTTCTTCCTCTGTTATGATTATTCTTCCAATAATCTGGATTCTAGACCATCTATGCCTTCTCTTCTCATATGACGATTCCAGCCCATTTATGCTTTCGCTTTCCATATGACAAGCCTGAAATTCTCTGTTAGACCTGCCATAGGCAGTCCACTCTACCTTCTGGGAGGTTTCCAGTGTTTTCTCCTTAAGCCTTAGTTACTCATAAAATCATGTTAAACCAAACTCTTCTTTCCCTGAGCATCCTGGTTAGCCAAGTTTTATGGCAGCGTGTTTTGCAGAATTATTGTTTTGAGCCAGTAATTATAATTGCAAGGCATTTAATAATCGACAATTTAACAACCATTTAGTGACTACTCTGTGCAAAGCTCATGGTACCAAGGACTGAGGTTATTAAAAAAAAACTCTCAAGGAGACTTAGAGTCTAATAAATGTTTGTTGAATGGATTTCAATTCTGTGCACCTAAAGCAGTGGTTCTCAACCTTTTTCCCCCTCAACAGCGCAGTATTCTGTACTAAGAGAAATTCCAGCTCACTAAACATCTCGGTTAGTGGCAAAGATGGCTTCTAGGCATCTGGGTCTCTAGACCCATTCAAAACCTGGACTTTGGGATTAATCTGCCTTTCTTGTTTGCCTCTTTTTTCTTGATTTCTCCAGGACTCATGATAGAGAAGGAGGCTTTGTGCCTCCAAGGTAATGGTGACTTTGCTTCCTAATGCTGAATCTGGAAGGGCAGTCAAGAAATGCATCTGGAGGTGGTAGCTAGGGAACAGCGAATGGAGAATCAAAAACCCAATAATTAGAACATAGCAGTTTAGAAATGGAAGGGTTCAGGGGAGTAAATGAGAGTACTTTGAGAGCAGATAGCTTAATTTTGGTATCCCCAGTAGCTGACACATAGTAGGGACTTAATAAAAGCTTGTTTGATTGCATTGAAGGGACCTCAGAGATCACCCACTCTGTACCTAATCTACCTCCTCATGGCAGAAATGAGGGAGCTGAGGTTTAGAGAGGTGAATGACTTGCCCAAGACCACACAGCTAGTAAATCAGTAAATACATATGGATTGTCAAATTGAATTGAATGAATGAATTCATGTCCTTTGCAAACTGGATAAGAACAGAAAGGTGTCAAAGGGGAGCTGATGAGCAGTTCCCTATTTCCCACAAGCCACAGGTACACATTTCAGTATACTGGACTTAATTCCCTTAACTCCACATAAAGCAGGCTCACTGAATTCTTGTGGAGAATAATAGTTCATTCAGCTGCTTCTCAAATTAAGGTTGAATGCCATGTCTGGGGCATGCTGTTTCCTCCTTTGCCACCTTTGGAAATTTTCAGGTTTATTGAATGACTGACTTCACAGGCTGAGACGCTCTCTAATTTGTGAAAAAACCCAGTCGATGCCAAGATCCACCCTAAGGAGCCGAATCAACCTTTTGTTCCTCTTCATTGTGCACCACACAGGGGGATCTGTTTGTTTGCTAGCTGTACCAACAGAGCTACTGATGGCCAATGGACAGTGAAGACAAATAAGAGTCTACCAGCACCATCAGGTCAATCAATACGTTTAACCAGAGTGAAGCGACAGTCCTGCCTGTTTTCCCACAATCATCCCTGCGACAGTCTGAAACCAGGCCCTTGTTTGTCTGCAGAGAAGATTTTGAACCACATTTTGAAATAGTGGCTATCAGTACTGAAATCGAGATTGGGGAGGAGGGGCTGGAGGAATTGTGAGGGCAGCGCCTATGACCTCCATATAAAGGAAATAAAGCCTGTCTTGACAGTATTTTAGAACAAAGAATAGATGGTTCAAAATAGTTCTCATTCTCTGTTTCTACCTGTTAATGTTAAGATAATTTTTCTTTGGGATTCATAATATAAAAGGATCACAAGAGACTAACATGTAGCCCAGGGATGTGGGTGAAAATGGATTCAGCCTCCATTCAGGCTGAATCCATTCAGATGCTTTGTTTCTACAGTCCCAGCGAACCACCTGCATTCCGATGGAGGATTCCAGTCTTCCTCTGGAGGCTTGGAGTCAGGCTGCGACGGATCTTCTATAGAGGGGACTAGGCTCCGAGGGCTGCCTGTATTCTAGAAAAATGGGTTCCTGACTGCAGACCCAACAAAGCAAATTGTACAGGGCGTAAAAAATTTGCTTTGCAGTATTAATAGGATTTCCCCTAGCACGCATTTTTCTGTCAGAACTAATCCCTATGATCAACAGCTACGGCTCCAAGCCATACTTGGTGATTTCTTTTATTTTCATTTTTTCTAAACTCATTCTTATGGATTTTCCAGGGTCTCTTTTAGCATAGGAATTGCTGACATTTGTGTCTCCCCTCTGCTGAAACTCTCTGTATTTTTAGTTAAAGGGCAGAATAATGGCACCTATATGTTTTTCTTCTTGTAAGGACATTAACAAAATAATAATCCATTAGCAGCTTCATGGTCCTATGGAAAGTACTCTGGATTAGTGGTCAGAGGGCATGGATTCAAATCCTACCTCTCCTGCTTCCTCTAAATACATCTTTGGGCAATTCCCAGTCTCTTGGAGGCTTACCTGTGAACCCACAGCTAAAAAGGGCAGAGGCAGAATTCAAATATGAATCTTCCTGACTCCAAATCTGACCCTCTAACTATCAAGCCATTGGTCAAATAACATGAACAGAAATGGAGAATAAAATAGGGGCAGATTTTTTGGGGGGGACTTTGGTGAGTTTTATTGTAGAAATGCAATTTAAAGCCAGGTAGAGATATCCAGCCAGCTGTTTGGAATGCAGGCTTCGAGCTCTGAGGGAGCCTTTGGGGAATGAAGTCTGCCCTGGGTCTCAGTTTTCTCACTTGTGAAATGGACTCGAAGTCACATCAAGTCAACAAGCATTTGGCAAGTACCTACTATCCCTCAGGCACTGTGCTAGGAATCAATTTGAAAGGTCAATTCTTAAAAACCCAAAGGTTTTTCAGCAGTCAAAATTTACACATTTCTTGTGTGTGACCTGGACCCTGTTACCCTTTAATTTAACATTATTTAATTTTTCTCTTCTAAAAAAAGCTTTTCCAACAGTATTTTTGTTTTGTTTTTTTAAACTATCCAGTTTATAGAGTCTGGAAAAGTATTTCTCAATAAAAAGTAAAGCTTTTAAAAATATGCCCAAATTACAAAGAACCCCCCCCCTTTAAAACACACACACACACAGACACACACAGACACACACACACACACAGAGTTTATGCTCTCAAGGAACTCACAGTCTAATGGAGTAGACAATATACAAATAACTGTGTACCAATTATACACACATATATACATGCATAGGTATATATGTATATAGGTGTATATGTATGTTTGTATGTGTTTATATAGTTACACATATGTAAAGATAGATAGATGAATGGATAGATAGATAGACAGATAGACTTGGAATGGAAAAGATTCCTGTAGAAAGGGAAATTTTAGCTATGACTGGAAAGAAGCCAAGGAAGCCTGGAAGCTGAGATAAGGAGGGAGAAAATTCATGGCATAGTAGACAGTGTGCTGCATGGCGAGTTAGGAAGACTTTGGTTGAAATTCCACCTCTGCCACTCTTTAGCTATGGGCCCATGTATAAGCCACAGAAACTTTCAGCTGCAGCTTCCTCATATGTAACATGGAGTATATGAGACCCGCGGTATCTACTCCATTGTGTTGCTGTGGGGGCTGAATGTGATGACCTAAAAAGAAGTCTTTTGCAGACATGAAAGCACTGTATAAATACTGGTTATTCTTCCTCTTCCAGTTACTCAAACTCTACTCAGACTGTTGGAGTCACCTTCCCACTCCATAGCCATCAGCTCCTAATCAATTGACAAGCCATGTCAGTTGGGCCTCTGCAATATTTCTCACATCTCTCCTTTCCTAATTCTGTCGTAGCTGCTCTGGTTCAAGCCCTCATCACTTTTCAGCTGGATGCTTATAATAACATACTAATTGGTTTCCTGCCCCCAAGCTATCCTGCATACTGCTGTTCACATTATCTTCCAAATGTACAGGTCTGATGCTGGTCTCTCCAAAGTTTTAGCATCTCTCCACGTTGCCATGATAAAGGAAAAGTTTTTTAACTCACATTCAAGACCCAATCTGGCTCCAAACTACCCTTCTTCAAAAGGCGGAGGGGATGGCAACAGGGAAAAGACTCCTAACATGGGAATCTGGAAAGCAGGGGTGCGAATCTCCCTGAGACTCTAGCTATGTAATCACGGTCCAATCATAGTTGCTCAGGTCCTCAATTTCTTCATCTTTTGAAGGGTATCATGGTCGTTGAACTACCACGTAAGGATGTTGTGAAGAAAGTGCTTTGGAAACCTTAGTGCCCTGTCTAAATCTGAGTCATACAATCATAGTCTGAGAGTCAGAAGGGACCTTAGAAATCACCTCATTGCAGAGGTGAGGAATCTGAGGTCCAGAGAGGTGAAATCAATTCCTTAGGGTGACAAAATCATAAATGTCTGAGATGGGAGTCCAGTCCAGCTCTTTCGGACTCAAAGTCTTCTGTTCCAGCCATTGCACTAGGTTGCCTCGTTATTTTCTATGACTCTTCTTCACATTCTCCGTGTTTCAGCCAAATTGAATGACTTAACATTTCTTCCTGTCCTTTCCTATCTTGGTACCTTTTCTCATGATGGCCTCCATGTTTGGAGTAGATCTCCACACTCACTCCTCAATAAGCCCCTGTCCCATGGTTCCACTTGCTGAAATCTCTCCCTTCCTCAAGGCCCAGCTCAGATGTCATCTTCTTCTTACTCCCCTTCAGCTGGACATGATCCCTCCCCACTCAAATTTCTCATTGTAGTTTGTCTACAATTCTATTTTGCACTTCCACATTGTATCACTCATGACAGTGATTGTTGTATATTTTTGATGTATCTATTAGACTATAGGCTTCCTGGAGACAGGGTATGTATCTTATTTCATCCTTACATCTCCAGAAAGCATTCAATAAATAAATGCGGAATTTAATTGGTCCCTTGAATAACTGGTTTGATTGATTTTTTAAAATTACTGAATGGATGAATTATTTACACACAGATACAATCTGGGTCACTCTTAGGTACAAAGGTATAGGTGGTTGGTGTTTATTAGGGGGGAGAGAAGAGGGAGAGGGAGGGATTTCTCTTCTCTGTCCCCACCATAAGCAATGCCATCTTGTAGTAGAGTAACTTACACAATAGGAGATGCTGCACCAAGCAAAAGAAAGCCCAGTGTGGTATAGGTGAGCTATAAAGGGAAAGATTCCAAGAGAGCACAGTGGAGTCTGGCAGAGATGCTGTACCAGAGGGAATAGCCAGTGAGAAACAGGAAGACTGCCAGGCTCGGCAGGGCTGGAGGTGGGAATTGTCTTGACCTGCTCCCTTCGTGTGTTCTATGTTCTATGTGCCTACACGCTCTTGCCACTAATTCTCTGTGTATTTGTAGGAGAAGATACCCCAAGTTTATGGGGGGAATAGTCATACAACAGCATTTGAGTAAATCCCTTTACTTTGAGGTAATTGTATTAAATGATTAATTATTAAAGATCAATACAACAGAGGGAAGATTCTTAGGGTCCCCTTGACCTGGGGCAGTCGTACCCTGGGGAAGCATAAATAAGTACACATTCTACTTTTTCTAGGCACCTTAATGACATCTAAAATGAAATGATAGTGGAGATTTTGCAGTCAGGTTTAGCCTGGAGGGGGCACTGTAATGTGGGATCTCATCCTGGATATTTGGGATGATTTATGCATTTGCAGGAACCCAGAGGTAATTAGTAATTGTGTTTTGTTTTTAGAATAACAGGCTTCAATCTGTGTTTCCTTTATAAGTCAGACAAATTTCTCTGAGATAACATTTGCCCTTTGACAGCTTAAGTACAGATATCTGTTGTCATATCTGGTATTCATTACAAGTATGGCAGCCAGCATGAATTGAGTGGATGCCGCATCCCTTGAACACTGGTGCTGAACACTGAACCTAGAGTTTCCTGTGCAGGCTTATCTGTGGTGATGATGAGGACTCCCATTTGGTTATTACTACTTTAGATTCTACAGGGCCTTGAGGCCACACGTGGCCCTCTAGGTCCTCAAGTATGGCCCTTTGACTGAATCCACTTGAGGATGTAGAGGGCCACGTGTGGCCTCAAGGCCACAGGTTCCATACCCCTGCTTTAGGGCCATTCTAGTGTGCTTGCTTTATCGTGGCATGAGTGTGAAGAGCTTGTCTGATACAATTATGGTCTTCGGGTCCGAAGAATAAGGCTTTTCCCATGGTCTAGACATTCCAAGTAATCAGCTTCAGGAACTTACTCCCTTTTTGGGAGAGCCACACCTCTGGTGACCTTTCTGAGCTTGACTGCTTATCCCAGAAGGGGTGAACATCCATCTCCATTTGAAGCACTCTATGTGCAACAAGGCTTCACTGGAGAAATTTTGCATGCCCTATGTGCTTCAGGGACCCTGAAACAATGACCTTTACTCTGAAGAATGTCAGAAAAAGGAGATCTTCTCTATGATAGCTTCCTCACTCATTTATTCAACATCGAATGTATATCAGGCACTTATGAGGTGGTCAGAGCCATAGAGGATACAAAGAGGAATAAGGCTCTGCCCTCGTGCAATTCACAGTGAGTGAGATAATTACAATGCAAGGGAAAATTCAAAAGTACAAAAGACAGCCTGATCCAATACAAAACAGTACTAAATACCTACTGCGTGCAAGGCATCATATTTGTGCTAAGTTGTTTTACAGATAGAAGAGTTGACTTCAAGTTGGGGAAGGTATCATTGGAAAATAGCATCGGATACTGTGCTTGAGGAATGAATAGGAGTTAGGCAGTCAAAGCTAAAGGGAAAAGGTGTCAGGAAGTGCACCATGTTACATATAGGTAGCCAACCTGAATACTACAAGATAATACTACAAATATTTATAGAGCACCTGCTGTGTGCAGAGCTCACTAGGGGGGAAATTCAAACCGTAGTTAAGACAGGGACTCCGCCCTCATAACACTTGACCATCTAGCAAAGAGAAAAGACTCCAAGACTGGAGTCATCCTTTATGATACAGCAAGAAAAATTCATCTGGAAGTTAAGAAACAGAATTGCCACATGAAAACCAAGGGGGATGGGTATTACCAACATGGAGGAATCAGGGAACTGTAAGAATCGATGGTATTCACGAGAGACAGACAGGTTGATTAACATAATAAAAGACTATAATTTCTATGACAATAGGAAGGTGTGGGCTGAAGTTTGTCATAGGAAATTAATATGAATTATTATATTGTGATATGCTGCAGCAACAAGAAAAAATGAAAAAACAAGTCAAGGCCGCCAATCATAGAAGAGAGAAGGTCATAGTTACAAAGTTGGAAGTGACCTTAGAGGTCACCAAATTCAACCCCCTCCTTTTATTTGCCAATGAAGAGACTGAAGCACAGAAAGGTTAGATAACTTGCCAAAGGAAAAGCAACAGTCAAGTGCCAGAGCTGGGCTGTGAACCCAGGGTTGCTTGAGGCAGCTGCTGGACAGTGAATAGAGAGCTGGGCTTGGAGTCAGGAAGACCTGAGTTCAAATTTGGCCTCAGACACTTACTATCTGTGTGAACCTGGGTAAGTCACTTAACCACTCTTTGTCTCAGTTTCCTCATCTATAAAATGGGGAAAATACTAGCACCTAGCTCCTAGGGTTACTGTGATGATTGAATGAGATAATATCATAAAGTGCATAGCGCAGTGCTTGGTACACAATAATCTCTATATAAATGTACATTCTTCCTCCACATCCCATCACTTCTCATGATGACGTAAACTTCAGAAAGGGCTGGGCCCAGCCTGGATGGCTGATTCAGAAGCTGTGAGTCCTTGGCCAAGTCACCTTCTCTGGATTTGTTTTCTCATGTGTAAAATGGGCATCTTGGACCTAATCTTTAAAGTCCCTTCCAGTCCTAATGACAGCCATTTAGTCTAGGAGTATATGGTTTGGGGTGGGTAAGGGAAGGAGCTGAGTTTATTTCCCTGAAGATGTAAAAGAAGGCACACGAAGGTTGTAGCTATAAACACAAGTGGCATGACCCTTCTGGAATGACAGAGTCATCGCCTAGATTGGTTGGGGGACATTGTGGAGACGACGTCCATCTCACTGCTAAGGCAAAACCCTTGTCTCTCTCCATCCTCTCTTTCTCCTCCTGTGACCTCATCGGCCCCCAAGGGTTTAATCCCCATCTCTGTGCAGATGCTTTTCAAGTCTATATATGCAACCCTTGACTCTCTCTTGAGCACCTGACCTGTCTCACCAACTGCCTGCTGGATGTCTCCACCTGCAGGTGCCATAGAAGTCTGAAACTTAATCCGTCCTAACTAGAGTTCACAATCTTTCCTGCAAAAGCCACAACTCTTCCCAATTTCCCTCCAGTCACTCACGTTCATAGCCTCATGACAGTCCTTGGTTCCAACCTTCTTCATTTCTCCAAATTTCTACCCCATGTCCCGTTTCCTTTGACAATTCCCTGACCTTTCTTCTTACCTCTAACTTCTTCTCTTTATTAACTCGACCACCAGCCAAGATAAAGTCCCTTTCACATTTTGTTTGCATAATCCTAACTTGTCCTATTCAGTCTCCCTCATTCATCCTTCACACAGTTGTCGAGTTGCTGTCCCTAACACAGAGTTCTGATCCTATGCCTCCCCTGCTCCAAAGCTTCAGTGGATCTTATTGCTTTCAAGACAAAGGGCAGCATCTCTGTTTGGCATTTCAAGTCCTTCCCAGTCTGGCCAGAGTGTATCTTTTTTAGAAAGATTTTACAGTACTCCTCTGCATTTCAGGAAAACAGTTGTACTTGTCTGGATGTGAAAATCTAACCATAATCCTTCAAGCCTTTGAATAAGTTGTTCCCCAATTCCTAGCATGCTTCTCCTCCTCACTTTTCCATGATGGAATTCATAGCTCTCTTCAAAACTCAACCCAAGTGCCGTCTCCTGCACGGGGAACCTTCTTGACACTGCACCCCAGGTGGTGGTGTTCCTCCTAAATTAATAGCCGTAATAATAACAGCAGGTGTTTACATAGCATTGCAAATCTTCAAAGTGCTTCACAATATTATTTTAGCCTCATAACCACTCTGGGAGATGTGGGATTATTATCATTTTCTTGAAGAGGAAACTGAGGCATGGAGCAATAAAATGACTTGCCCAGGGCCACACAACTAGAAAGCATCTGAAGCTGGATTTGGGCACAGGTCTTCCTGACTCCAGGTCCAGTGCTCTATCCACTGGCCACCTAGCTGCCCCCAAATTACTTTGTCCCTAATTTATATTGACTTCTTGGTGTGCCTGGTGCTCCTCCTCTCAGTAGAATGTAAGATGCTTAAGAGTAAGGCCTATTTAATTTTTGTCTTCATATTCTTTGCACCTAGGAAATAGTAGGCACATAACAAATACTTGCTGAATAACATTTAATTGCCTGGGTTTTTTCTTTCCTCCGTTTTCCAGCTCGATGATTTGTGTACTGTCCAAATCCAGCCACAGCCAGCTAAACTCTTCTAAAGACATTAAGACATCCTTGCTTGAAGACTAGAGGAAACCAAGGATGTTTAAAAAACCAAAGCTGGATTGGACCAGAACCAAGTGCTTTTTTAGTCTTTTAAATCCCCATGAGATTATCATAATGACTACTGGTTGGCATTCCAAGCCCTGCACAGCCTGGCTTCCAACTATCTTTCCAGACTTATTGCATATTATTCTTCCTCACAGACTCTGTCTTCTGGCCCAACTGGCCTTTGGACTAGTCATTGTCCCCATGTTTCATTTCCATTATCTCTTACACTGCATTCTCCATGGTGCTTGGAATGGTCTTTTTACTCGCCTCTCCCACAGATTTCCTGCGTGTCTTTGAATACAATTGGTCACCACCTTCTACATACAACCTTTCCTGATCCTTCCAGCTGGTAATATTGTCTCCTACTTTAAATTATTTGGTATAATTTTGTCTAGACATTGTAATTACTCATCTGTCCACATGTTACATTCCTTCTGCCCCCAGGAGAATCTAAGTTCTTTGAGGACATAGATGGTTTCATATTTTTTGTCCCTACACTTTGCATACAAAAGGCATTTAATAAGTGCTTGCTAATCGAACTGAATGAACATTGTATTTCCTTCAAATAATACGGGCCTCAGGGACATTGTACAAAGCTTAAGTCAATCTTGTTGGAAAACAAGAGGACTTTAATATTATTTCCTGAATTCTTCACTGATTAGAGTTTGGGACCTCTCTCTCTGATAACTGGACATTAGAGTGACTATTCCAAATATTTTATACCTATAAAATAGAAGTGTTTGCCTTAGAATATTTGGCAAAATCCATTTAGAAGAAGAAATTGGTATGATAACTGGTAAGTTATTTTCCTTCAATAAGAAGAATTAGTTCAGTTTGTTTTTCTCTGGTAAATTCCTATACTGAAGGTCTGCACAGGTTCTTAAAGACTATTCTAGCAGAGAGCCAGCATCACCATATCCAACCAAATCTCTATGCTTTGAGGACAATTCTAGTGGCTCTTAGCACATCTTTTGCACAAGGACCAGCCTATTTCGATTTAGAAAGGCTTTTCACGAGTTGGTAGCAGGGTAATGAATTTGCTAATCAAAGCAACTCCTGAAGCCTACCTACCAAGGTATATGGGAGTTGGCTTTGGTGTCAATGATAAAATCAGAGTTTGTCTGATATATGTATAATGTAATCCAAGTTTTCAGTCAAGACTAGAGCACTGCATGAGACCCTCCTAATTGGTAGAGAGAATGTTGATGCAAGACCATGCTGTTAGATGGCCTTCTTGTGTGAGGGGCAGTACTGTTAGAGAGCTTTGGAGGAGAGAGCCATTCTTCATTCTTCTGGAGAAAGAGATAAGTTCTAGACTTTGAAGGGCAAACCCCAAGGAGGAGAAAGAGAAAGACTACCAAAGACTATCAGAAAAAACCCAAAAAGTTAAACCAGACCCAGGCTCCAGAAAGGTGAATAATACTAGTTTTCAAACATTAAGATAATCTGAAAAGATGAGATATAACAGAAACTCTCCAGAGCTTAAATCAGCATCAAGGAGGGGAAATGGTGTCTGCCCAGTTGAGGGTTGACCAATTAGACAGGAAGAGACAAAACAAAATCGATTAAATTAACCCGGTAGATTCTGGCTGAGTGCCCCATATTCAGAGCAAGTAATGAGGTAATGTGGTCATCTGACGCATACATTATAGAAGAATGATTTTATGACCCTCCATGCTGTATATGTCATGGTGACTAACAGCTGACATCTTTAGAATCTCTGTGAAGTTTGCAGTGTTTTCTTCTCGATAGCTTTGTGGGGTAGGGAAAGAAAGCACGATTAATCTCATTTTAGAGTTGAGGACACTGAGGATCTGAGAAGGTAAGAGACGTCCACAGTGACAGAGCCAGCAAGGGTTTGGAAGCAGATGTTTTGCCCACTTTGTGCAGTACACCTCAGCTCCTGATATGTGATAACCTTAATGACTCTTATGGTCAGGGTTAAAAATTTTAAAAATTCTCAACTTAATTTAAAACTGAACTCAACTCTCTTTTAGATGTATACATTCAACAGTTAAGTTGTTTGGGAAAACATCCCATGTCAAAGTAAGGCAGTATTTTTCCATAGATTGGCTTTGGTGTTTATTCTTAACTATACATACTTATTATAAAAATCTCATTTCTAAATATTCATTTTAAACAACTCTTTCCTTATCTTCATAAAGGAAAAAATTGAGAACTGATTTAAATGATTATTTCCAATCGTGTTCTACTTCACCAAACTTTATACATTTGTACAAGTCTGGAAAGTTACTTTATAAAGAAAGAGAATTATATTTTAGTAGTGCAGAAATACAAATAAAAGGACTGATAACAACCCCTCAGAGGTTGCATAAGAATGCATGTGACACAAATATCCAGATCAAGTAACAAAAATTGGTAAATTACTGTCCTATCTATGATTTTGTTGTCCAGACTAATCCCGTGTAGGACAGTGGGACTAGAGGGAAGTGGTACAGGGGATAGAATACTGGACCTTGAGTCAGGAACACCTGGACCCCAATACAGCTTCAGATGCTTAGTAGCTATGAAAACCTCTGTGTGCCTTAGTTTCCTAATCTGCCAAATGGGGATAACAATAGCACCTACCTCCCAGGGTTGTTGTGAGGATCAAATGAGATAATATTTGTCAATCATTTTGCAAACCTTAAAGCATTACATAAATGCAAGCTGTTATTGTTTTATTATGTTGTGAATCAAAATGAATTTGCATTTTTCACAAATATATTAAAATTCCATTTATCTTTCATTGCACAGCAGGTGCCCAAGTTCACAAACACTTTCCTGTTCTGGTATCTGTAATCACTGACCATAAGGGGTCACTTAAACTAATAAATGGTTATCATTCACCATAGAAGTATTAAAGAGCCCTGACTAATTAATTTGGTAATTATTCTCCTCTCCTGTGGCTACTGGGCAATGTTCAGTCATTAGCGAGAATGCATAAACTTTTTGTTTCAGGAAATATAAAAATTTATTGTAACTCAAAGGAAATATTGACCTTGACTTTGCCTTTGTCAGTATTTTTCCCTGGGGGTCAATAAATCTCAATATTTACCTGAACACAAGTGAAGATCTATTTACCATAGGCCTAGGATATCTCATTTAATCCTACATTTCTAGAGACATAAATCATCATGTGAGTAAAAGTATACCCACAATTCAATATGCAGCATTGAAATGGCCCCCAACTCCCCAACTAGTAACAACCACGTCAGCCAGGATCTAGCTAACATGGGCCAAAATAAGTAGACTTTTTTCACTTTAAAAAACAAACCAAGCCAGATTAATATTTTTTGAAGTATGTCTGATTCTTCCCTTTATCAATTGACAGCCTCTTTTAGACAACAGTCCCTATTGCCATACTAGGTTATCTCACTATGACCCAAATTATTTCCTGTGGGCTCTGGCCAAACTGGAGAATTTTCCTCAACTTCTCAGAAGAGTTTCTTTACTAATTCTACAACTGTTTGGATGCAAGGAACCTTAGAAATCACATCATCCCACCTCTTCAATTTACAGAGAAGACTGAAGTCTAGCAACATAATGTAATTGACCCAAATCCACAGAGTTAAGACAATGGTGGAGTTGGGCCTAGAACTTGGGTGTTCTAGCTCTTATTCCTGGGCCCTTTCCACGACACTAGGCTCCATCAGTAACACTGGTTGTGTGTCTCCAATGGGGAAGGATGGAAGAGTTTTCATCTTATTTGGCTAGTTTGGTCTTATGAGGACGTGCCCCTAAATCATCTCCTTTTGGTTCAATATTGAATGGCTTTCGAAGCTTTTCACCCTCAGGAATATTGTGAAGAGCCGAAGTTGGTTGGGTTCATAAACACAAAGGGAGACTGACGTGCCTAAGGATTTCCATATTTCCTTACTGAGAATACTAAGGCCCCCATGTTGATTCAGAAGTAGCGCATTATAATAACAGCTCACATGCCCCAGAATTATATCGTGCTCTAAGGTTTACAAAAAGCACTTTCCTCACATTTGCCTTGTGAGGTAGGGAAGACATAAGCCACCTTATCTCACAGATGAGGAAAATGAAGCTCAGGGAGCGAGTTATTTGACTAGGATGACATAAATATCAAACATCAAAGCCAAGACTTGAATCCAGACCTCTTTCCTCTAAGTCTAGTGCCTTTCTAATAAAGGACACTGCCACACTGCTAATGCTTCACTTCTGCCATGTTCTGGCCTCTCTTTAACATAACCCCCTTTTCCAGATTTTTCCTGGCTGTGATTTGTGCTTAAGTGTGATATCCATGGACCCAAATATGGTAGGAGGTAGCGGCATAATTGTCCTGTACAATGGAAGGACAAATTGGTATTGTTGCTCAGTCACTTCCTACTGTTTGTGACCCGATTTGGGGTTTCCTTGGCAAAGATAGCAGAGTAGTTTGCCATTTTCTTCTCCAATTCATTTTACAGATGAGAAAACTGAAGAAACAAGGTTAAATGACTTGTCCAGGGTCACACAGCTAGTAAGAGTCTGAGGCTGAATTTGAACTCGAGAAGATGAGTCTTCTTGGCTCCCGGCCTGGTGCTCTGTGCACTGTGGCACGACCTAGCTGTCTCTAAAAGCACATTGAAACTTAGACGTGGGAGAATGCATGAGAAATAGGGAAAGGAGTATCAAGGAAAGCTGTGATTGAAAAGGGCACAGATTGGTTGTGGAGCAAGGGCCAGGGACACCTAATAGACCGCCTGTGGGTTACATTAGTTTCCTTAAGACATCAAAGGAACATGATGAGGGGCCCTCAGCACATTGAGTGAACTCCCCATGGCAAACATAGGGAAAGACTAAGAAGATAGTCGCAGTGTATAGGCACTGACGCATTGCTATCTGTAGCACTAGAAGGAATACAAACTGGGCAAATGCCCCATTCCTCTGGAGCATGGTGAGTCATTTAAGGTCTACAAAGAGTTTTCCATACAAGCATGTAGAAAAAGAGATTCCATGGCATCCTCATTTAAAACTGAATAAGACCCTGGAAGCCATAGAGTTCTTCTCCTCATCTTTACAGAGGAGAAACCTGAACCTGAGAGAGGTTTAATGACTTTGCCCAGGGTCATACAGCCAGTAAGTGACTGAGATCAAATTTGAACTCAGAATGAACCCATGTTGTTGATTCTTGCAACAACATTGTGAGATGAGTGCTATAGGTTTCATTATCTCCATTTTACAGATGAGGAAACTGAAGCACAGAGAGGTTGTGACTCATCCAGGGTCACATCGCTTATAAGCCTAAGGTAGGATTTGAACCCAGGACTTCCTGATTCCATCTACAATATATACCCCACTGCCTTTTGAAGAAAGCAACTGATTCCAATCTGGTGTAACCCTTAAGAAATTGACTTCTCAATTGAAATTCTTCACATTAATTTCAAGTGTATTTTGGAGGCATATTTGGTGTTTACTTTTTCTGCTTCGAGGGCTTGGGATAAGATAGCTGACACAGTAAAGAAATTTTGATGTGACCTAAGCTAAGGAACCAGGATGTGGCAAAGCAAACAGATGAGTTGGGATAAATGAAAATCAATACACAAAAGGTCCTCTTTCATTCAATTGATCCAAGCTCAGTGGGCAATAGCTGAGCAGTATGTGGAATGGTGTTAACATGGGCCTGGTGCAAATGCCATTCATAGAGAAAACAGGCAGTAAAGTGGGGGAAAGGAGCAGGCAAATTTGATGAACCACAATGATCTCTTTCTGGCAAACTTTCAGGGTTTTTTGAATATTGGTGATCTTACCACAAGACCATCAGAAGCTTCCAAGGTCCAAGGGAAGCCTTCCCAGGGCAGGGCAAGAATGATTCAAAACTGAGGAAATGTCAGGGGCACCACCAAGAGGACTGCAGGTACATAGATTTTTTTGTTCTGTTCATTCTGTCATGTTCAGGCATCATGCCTTCATTACCCCTCTGTGGTGGCTCTGGGAGAGGTTTTTTGTGGGTAGGGAAACAGGAGAGGCAGCCATGTTTGAGTTTTCCTTCAAATAAGAAACTCTCAGCCAGTGAATGTCCAGGCAGTGGTCAATAGCTGGCCCTAGAGTCAAGACGACCTGAGTTCAAGTCCTGCCCTTGGCTTTGGGACCCAGAGCAAGGCGCTTGTATTCTCAAGGTACCAGGCAGCCCTCTAGGTTGGAATTCTACAGAGGAGATGTTGACCTGCATTAGTACAGGGAGGCACCTTACCAAGAATTCTCATCACCAATGAAATCACATTTACTGATGGGGAAAAATATACTTCTCATGGTGTGCTCAGCAGGGCCCTGTCTTCAGTCCCATTCCAACAGAGATGACGATTGAAACATGGAAATGGAGCTTGTATTTACGTATTTATTTTAAATATACTTACGAATGTACACGTTGCCTCCTCTGGTAGAATGTTTGCTTCTTGAAGTCTGGGACTCATTTTTTTAAGTACCTAAAACAAGAGTGGGGAACCTGTGACCTCTAGGTCCTCAAGTGTGCCCCTTTGATTGAACCCAAATTTCACAGAACAAATACCCTTAATAAAAGGATTTGTTCTGCAAAATTTGGACTCAGTCAAAAGGCGGCACCCAAGGACCTAGAAGGCCCCATATAGCCTCAAGGACGCAGGTTCCTCACCCCTGATAAAACAACCCTTGCTACATGGTGGATCTCAATATGTGCTCATTGATTGACTGCTTAATAAATACATATCAATGTCTACTGTATCAGGTATCTTTTCCCAATATATAAAGAAATAATATCAGTGAGTGATTAATACATTTATCCAGGGAATGAGTTCAGAAAGGGGAGAAGGCTAAGGAGAGAGCCTGGAGAACATCTGCAGTCAAGGCACAGGAGGACAAGTTGAGGCAGAACGTTGACACGGTCACTAGGGTGTTGGAAGACCTGCAGTGGCTGATGCATAGTGGGGACCATATGAATGCTTGTTCCCTTTCCTTCCCCTTCCGAGTTCAAATCCTGCCCCATACACGTAATAGCTGTGTGGCCCTAGACAAGTCACTTAACCTCCCTTGGCCCCAATTCCCTCATCTGTAAGACAGGTATAGCACTCACTTTACAGCATTAGTATGAGGACCAAGGGAGTTACCCTTTACACCCCTTAAGGTGCGTTACAAATGTTCATTTGTCATTATTACTGTTATCATTATGCTTATGATTCCCTAGGGAATGCCACCTAAACCTCCTCTCATGGCTAGGGAGCTGAGCACCTTCCCAGAATTACTCTACCGGGCCATCAACAATAAACTACCCCTGCTACTGGTGGGGGCAGAGAGCACTTGCTTTGGCGTTGAGCCCTTCACTAGTAATCTCTAGTCAGGAGAGGTGGCCCAGCACTTGGACCTGCTCCTTATTCTTCCTTCCCATTGGGAAACTGAGACTTTAACCCATGGCTTGATTAAATTTTGATCAAGGTTTTACAGTATGTTTATGATCTAAATATACTCAGGATAATAAAAATTTGCAATGCAATTTCATCTCACAAGTATAGGTTTACAAAGGGCTTTTACATAATACCATATTTGAATCTACCAACACAATCTCATTTTACAGATGAGGAAACTGAGGTTCAGAAAAGTTAAATGACTCCCTTATGGTCGTATGAGCATCGATTTTGATCTGGAAAGGATTGTAGAGGTCATCTAGTTCAATGCAGGCAGCTAGACAGCACAGCACACAAAGAGCTAGACCTGAAGTCAGGAAGGCCTGAGTTCAAATATGCCCTTAGACACTTAGTCGTCGTGTGACCCTGGGAAAGTCACTTAACTTTTTCCTGCCTCAGTTTCCTCATCTGTAAAATTGGGATAAAATAGGACCTACTTCCCAAGGTTGTAGTGAGGATCCAATGAGATAACATTTACAAAATATTTTATATCCCTCACAGAAATATATAAATGTTATTATTAATTATTATTATTATTTGTTGTGGTTATAATTCCATTATTTTGCGGATGATGAAACTCAAGGCCAGCCACAATAAGTGACTTGCCTGTAGCCACACAAATAGTAAATGTCAGAGGTGACATTTTAGCTCAAGTCTTTGGGATTTTTATAACTTTATTACTGACAAGACTAATGGCATTTCTGCCTTACAAAGCTTCACATGTAGCTGCTCTTTGCTTTCCATGAAGAAAGAGCCCAAACGATTACAGCCTTCTTGCCACCGGCACAAAGAAAAAAATCATAAAACTCCACCAGCTCGTGTCTGCGACCCTCCAAACGTGCATTCTATTGCTTTTTGATTAGTGATTTCTGATCCATAACCTAAGCTGGTGGCGAGGAAATTGCTGAGCTCCGAGACAAGCCTTGTAAAACCTCGGAGGCCCCTGGGGCCTAAGTACCTAGGACAGCAACGTTTCCAGACAGCTGGCGGATTTTGAAGAGGGTGTAAAGAACACGAAGGAGCAGTAAACATGATTGAACACCTTCTTCCTTTTCTTTCTTTCTTTTTTCAGAAACAGTTAAAGCATCCTTATTAAATTGTGGATAATTTTTAGATGAAAAAATACAACTTATAATGATCTTCATTAGAACTTTCAGATATATATCTACTAGATATAATTGCATAATATTTCTTTCTAAACTTTTGGAAGAATAAGGTACAGTGACATAATTATGGATTTTTTTCTTGTGCCCAGTCCTATGATTTTATTAGTATAGAGAAATCCCAGATGAGGACACTCCTTCTTCCAATGCACATCTGCACCTACCCTGAAACTTATGGTCTGAGAGCATTGCTGAGAGCATGGAGAGTATGATGAGTATAGCCAGCACAGAAGGAAGTATTTAAACCCAGGTGATCCAGGCTCAGAGGCTGGCTCTCTTCACTACACCAGACTGCCTTCCACTCATGGAAGTTCTATAGTACAATATCAGAGACGGTGGTGTGGTGTAATGAGTAAGTACTGGACTTGAAGCTAGGAAGATTTGAGTTCAGATCCTACCTTTGACATTTATTGTGCAACCCAGAACAAGCCACCAACCTCTCTCTGCCTCAAAAATGAGGATAGTAATAGCCCTTGCCTCACAGCGTTGTACAAGGGTCACAAAGCACTGTGGAAATGTGAGCTGTTATCATCAGTGTGGTGTCAGAAAAGATCAAGGCTCAAATCTCAGTTGTCATAGTAGTTGTGAGATGGGCAAGATCCATTTCAGGCTGCATTTTCCTCATCTTTAAAATGGGAAGATGAATACTCACATCACTTACCTTGAAGTGTTGTTGTGAGGAAGGTGTTCTGTTAGCATCACATTTACCCAGTCCACCAAAATAGTCACCTTACCATGCTCTGAGCCTACCAGTCAAGGTGCTATAGAAAATCAAGTCATTGTAAAGTCTGTAACTCTTGGAGTTTTATTAAGGAGGAAAAAGGAAGACTGTGATTCAAATATATCCAAAGTACATGCTTCAGTTCACTAAAGGCAGCAATGTGGCACAGTGGGTAGAGTTCTGGCTGTGTAGGCAGGAAGAGCTGAGTTCAGATTTGACCTCAGATACTGACTAGCTGAGTGACCCTGGGCAAGTCATTAAATCTCTCTTAAGTTGTATCCTTCTCTGTAAAATTGAGAGGATGACCTCAATGACTTCCAAAGTGCCTTCCAGTTTTAAATCTATATATGATAGAATCTATTATTCTAAGAGATACATGAATGTATTATAAATATAGAATTAGAATATATGATTCTATTACAGAAATAGATGTATACACATTCACATAACAAAATATATTCTCTTCCCACATATTTAGTAAACTATATTCATGTGTAATGGGTATGGTGTGGGTGTACGGGGTGATGTTGGCCCATGTAGGCTATGTATGTCCACATGGGTCTGTCTCAGTGTGGATCAGCGAGACAAGAATAAACATCTTTAGCATCTTCTTCCCCTGCCCTTATCCAAGGAAGACTTTGATTCATGCCAGGAGGGGAAGCAGGAGGTTGGAGCTGGAGGTCATCATTCTACTCTCCTCAGAGAGGAGAGGATTATATCTACCTGTGCCCTTAAATATTATTTGTCTAAGGAAAGTGGTCTTCAGGTTAAAGCTAAGCTCCAGATTGCTGTTCATTAATGGGAAAGGGAGAAGAAGTGCCCCAAGCTTTATATCCAAAGCCCGATGCCTTTCTCACTAGATGCCAGTCCCACAATGAACACACATAATCTCTAGCAAAGAAATCAATTTATCAAAGTTGATAACACAAAAGAAATCAGAGAAAGTATACATAGGAAAATATTTATGAGACAATACAGATTGAATGCACTTTCAATTTGGAAGTGAGATGACTCAGCTCAGTCAGGACAGTACCAGATCTCACCGAAGAGGAAATTCCCTGAAGTTTCTAGTGTAGTAAACTGGGAATGGGGACATGACTGAATTTCTAATGTCAACTTCTTCCCAGCCTTTCACCCTTCATGGACTTGAAGAGAGGTTGGAATGGCACATCTTCTCAAACCTAGGTGCCAGAAGAGCCAGGATCCCTCTCCTCTCCAGCTCTTACCAACTCTACCTTGAGGGACACTGAATAATCAATTTCTACTAATGAGAAGAACGTTCAGTATGATTGGTCCTTTGAGCCAAGGACTACATTTCTGTGCACTGATCAATAAATTCTCATTATACACTACATATTTATAATATGCATTCATGTTATTAAAATCATATATATATATATATACACACACACAAATACATATCTTCATGTATGTGTAAGAGAGTAGCAAGATCTGAGTCCAAGCCCAGACTCTGACATATACTGGCTTTATAACCCTGGACAAGTCTTATGACCTCTTACTGTCTCCAGGAGATTCTGTAAGATTATAAAATACTAAGCAGGTAGCAATCTGTGGTGGGAGGGGAAGTTTATTCATCAAGAATTCCTTGTACTAATGAAATTCCCTGTATTAATGAAAGTCCCTACCTTCCAAAAAGAATAAAAGGAAATTAATGGATACATACACCTCCAATTCTCGGATCACTTAAAATACTCTTGCTTCAGTCACACCCGAGAGTGCACACTCCTTATAAAAGACTTTCTGTATTTTCCAGAAAAAAAATTAGCTCCCACAGGATTAATTTTTTATTAAATGGCAGGATAAAAGACGAGAATTTCAGACTTCTTTCTCAATTTTCTAGCAGACATGGGTTCAAGGGTAATTCCCCAATGTTATTTCACCAACAATTATTGCCTTTAAAAAGATGTCCAATGCCTTAGTCAATTACTTTCACTTGGTTCAATCCCCTAAATGCCTTTATTACCTATTACAAAGAGCTATTATAATCTTGCTAAACCAATAAAAGTGAAAATGAAAAACCAAATCAGCCCACCTATTATGAACCTGAGCTCACACATGGCTTTCTGAATTCATGGACACTCTTCTTTTTCCACTGCTAGAGAGAGTAATGGACATGGCAGACAGTCCTCAGGCCGCCTTTGTAGCCTGGGACTCTTCTAGAGCATTGTGCCTCAAGTCTGCCTTCTTTTGGCACTTTCATGATTTTAGGAGAGGAGATCATCAGGTTTCTGCTAGCTGGACATATGATCTCATTAAAGAAGAGGGCACATCCTGAGAAGAAAGTGACTTTTGCCTTCTTTAGGGAGGAAAAGCCTGTCCTATGAGAGGACAACTTGCCTGGTGTATGACAAGGGACAATTGGTCAGGGACAGGTGGATTAGGGGAGTGGAACTAGTGACTGAACATGAAAATACAAGCAAAGAGACCTTCTGTATGGGAACAAGATTGAAGAAATTTGGCGAAGATTCCCCATCCCTCATGCTCAGGTCAGATTTATCTGGAAAACTGGTTCAATTCTCTGCATCACTTTGCAAATATAATTGCAGTGAAGGAATGCATAATACTTTATGTTTCTTCAGTAGAAAAATCCCCAAAGTTGTCTCTAATATATATGCTAATGTTCAGGTTTAATTGATTTTTAAAGAAACATTTTCCAATTAAATTTTAGAGATTTTTTTTCTATCAAATGTTATTTAGAATTCACTTTTTTTAGCATGGAGCATCATTACCTCCATTTAGCTATTATTTTGACTGGACTTGTGATTTCATTAGTGCAGAGAACTCCCAGTGTGGAAACTCTGCCTAACAACGAAGATCAGCACTTGCCCTGAAACCTAGTGTTTTCCCAAGTAAATGCATAGTTGTGCTCGGCTAAGATGTAATTGTAGACCATTGCTGCTTTACAAAAATCATTCGCTAAGAATTTGCGTGCCATACCGCTTGGTGCATGTATGTTAAATAATGATATGAAACTTGAAATTATGTGGAACTCAGTGTTGTGAACTAAAAATAAAAATCTTAATTATTAAAAAAAGAAAATACCAATGAGGTCACAAAAAACCATTCTCTAATAAAGCATTCCCCAGAACTATTTAGCTAGGAAAAGGAATGTGGCTGATATACATGCTTGGAATTTTAATATCATCAACCAAAACAAAACATTTCTTAGACACCTACTATGCACATGTTCAAAATGGAACTTGCTATCTTTCCTCTCCCCCTTTTCCTAACCTCCTTATTTCTGTCATGGGCACCACCATCCTTCTACTCACCCAGGGGTGCAAGTTCAGATTCATCCTTGACTTTTCTCTATTATTCATTCCATAGAAGTATTTAGCTGACCAGTGTTTTTGATCCGACCTCCATAAAAGCTACAGAAGCCACATCTAGCTCTCCATTCACATAGCCACCCTCATCACCTCTTGCTTGGACTCTTGCAAATGGCCTCTTATGGCTGGGCTTTCTGCCTTTAGTCTCCTTCTCTCTAAGATATCTGCCACATGGCTGTCAAAATGATTTGGTAAGAGAAAAGGTACTTTTGGGTAGGATAGGAGGTTCAGAGCTAGAGGGGACCTTAGAGATCATTTTGTCCAAACTCTCTGTTTTACAGAAGATAAAATTGAGGCCCACTGAGGTAAAGTGATCAAGGTCAGACAGGTAATAAATGGCCAAGGAAATAACTGGCCTCGTCATTCGCCTTCTCAAGAAGCTTCAATGGCCTTCCATAGCCTCATCTTTTTTTTCTTTAATGTGTGCACTTTTATTTGAACTGGTCTTAAGTCAGTGTACAGGCAAAGCTCCTCCCCTCCCCCAAATACTGGCACCAATCTCAAAAAACTCACAAGGAGATTGTGAAATTCACATTTCATTCACATCTATGTTGGGAGCAGGGAGGGAATTTAGGGGGCCATTCATTATGGCTGACAATTTAAAAAAAGGAACTAATATGAAGGCAGAAGATACAAAAAGTTATTTTTAAAGGATTACATAATTTACATGTAAAGCAATACTAGTACCTTCCCCCTGCACCCCAATCTGGACTTTTTGTTAACATAGCTCCTTTGCTCTAGCAGAGGACAGCCTTCACAGAAGCTTGTAACTCTGTAACAATGCATCATACAATATTTGTAATGACCGTTAAAAAAACAAATGTACAGTCAGAGTCCTGAAGACACACTGCAGAACTTTGGGGATGTTTGCCTCCAACATACTTAGACTGCTCATCACCTTCACTATTCCAGTTTTTAAATCCTGAGTTGAGTGCCAAAAAAATAAAGCCATGCCAATCTCATCTCTTTTTTTTTGAGCAATTATCATGTCACACTCTTTGACAAAAAAAAAAATCAAAAAATACAAGCAGTCCATTTAGTAGCATTCGTGGTAGACAATGGAGAGCCCAGATTCATCATACTCCTGCTTGCTGATACGCATCTGCTGGAAGGTGGAAAGAGAGGCCAGGATGGAGCCTTCAACCCAGAGTATTTGCACTCAGGTGGGGCAATGATCTTGATTTCCATTGTGCTGGGAGCTAGGACTGTGATCTCCTTCTGCATCCTGTTAGCAATGCCTGGGTACATGGTAGTACCACAAGGCAATACAGTATTGGCATACAAAACCTCACAGATGTCAACATCACACTTCATGATTGAGTTGAAGGTAGTTTCATGTATTCCACAGGATTCCATACCTAAGAAAGATGGTTGAAAGAGAGCTTCTGGGCATCAGAACCTCTCGTTGCCAATGGTGATAAATGGACCATCAGGGAACTCATAGCTCTTTTCCAGAGAAGAGCTAGATGCAGCAGTGGCCTTCTCCTGCTCAAAGTCTAGGGCGACGTAACGCAGCTTCTCCTTGATGTCATGCACGATTTTCCTCTCAGCTGTGGTAGCGAAATGATACATTCTCTCGGTCAGGATCTTCATGAGGTAGTCTGTCAGATCACAGCCAGCCAGATCTAGATGGAGGATGGCATGGGGAAGGTCATAACCTTCACAGATGGTTACAGCGTGGGTCACACCATCACTGGAGTCCATCACAATACCAGTGGTATGACCAGAGGTGTACAGGGACAGCACAGCCTGGATGGCAATGTGTATGACTGGGGTGTTGAAGGTCTCAAACATAATCTGAGTCATCTTTTCTCTGTTGGCTTTGGGGTTCAGGGGGGCTTCTGTGAGCAGCACAGTGTGCTCTTCAGGGGCCACATGGAGCTCATTGTAGAAAGCATGATGCCAGATCTTCTCCATGTCATCCCAGTTGGTGACAATACCATGTTCAATGGGGTACTTCAGGGTCAGAATACCTCTCTTTTTCTGGCCCATACCCACCATCACACCCTGATGTCTGGGGCACCCAACAATGGAAGGGAAGACGGCCTGAGGGACATCAACTCCTGCAAAGCCAGCTTTGCATATCCCAGAGCCATTGTCAACAAAGAGAGTAGCAATATCATCATCCATGGCAAACTTTGAAGTGGCAAGTTTAAACCCTTAAGAGAGAGAGAGGAGGTGGTGCCGCACCTGGAGGCAGGGGGGAGGCAAGTGCACGCTGGGTGGAGGAGCTCATAGCTACCTTCCTAACCTCTTCTTTTAGGCATTTAAATCCCATACAATGTAGTTCCAGTCTATTTTTCCAGAGTGATTTCATGTCATTCCTCTACCCACACAGTATATTCTAGCCAAACTGGCCTATTTGATGTTTCCTCTAAAAGACATCTCGTCTCTTGCCCTAGGCTAGCCCCATCATAGCAATAGGCTATGCCTCATTTCTGGAATTCAGTCCTGATTCACCTTTGCTTTTCCCCGTTCTCAGCTTCTGTTAAGGCTCAGCTTAGCTGATGCCTCTGAGCTGGGCCTTTCCTGATTCCACCAGATGGCAATACCATCTCCCCATTACTCAACAATCACTTTGTATTGTCTTATGGGTTCATGCTACTCCTTTTCCCCAAACAGAATACAAACTCCTTGAGAGCAGGGATTATTTGGCTTTTGTCTTTGTATATTTTCAGTCTAGCACAGTGCCTGACAAAGAGGGAGACTTAAGAAATGCTCTTGGAATGAACGAGTTAGTGAGCGAATGAATGAATAAATGCCCCTGTGCTTGGGATGCAAGATAAAATTGAAATGGTCCCTTTCTTCAAGGCACTTATATTTTCCTGGCAGATATTACATGTACTCAGATAAGTAAAGACAACCTATTTATTAAGCAATTTCAAGAGAGAAAGAGCCCTAACATCTCAGAGGCAGGGATAGGGGAGATCAAGGAAGGGCTCTTGTTGGAGGTGGCAGCTAAGCTGTGCCTTGAAGGACATAGGTATTCTAGGAAGCTTCCATTGCCATTCAGTGGTATAGGCAAGGTAATACATTTCTTTTCTATGCAAAGGAAAATGGGAAGGCCACTATTATCAGAGAACTTCATTTTGATTGTATTACTTATTCTTAATAGAACCAAAATATAATGCCAATTTGAACATTTTATGTCCTACTTCAATTTCATATAGCTTCCAATAAATGTTTCATGATCTTTACTTCGTTAGTAGAATCATTTCCCCTGTACTGTTACTGGATTTCATACATTTTTTACTCTAAATGTTCTCATTTTAATTTCCAAGACTTTTGACTCAAAAGCATAACAATTTTTCCTCATTTATTTTGTGAGTATAAGTAGAAATGGGGCAGCTAGATGGCATAATGGATAGAGTTATAAACCCAAAGTCAGGGAGACTCAACTTCCTGAGTTCAAATCTGGCTTAAGATACTTATCAGCTGTGTGACCCAAGGCAAGTCACTTAATCCTGTTTGCCTCAGTTTCCTCATCTGTAAAATGAGTTGGAGAAGGAAATGGCAAATTACTTCATTATCTCTTCCAAGAAAACTCCAAGTGGGGTCATGAAGAGTTGGACATAACTGAGATGACTGAATAACAACAACAAACAAGTAGAAATAAAAATATATCTACAAAAGTAATGATATCTGGTAGTTTGACCTTAGATGGGTTTACCTTTTGAGGATAAGGCAGAATGAAAACTGAGTCAGTGGTGGCCCACTGACAATCCATTGGGAGAATTAAATGAAATAGTAATTGTAAAGCGCTTAGTACAGTGCCTGACACGTAGTAATCCCTATTATTAAAAGCCTGGAAAGATGGGCTGAAGCAAAGGACTTGAGATACCAAACAGAGACTGTATATTGCTTCTTGAGTTTGAGAAAGTTATAAGGAAAATGGACTTTTAGGAATAAGAGTCTAATAATGGCAACAATGTCTGGTGTGGGTCAGTGTATCACTCCAGTATCTGCCAAGAAAGCTCCAAATGGGGCCACAAAGAGTCAAACACAGTTGAAATGACTGAACAACAACAATAAAGACCTTGAACCCAGGTTGTCCTGACCCCCAAGGCTGGCTTTCGCTCCAACATGCTGTTTCACAAATACAAAAGTATACACAAAGTATACACAAATGACCACTGTAGGATACAACTGGGATAGAGAGCAAGAAGCATTGGACATTGAATCTGAGTTCATTGGATCTTAGAGTAATCAAATTTTCTTCCTGAGGCAAGAATTCTTCCCATAATACTCTTGATGAGTAGCCATCAAGCTCTAGCCTGAATATTTCAGCTTATTACTTCATAAGACAATCGCCCTTTATTCTGAGCCCAATATCTCTGCTAATGAGACCTAAGTTACACACACACAGTGTGTGTGTATGTATAAGCCACATACAATGACTGACTCATAATGAGCTTGTGATTTGGTAAAACACAAGTGTATTTTAAATGAACTGCTATCACATGAAGTTCCACCCCTTCATCCCCTGTTCCTACAACATTCTATGTATTGGCAACTGGTTTTTGAAACTAAGCTTAGAACTTTACATTAATCCCTATTTAACTTTATTTTGTGAAATGTGGCTCATTGGTCCAGCCTGAAAGACCTTTTTGGCTCTATGAATTTTGTCCAACATTATTAGTATCAGCTTCAGATTCCTTAAGCATACCATTTTCTATGTCCTCATCCAAATTATTGATCAAAATGTTGGATAGAACAACATTTTGGAGTAAGGCCCATGGATTGTTAACTTAGGGCTTCCCCCTAACCAGGCTGACATCAATCCATTATTCAATGTTCCTTAGTGAGAATCATTTAAGAGCACAAAGTTGAGCTAATTTTCCTAATATTTAGCCCATTTTCTCCATCCTGTCCGTAAGCAAATCATGGGAGATTTGTCAAATGCCTTTTTACTATCCAGTTATATGTGTCTATATCATCTATATGTCCCACCAGTCTGGTAGCCCTATCACATGCCCAAGACAATCTGTTTGCTACCTTGTTAAATGATCTCTGCAATCCACTTACCTGTGTTAGTCTTTTGTCCTTCCTTGCCTTATCTGATCTCTCTGGACTTAAACTCTTGCCTCAAAAGGGTAGCAATATTTGTCAGATGCCTTTTGTTTAATAGTACTTCCTGTCCTGTGCCCACCTGGCCAGTCCTATGCCTTGGAGCTTATACTGTATCATCACACAGACACAGACACACACACACACACACACACACACACACTAATACTATCCATACTCTCTAATAAGTTTCTACTATCGCAAAATCTTTAACTGAGCTTGCATTAGGTGAAAAGCACATCAGTCAGGTAATTGCCCTCCCTTGGAAACCAATTCCACTCATTACACTATACAATTTCAATGCTGTTAATTGCATCTCATTTCCAGGCAGAACCAAGATATTAGAAACTCCTACTAATTCATCTCCTGCTGTCAGTAGAAAAACAAATCCAAGACAACACTTTGGTTTCCTGTTCTTTTTTTAAAACAAAAAGTCTCTCCTTACAGCAGGCGCTCTCCTCTCCCATCCAAGTCTATATGAGACACCTCGTTTTCAAGCACCTGAACAGGCACAGCATTAAGAAGAAAAAAACTGAACCAAGAAGCATGTTTCAGAATAATTTACATTTGATAAGAATTTTCAAGCATGATCTTGACTCTTCAGATTAAATACTAAAAGTGATGCCTATAAAAGCAAATTACATGAAGACCAAAACAAAAGGAAGAGACATAAGGTCACTAACAAAATATTAGAATAGAACAGAAAGTCAGAAGGAATTACAGACAAGGAGGGCAGACTTAAAAGTTACATGTTGAGTAGATTACATATTTAAAAAGAAAAGCAAATTTTACTTAATTAATAGGTAGATTCGTGTAAAATGGAAGTGCTTATTTTATTTAATGTTTGCTAAATTCAAAAGGTTTTTCCAAAAAAAGGAAAAAAAATAAAAGACATCATACGATTTTTTATTTCCTGATCCCATACTAACATTTGCCACATGATTAATATTTGGAAACTAATGGCAGATAAAAGTTATATGGAAATGGATGCTTGTCCTACTTCTGAACTGGCAGAAATGTTAACTCTTGTGTGTCTGTGAGTGCCAAGATTGCCAAGTGAGGAGCCAGACAAAGGAGGGCTGAGGCAAGGGGGGAAGGATGGCATGGAATGAAAGTGGGCAAGGACAAAAGAAGGGGAGAGAGGCTCATAGTAGTCAGGGTAGAGCAGGCAGTCTGGGGCCATGGCCACAGTTTGGAGAAGGGAGATGTATTGATACAAGAGGTAAGAATGAAGCAGTGGGCTGGAGGAAGAGAGTTAGGTGAAGCATTTAAAGACTCAGACAGGAAGTAAAGGTGTACTCAGAATACAGTTATCATCATGACTTACCCCACAGTGGTTTCAATATATCTTAGGCTGGTATAAGAAATTAAATGGGAATTTTGGAGAGTTTTGTAGAAGCCATAGATGACATGCAAAGGTCAGTGGACAATACAGAGCCTATAACTAAATACTTAGCCCAAATTTTACAATAAGGTATTGTAGCCACCCCATAAAAAAGGAAAAAAATGCGAGGCAGAGCCAAGATGGCAGCTGGAAAGCAGGGACTTGTGTGAGCTCCCCCCCCGCCAGATCCCTCCAAAAACTTATAAAAACGGCTCTGAATAAATTCTAGAACTGCAATACCCATGAAATAACAGAGGGAAGCAGGGCTTCAGCCCAGAAAAGCCTGGATGGTCATGGGGTAGGGTCTATCACAACAGAGCTAGGAGCGGAGCAGAGCAGAGCCCAGTGTGAGCTGCGCTAGGACCAACCAGACTGGGAGCTGGGCGGAACAGGCCCTAGTGCCCTGAATCAGTGAGCTGAGGCAGTTGTCAGACTTCTCAACCCACAAACACCAAAGACAACAGAGAAGGTTAGTGGGAAAAGCTGCAGGGAACAGAATGAAGGGAATTTGTGGTTTGGCAAACACCCCGGGGGCAGTGGGAGTGGTGCAGCTACAGAACTACAGCTACAGTTGCTTCCAGCCCCAGGCCCACCTGGTGGGAGGAATTAAGTAGTGGATCAGAGCAGGAGTGCAGAGGCTGCTTAAGATCTGAGTTGCAATCCAGGTTGGCAGTTCTTGGGGGAAGGAGCACTAGTGTGGCAGAGCTTTCTGTGTAGAAGTAGCTCTGAAAACAACAACGCAACCCTTCAAGCTTGAGACAAAGTACTCTCTACTCTACAAGCAGTCATACCCTGATGAAAAACTCAAGGCTCAAGTAGTTGGCTGGAAACATGGCCAGGCAGTGAAAATGGACTCAGATTGAGACTCAGACTTTGGAATCTTTCTTTGGTGACAAGACCAAAACGCACAGCCAGAAGAAGTCAACAAAGTCAAAGAGCCTACATCAAAAGCCTGCAAGAAAAACATGAACTGGTCTCAGGCCATGAAAGAGCTCAAAAAGGATTTGGAAAAGCAAGTTAGAGAAGTAGAGGAAAAATTGGGAAGAGAAATGAGAGTGATGCAAGAAAACCATGAAAAACAAGTCAATTACTGACTAAAGGAGACCCAAAAAATACTGAAAAAATACTGAAGAAAACAACACCTTAAAAGATAGACTAACTCAAATGGCAAAGGAGCTCCAAAAAGCCAATGAGGAGAAGAATGCCTTGAAAGGCAGAATTAGCCAAATGGAAAAGGAGGTCCAAAAGACCACTGAAGAAAATACTACCTTAAAAATTAGATTGGAGCAAGTGGAAGCTACTGACTTTATGAGAAATCAAGATATTATAAAACAGAGCCAAAGGGATGAAAA
>CM053626.1:15166415-15221745 GCA_028646595.1 Phalanger gymnotis | reverse complement strand
TAAATTCCGTGCTAAGAAAAGCAGAGGCTCTTATTAGAGCTGGCAGGAACTCCAAAGGTCTCCTGGTCCAACCCCACAAAATGGCACATTCCACCCTCAAGAAGCATACACTGTCAGGCGATGGGGAGACTAGCAGAGTGTGGCCACGATTCTGTGACTTCATGGGCTGGAATGGCATTATTTGGAACACGACCAGCTTCCCCCAAACCCAGCTATTGCTGTTTATTTGGCAGATAGAAGGCTGGTTACCCTCTATTTGGGAGCAATCAGAAGCATTCTCTAATCACACTGAGCGACGTGTAATGAAAAACTCAGCCCAAGAAAGCCTACCTGATCAGAAAGATAAATACTTTTCATAGAAAGGCCATGTTTAGCATGATAAAAAGAGCAATTCGCTTTTCCAACTTCCTCTTTTTTTCCCTGATTCCATCCTGTCAGACAAAATAGCAGTCACACGTGAAATATTTTTAAACTCAAGCTGGCAGGTTTATGGAAAATTACTCTAAATGTCTTTGAGCTCAGACCAACTCTCCCAGCTCTAGATTATTCATGATAAGCATGAGTTCCAAGTCTTGGCATTGTCAGGTTTTCCTATTAATTGTTAATGTAACAGCTAAGTCTCCCCGGGGTGTGTGTTATTTTCTCATTTATAAAATCACAAGCCTTGGGATAATCCCTCATTAGATCAATAATCTCCTCATCAAATAAAGGCAACATGGTCCTAGTGATGTGCACAGTAGGTAAACACTGCAAAAAATGCAGCATCCTTATTAATGGGTGCACAGGTTCTCCTAAATTATGGTAAAAATGAAATAGATAATTCCCTGGTGGCTGACACCATTCCTTCTGCTTGGAAGGAATTCCCACTTGTCCTCAGCCCTTTGTCATTTCTCTCCCTCTCTCTCTCCCTCTCTCTCTCTCTCCGTCTCTCTCTCTCCGTCTCTCTCTCTGTCTCTCTCTTTGTCTCTCTCTCTCTCTCTCTCTCTCTCTCTCTCTCTCTCTCTCTTTCCTAGATTCCTACTCCTTCAAGGCTTAATTGGATGCCACCCTTTCCATGAAGTTTTCTGGATTTCCCTCTCCCTTGTTGGATCACTCATGGCTCTTTTTCCTAGAGCCCACTGCCCCTGAGATGTTGCCATGGAAACGTGATGGGCTGTCCCACTTGGATACATATTTCATGAATCTTTATGTAAGTCATCCCTCTGGTAGATTGTAAGCTCTCTGAAAGCATAGGCTGTGTCTTATTATTAAGCCCCCAGCCTATGTCTTGCATAAGCATGATAGGCACTTAATGGAAGTTACTTTCAGAAATGCAGGATCTAAGTTGGAAGGAATCTCAGGGTTCAACGTGGAGAAACGGGTGAAAGCCATAAGGAATGATGTAGCCTCACAAGGGCGCTAGGTGGCGCCAGAGCGCAAAGAGCTCTGGCCTGGGAATCAGGGAGACCTGAATTCAAAACGGACCTCAGACACTAGTTCTGTGAACCAGGGCAAGCCAGTTAACCTCTGCTTACCTCAGTTTCCTCAACTGTAAAATGAACGTCATAAGAGCACCTATCTCATAGATGAGATACTATAAGTACAGTGCTTAGCTCGGTGGCACACAGTAGGTGCTTAATAAAAGTTTGTTCCCTTTTTGCTCTTCCCTTCATGAGATCATAGATTTAGAGCTGGAAGGGGTATTTAGTGGCCATTGGATAAGAGGAGGAAACCAAGTCCCAGATTATTTAAGTGACATGCCCAAGATCTCACAGCTGTAAGTCTCTGAGGTAGGATTTGAACCTGGATCTGCTACTCCTTCCATGCTCTCATCACTGCCTCTCTCGAGGGATATCTTCCTAACTGTTAGGACTATAACAAAGCATAACGAGTGTCTTGAGAAGAGGGTCCCCATCACTGGACATATTCAAGCATAGAGGCTAGAGGAGAGCACTGGCGTTGGCGTCACGGGACCTGCCCCTATTGCTTCCCACCCGGGTGATATTGGGTAAATTGTTTCATTTTTTGGGGACACAGTTTCGCCTTCTGTAAGATGATGACATTGGATTAGTCAGCCTCTGAGGACCCATCTAGCTCTAAATCTGTAATTCTTTGACATGTGTATCTTAGACATGTGCTATTTATATGGTTTGATGTATCGTACGAGACTGTATCTATGGCTTAGCAATGAAACGCCCTACTATACAGGGGCATATCTTCCTTATTTAATGAACAGTGTGGGTGTCCAATAAACAGTAAGAAAATCACCACACCACAGTGATTGACTGCGGAGAACCCCCTTCCATGAAACTTGATGAGGATTGGTAAAAGCTAAAAGCACACCAGTCTTAATTTCCTTAAAAAGGCCAAAGGGAAACAAAACTCTTCAGAAAAATAACCAAGTCATTCTCTATGGCTTTTCATTAACTGTCTCTATGACTTCAGGAGTCCTGTTCCTCTGCTCTACTTTGGAGAGGCTGACAATGAGGCCCAAACACCTTATTAAGCTTGATCCTCATGGGGCCATATCCCATTAATACAGTGGAAGGAAGAATAGAATCTGCTGACTGATTTCTTGCCCTGTTCTGATTCCAAGTCTTTTAATACCAGACTCTTGGTCATCTCTTTCATTCTGCAACCTAATCACGACCCCCATCACATTCTCATTCTTGGAGCTTACCTTGTGAAGTCTCAGATCCATTACCTTTCATATCAGGGTAGACAGGGGGAAGAATTTCTGAAGCAATAAAATCCCTCCCTGCCCCTACCCCAATTGAGAATTAAAAAGGGGGATGAGTGAGGAAGAGTTCTCTTTCCCCCTACCTTCAACACTGATGCCTTGTAAGGGTACAGGAAAGCTAGGGCTGAGATGAAACCTGCAGCAGAATTGTTGGATCTCTATATTCAATCCGTTAACAATATTTATTGAGAGTTAACTCTGTGATTGGCAGTGAAGTAGGCGCTATGGTGGCAACTAAGAACTCTAAGAGAAGAAATGGGCTATGATTTCATTAGGATTTTCATTGCCTGAGGGAGAAAACAGAAGCAGTCTATGTTCATATATACATGTGCCGTCTCCTTTTCTAGCTCATTTTACAGATGAGGCAATGAGGTAGCCAGGGTTAAGTGTCTTGCCCAGCATCACACAGCTAGTAAGTGTCTGAGGCCGGATTTGAACTCATGAGGATGAGTGTTCCTGATTCCAAGCCTAGTACAATATCTGCTGCTCCAGTAAAATCCCTTTAATTTGGTCTCATTCCTGGGTCTGACTCTCCAGGCCACTGTTTGAGAGAAAATGCCAAAGCTAGTTGTCCAGGGAGAAATGAATGATTCTGGGCACTCTTGACATATGTTGGGTGGGCAGTCAAAATTCTGGCCCCAAACGTCTCTCTCCACCAAGCAGACTTTTGTTACTAAAGGGGACATATGAGCAGTAGCACACATAATGAATGTGCTATTTGCCGTCACAGTTACCGCTCAGCCTCTATTTAACTTACTTTGCTAATGGTTTCCAGGTAGCCTTCAGTACAAAAGTCACTAAAGAAAACTATATTTTGCCTCCTCTAATGTGGTCTGGATATACTAGAGACCGTAAGAGTGTCTCTCATAAGTGCAAGTTAATGACAGCCATTTTGATTAGCTTTGCCAAGAATTAATTATTTTAACCATTAATATTAGAAATAAATTAACACATGGTCAAGTGTATTTCTCAGGTTGTCTCTAGATGATCAGTGCTAAGAAGCCTGGAAAAATGTAAAATAAATCTTTTGTGGGTAAATCCCCTGATATTATAATCTGACTACTAATGAAAGAATTTCTGCTATTATAGGATTACTTTTAAAATTTTTGTCCAAACCTGTGGTTTTATTGAAATTCAGGCAGCTGTTGTTGTTCAGTCATGTGTGACCCCTTGTGACCCCAGTCGGGATTTTCTTTGCAAAGATACCGGAGCAGCTTGCCATTTCCTTCTCCAGCTCATTTTACAGAGAGGAAACCGAGGCAGGAAGGCTTAAGTGACTTGTTCAGGGTCACAAAGCTAGTAAGTGTCTGAGGCCAGATTTGAACTCAGAAAGATGAGTGGCCCTCATCCCCATGCTCAGCACTCTGTACTATGGCGCCACCTAACTGCACTTTCATTGAAACTCTTGGTGAGAAAATGTCTTTCGTTTTAGAGAGATACCTAGGGCGCTGACAGCTTAAATCACGTAGATTTAGATCTGAAACAGTCTTTAGAGGCCATCGAGTCTAGCCCCCTCATTTTTATAGATCAGAAAACTGAAGCACACACAGGTTAAGTAACTTAAGAAATTCAGCAACCACAGGACCAGCAGAAGCAAACAATTATGAGCCAGATCGAAACTGAACAGAGCATTATCCAAAAGCAAATAGGCGAGGCTCCAGAGAGCACCGACTGCCAGAACAGCATTCACCACACAAGGCCAGCGAGCACCAGAATTAGCTGGAACATCACGGTGACATCATCAGAAAATGAAGAAGGTTCTGCAGTCAGCTGGAGCCATGAATGGCTCCTCTTTGTATGAATCCTGTTCACATGTGTTTCCTAAGGATGTGCCAATTCACATGTACACTCTGGTCATTAATGTTTCCTAAGTGTATGCCTCCCAAGTGTGTTTCCTAGACCTCTCCACTTTTCTCATTTTCTGTGTAGGACAGTCTGCCTCAGATTTGTGGAGGCTTTGTTTATTTTCTTACTATGTTATTTCATTAAATGCCTTTGCTGTGAATTAATTGTCTTTTGGTTGGCTAGTAAAAGTAAATACATCAGTGAGGGCTTATGAGCTTTATTTTTGTTGTTGTAGAGTAGATATAGACTGACTGGGAACCTTGAAATCAGTTTCCTTTTTCTAAGGGTCGCCCCATATGCAAAAGGAGGAGTTCCCAAGACGTTTCACATTTTTTAGCAGCTTTCCGTTTGCTCTTATTATCCACCGAAGCTTTCAGACTTGGCTGTCAGGTCACATCAGTTAAGACACACACTTAGGAGGTGCTTATCACGCAAACACAACTAATCTGCTTTTCTTCTCTTTAGCTCGGCTGCCTGTATAGCCTTCCAGAGCAATAAGATTCAATAAACTTGGCTCTTATAAAAAATTGAGTTAGATTATGGCAAATTATTACTTCACCCACCTCAGATATCTCCAAGGATTAGAGCCTTGTGCTATAGAAACACAAACCTGCTTAACGGAAAGAGATGCTCTTGTTTTGTTTTGAGGGGAAGACACATGTTAAGATTGGCCAGCTTTGTGCAAATAGCTGAATGTGAGCATGAGCTCCCTTATTAGTACATTTTGAATATTTCATTAGATAATGAGATAAAGCCTGCATTTACATCCCTCAGGCTTGGAATAATGTGTTCATGGGAATGAACCTTGCCTTCTTCAAAACCCAAAGGCAAGCTACTTCTGTCTCCCTCAGGTGGCTCTTAAATCTTAAATGATGACCCAAGAATTCTAAGGAGATATAGATGAAATCAAAGGCCGCATAGCAGGAATCCATTGCAAGAGCAAAGATAATCATTCAGCAAATCTCTAGGAGATATCTGTTTGATAAGGAAACTAAGAATAACATTTGGGATGGCTTTAGCCAATATTTAATTCAATTAGGCAAATACGTATTTAGGGCATATTATATGCAGGGCACTGTGCTAGGGAAACCAAGCCCATTAGAGACAGTCAGTGGCCTCAAAGAGCATTCCATTTACTGCAGAAAAAAACATATGCAGAGAGAAAGACTCTAAACACTGAGTTGGTAAGCACACAATTGAGGCACAAAGAAAATATAATTATACAGCAGGAGTAGTGCAAAGGAAGGAAGTACAGAGCCATAGCTAAGGTGAGGCAATCATGGCTTTGTCCTGGGTGCCACAGTTTTATGGGTAATAAAAGTAGAAGGAATTTCACCGGTGCTCCAATCATAGCACCTCTTCAGCCTGAATAATTAAAGTAAAAGATAAATAAGCTAAATTAAAACCAAACTAAAAAAGTAAAAGAGAAAACTCCATGAGGAATATACTCCTCCCCCACCCCTGCCCAGCTAAACATACTCCTCCCCTTACCTTCATCTCCTGACTCATTTTTCAGTAGTGTTTCTATATGAGAGGCTACACCCTCAATTTGGCTTTCCTTAGCAATGACCTCATGGAACTTTGGGACGTGTTTTGACAAGCCAACATGCATTTATTCAGTCTTCATTGGCTGCCAAAACTGCACTAAGTCCTAGGGAATACGAAGAAAAATGTTCTTGCTACAGTGGACCCCCCCCCCCCCCGACAACTCCATCCTTGACTGCTCCAGCACTGCCACCAACCCCAAATGTTAGCTCTACTCTGGGAATGTGTTTGTAGGTCACAAAGAAAGGAGATCATTACATCACTATATGGATTACAATACTTCAGTGAACTACAGTGGTACTCAGAGTTTTAAAATCTGGACATGTTTTCAAAGAGTATCTCTGATTTTATGTGGATTTCTGGGTTCACAGAAAACTATAGTTGCTGATGGATATTTCAAAGACAGATATCTACATAAGTCTAGTAGATTAATCAAAGGTGTGCTCCTCCTATGTTCCTACCTCCCCATCCCTGACCCATAGTCACCACTATTTAGTCACAGGAGATGCATGAAGGGTTCAAGTCTACATGGTTACTGCCGCCATCTTGTTCTCCATAACAAAAACTTCATTGGAAGTGTGAGGCAGCTGAGAGGGGCAAGTGAGTGGGAGAGTCAGACAGTGGTGACATCCAGTGTCCTCTAAAGGTTCTTGAAGTCCTATCACTAGGTAGATTTTAATGCCTTAATGAATGATACGGTCCTGACATCTGAGCTCTGTTTCCTAAAGAGTATCTTTGATTTCATCTCGATGCTTCTGTTTCCTAAAAGGGATGTTTTGGGGTAGGAGGGAGTAGCCTAAGGGAACAAAGATTTGGAGTAGCAATAATGGTAGCAGCAAATAGCAGCTCTCTTACTTCCATTCCCTTTAACTGGGAGAGATCCAAGACATAAGAGCAAGTGCCCCCCATAGTGCTGTATCCTTCCTTCATCTTATACTCCCCAGCTCTATTATTCATCATGGTTGAGAAGGTCTGCACCTGGACTCTTTTTGTCAAAGCATTGGCTTAACTGTATTTCCTCTGGACGCCCATCTTTGCTCAAGCTTTATTTCCATTCAAGGATGCTGGCAGCCAGTCTTTCCTCTTGTAAGTACTCCTTCTTTCTCCCCTGGCTCTGTGCCCCTCTCCCAGGCAAACAGACCACGAGCGCTGATTTTATCCTTTATTTAAAAAGAGCAGAGGCCAACCAAAGACTAGGTGTTAGATTGAGAGAAAAAGTATTATCAGCCCATAGGAAATTAGTTTAGAGAGATTTTATACCAAAGACTTTTTTGAGAGCGCAGAAAAATGTGAAGTCTAATTACTTGGCTGAGCTTGAGCTGCCTTTTCAGCTTGTACTAGACTTTCGCTCAACACAAACTGCTCCCCCTTGCATACAAAATGAGCCTCATTAATTCAGCTTTCCTTCCAAGTCCACTGGGAGAAAGCTGAAGTAAAACTGGGGGGCAAAGTCTTCCCTTTGCAACCATGTCCATGTGTTAGAGGCGATGCTCTGACCCTGCCTCTCTCTGCATGGACAAGGGTTCTTTCTGCTCCTGTTGGGCCGCTAGGCCAAGCCTGGAACTAAAGGACCCTCTGTGCTTAGAAGTGTTGTCTACCCTGGGAAATGTGCTACATGAGGGAGCGCCTACTAATAAGAACCATACAGAATTCCAAAGCCATTTAAAGGAAGCCGCATGCATTTACCTTTCCCCATTCCCTTCCTCTGGGTGTGGGGAGGGGTTGGATGATAAAAACTAATATGAGCTATACAGAATTCCAAAGCCATTTAAAGGAAGCCGCATGCATTTACCTTTCCCCATTCCTTTCCTCTGGGGGTGAGGAGGGGTTGGATGATTTTTTTTTAAAAAAAGCTTGATTCTAGGATCATAGCTTTAGAGGCAGTAGGGATCTCAGAGGCCATCTAGTCTGCCTGTCCTACCCCCTCACCTAGTTTTCATTCTTTTTTTTTTTTGGAGGGGGGAAGGCAGGGCAATTGGGGTTAAGTGACTTTCCCAAGGTCACATAGCTAGTAAATGTGTCAAGTGTCTGAAGTCAAATTTGAACTCAGGTCCTCCTGACTCCAAGGCTGGTGCTCTACTCACTGAGCCACCTACCTGCCCCCCCACCCAGTTTTCAGATGATGAAACTGAGGCCCAGAAATGAAAAGCTATTCCCTCAATTCCACAGAGGCAACAAACTTGAGATATTAACAAATGCCAGATTTGGTTATTAAAACAAACACATTTTTTAACTAATGACAAAGAACTCTGCCTTAGTTCTTGGAGGAAACACTCTAGGTGTTTGCTTGGTAAACATAGTGCAGTGGAATGAGTGCTGAGACTTAGAGTGTGATGTGATCCGGTTCCACTGCTATGTCTGACACAAGCTGTGTGCCCACAAACAAGTGACTGAACCTCTCTCAGGCTTTGTTCTTTTGATGGGCTGGGCTTTGATTGCTGGCAAAATTCTAGTTTGTGTTCTGGGAGAGTTAGTTAATGAAAAGCCAGAAAATGAAGCAGAGATCAGATATTTGTAATAATATCGATGATGCATACAACACAGTGCATGGCACAAAGGAGTTGCTTTATAAATATTATTATGAGCTATCACAGGGTCCTCACAGCTTTATCAAGAACAGACCATGACAATCTAACTTCAGTTCCCTGTTTGATGGGGTACCTAGATAGGTAAATCTGGGAAATGTTGTAGATGTGTTTTACCTAGATTTTAGGAAAACATTTGACAAAATCTCCTGTTATAGAAAGAAAAAGACATCGAGAGTTTTGTGCTAGAAAATGCTAGAGACAGATGGACGCAGAAGAGTTTGGATGGTATAGCTAAAGGGCCAGAGCAGAAGAGTCGTCATGAATGAGTCAACGTCAGAAAGTCACCAGTGGAGGACCCAAGCTATGGTTGACTCTGTGCTAGTTAATATTTTTTTATCAATGACTTGGATAAAAACACAGATGTAATGCTTATCAAATTTGCAGATGAGACAAACTGCGATCTTCAACACTTTGGGAGAGAATAATAACCATATCTAAGTGTGTGGGGGGAGAGAACTTGCTCTACGTTATGGCAGGTGGCGGAGCTAGGAACAGTGGGTGGGAATGACCCAAAAAAGCCTTGATGTAAGGAAAAAAATCTAAAACTGTCAAGAATATGGAACGAGGTACCTCAGGAGAAGGTGGATTCCCATCTTTGTGGTGAGGGAGTTAAAGCCTCCTTAAAGCTTTTGAACGGTTGGGATGTCAAGCATACTGTAGAGCAGAGTTGTTCTGTGGATGTGCAGCCCACAGCACTCCTAAGTGGGGCTGGAACCAGATTAAGAGGTATTTGGGAAATGCCTAACAAAATAAATAAAAAAATGTAATAGAACATGGATAATGTGAATGTGTGGTTTTCTAGGGCACTATGTAAATGACAGAGAACTTCATGTAAGCTTTAGTGGCTCGTCTTCCATCGGAGATGAACATCTGTCTGCTCTGGAGTGCGCTGTCTATGCAGCTGCTATTTGGACCAGATGGCCTCTAAGTTCCTTGAGCAACTCTGAGCTTCTATGATTCTGTCAAACTTCGGTTTACTTAAGGAAATTGTCACGTCTAAATTTCTTTTTTGTCCTAGATGCTTAAATTAAGTACCAATTTTTTAAATTTAAGAGCCTAAGGATCACGCAGTGTCCTCAACATGCACAAGGAGTCCCTGAAACCACAGGGAGTGAGTCGAATGTGTGGATCAGGAGTAGAACATAGCCTCAGGAAGAAATCATCTGGAGCCTCTGCCATTACCAGTCTGATTACTTTCCTTAACTCTGGTTTCTTGTTGCTAATGTAGGTTGTATCTAAAATTAAAATAAATTACTTAATTTTTACATTAAAATGAACAATTTCCATAATGTCGGTTTTTATAAAAAAATTAATGAAACTCAAAACAAACCGATAGCAAAGCTCAGCTATGAACTCTGAAGAGGGAGGAGAGAAGGAAGAGAGATGGGAGTGGGGAGAGGAGAGAAAGGAGGGAGGGAGGGAGGAAAGGAGTGAGAGAGGGAGGGAGGGACAGAGAGAGAGAGAGAGAGAGAGAGAGAGAGAGAGAGAGAGAGAGAGAGAAAGAGAGAGAGAGAGAGAGAGAGAAAAGAAGAAGAAGAAGAAGAAGAAGAAGAAGAAGAAGAGAAGAAGCAGCAGCAGGAGGAGGAGGAAGAAGATAAGAGAAGGTAGAGGAGACAGAGTAAAGAAGAGAGGAAGGAAGGAAAGAGATGAGGGAGAAGGGGACAGAGAGAAAGAAGAAAGGTGGGGAGGAGGAGGAAACATTTACTGAGCACTCACAATGTTCCAGACAATGTGCTAAACCCAGGAGATACAGACACCAGAAAGCATGATAATTCCTGGCCAAAGGCGCTTACATTCTGATGGGAGAAGATAGCACACAAAGGGGGGCTGTAAAGGGGGAAATGAGGTAAAAACCAGGGCCCTAGCAAGATAAACCCAACACTCACCTATCAGAGCTGAGGGACCTAGTGGCAGAGTCTAGGTTAAGGATGGAAGGAAGCAAAGGTGCTTATCTGAGTAGGTAAAGAAGAGCATGGAGTGATCTGGGATGTCATTACAAGATGATTATTTTCAGAAGCAGATTAGAAGAAATTCATACCAATAGCAATGCCTAAGACTTAGAGGCAAGATGGTGCACTAGGTAGGATATTCATTTTTGGTCAAAAAGACCTGTTTGAGTCCAGCTCTTGCCACATACTGGGGGAAGCTAGGTAGAATGGGGCTGGGGCTGGAGTCAGGAAATCTCTTCCTAAGCTCAAATATGGCCTCAGACACTTACGAGCTGTGTGACCCTGGGCTAGTCATTTCATCCTGTTTGCCTCAGTTTCCTCACCTGTAAAATGAACTGGAGAAGGAAATGGCAAACCACTCCAGCGTCTTTGCCAAGAAAACCCCAAACAGGGTCATGAAGAGTCGGATATAACTGAGCAATGACTAAATAACAGTTGCCACATACTAATTGCGTGACCCTGGCCAAGTCACCTAACTTCTTAATGCCCCAGGTAAGAACTCCCTAAAAAGATAAGTTGCAGAGCAATGGCTGATGGGCATTGGTCATTCATAGAGGGAGTTCCTTTCACCGACGAAAGTGAAGGCTTGTCTTCAAAATAAAAACAAATCATGAAATTTAAATAGAACATTAAAGTTTGCAAGATATTTTATATACAGCATCAGAACCGTGGAGGGTTGGGCAGTGTAGACGTCATCCCTGCCCCCACTTTACAGATCAGGAAACTAAATCTCAGAGGGGTTAGAGGCCTTGCCTCTGCTCACACAGTAAGAGGGACGTAGGTCTTCTTGATTTCAAGTCTAGCACTCCATCCTCTACATTTGTTTCTATGGTTCAGTCGTGTCCGACTCTAGGCAACTCCATTTGGGGTTTTCTTGGCAAAGATGCTGGAGTGTTTTGCCATTTCCTTCTCCAGTTCATTTTACAGATGAGGAAACTGAGTGTGAAGTGACTCGCCCAGGGTCTCACAGCTGGTAAGTGTCTGAGGCCAGATTTGAGGCCAGCACTCCGTACACTGCACCACCTAGCTGCCCTATCATCTAGATTATTCTTCCCCTAAACCGAGAAGAGATGGGTAGCTAGGTGGACCAGTGAATAGAGCACTGAACCTGGAGTCAGTAAGATCTGAGTTCAAATCTGTCCTCAGACACATACTAGCTGTGTGACCCTGGACAAGTCCCTTAACTGTCTTTGCCTCAGTTTCCTCATCCCTTAAGCTGGCAGCCTCTCTTTGTTAGACTCCTTGCTGAGTCATGAATCCAGTCTGTTCTTGACTCCCAATGAAGCAGACACTATGGCTGATCCAAGGTTGCCTTTTAGGCACTCAACCGAAGCTCGGAGCTCTTGCTGTCACAGGGTAGCGACTTGACCCTGGTTGAAGCTGTGGATGCTTCTCTCCCCTCTCTCTCCTAAGATGTAGAGCTAGAATACCTTACTCTGCTTTCTCCATTTCCCTCCCTTCTCAATTCAAGTTATAATTTGTAAGTGGGCCATGGTCAGAGATCCTTGGCCCGAATTCTTGTGCAATCTATATTGAAGGTCTTTTCTTCCTTAGTCTAAGGTCTTTTGATTCATTGCTTGATTAAGCAATATTCTCATCTAGATCAGGTATTAGAGCCAAAACGAGTTGGGATAATTTCAATTCCACCCTTTTCTTACCATCCTTATAGCTTAAAACTGCACTCCGACTTTTGGGGCACCCTATACCTAAAATGAAAGGGTCAGACTAGATGGTCTCTGAGGTCCCTTCCAGCCCCCATCCCGTTGATCCTCCAGTACTATCATTTTCTCTTTAACTTAAAAGAGAATACTTCTGATATTTATTTTATTAGGGTTTTCTCCCTTCTTGTGGGTCTTTGACAGCAGCCCTGAAAGTCAGGGCATCAGTGGCATTCACAAGCCACTACTGGGACTGTACTTGAGTAAAACAAATGCATCTCCAAGTCCATCTTTCCCATCTAATGTGACAAAAATTCCTCTGAGGCTTTATTTATGCAACTTGTATCTTCAGTCTTAAAATCTGGTAATTTGATTTCACAAAGACCTCAGGCAGCTAAGTGTTTATTTTATGATCCCAGACCCCATCAAAGGAATATTCTAACTGATTCTCATGTTGGCCTTTGGGTAAATGGAAAGATGTGATATGGAAATGCCTCCTGTTTCATGGTGAGGGGAAGGAAGAAGAAGATGGGAAGAATAGGTCAGTTGTTGATGATTCATCAGTCAATTTCATTGCTAAGTTTTAATTATTATTTTCAATATTCTTTGACTTTTCTGTTATTAATGATGGGCACAAAATGTGACCATAGGATCATAGATTCAGAGTCGGAAGGGACCTTAAAGCTCATTGAGTCTGACTCTCTTCATTTTACAGATAGGGAAACTGAAGCACAGAAAGATTAAGTGATCCTTCCAGGGTCACATACTACATGTATGTATATATGTATATGCATATGTGTATGTATATGTGTATGTATATGTATATGTACATACATATATGTGTGTGTGTATGTAAAACAGGTGGTAGAGTGTGTATTATACTTGAAGTCTTGCACTTGTAGTTAGAGGACCTGGATTCAAGTCTTAGTGCTACCATTTGCTGGCTGTCCATGTACTTATCTGTGCACGCATTTAAGATCAACAGGGATGGGCACTATTTTGTATTTTTACCTTTATCTCACTAGCACCCAGCACAGTGCCTTGCTTATAGGTGGTGCTTAATAAATGCTTGTTGAATAAAACTCTAATTGCTTTGGGGAAAGGAGTGACAGCATATGATAAATATCATCTGTTAATCATATTTCTTGTGTTGTAGCTCCCATGCTAAGATCAATGACCACTCTAGCTAAAAGGGATGTATTTCTGCTGTTGCAGAAAATGCTGTTGAAAATGAGTTTAAAATACCCTTGTAAAGACAATGAGTCTTTATAAAATTTTAAAAAAATAACTGTTAGGAGCAGCTGATTCAAAGAGTGTACAGACCTCTGGGCTAGATGACCTCTAAGGTCCCTTCTGGGTCTCTTCTAAGGCTCTAATTTCCAATCTGACCTCTGATATGATACTTATCCTCCGAATATGTCATGTTCATCTTATCTCCATACTTTTCTCACATCATTCTCCTCATTAGGAATTCCCTCTGAATTTAAATGCTACATATAATTCCAGGTGTTGCTCGTATTCCTCCAGTCATCTTTGAACCTCCCCCCTCCCAATATGGATCATACTTATTGTCGGCACTAATCATTTGATATTTCACATAAGAATCCTTGTATTAGATCGGTATTGGATCATTAATGCCTACCAGTGGAGCCTACGTAGTTGCTAGTGAACAACTTGGATAAAAACGTGCTTATGAAATTTGTTGATGCCATAAAACTAAGAGAGACAGTGGACATGGTAAATGACAAAATAAGGATTTAAAAAATATCCATTAGCGAGAACATCTGACAAATCAAAGTGACATTTACAAAATACAAGTCTGACCTTGACAATGATGATAATAATGCTATTGATGATACTAGTGTTCGTACTGATGGTGTCGATATCAACAATGGAAATAGACAATGAAGAGAAACTGGCAAAAAGATGTCTTCATTCAATGTATCTGTGATCTTAGCATCTGAAGTGAACCTTCCCTAAAATCTAGGAGCCTCCTATTGAACAAATCCATATCTGATCAGTTCTACAGCATCACTTAGCGTACCCACCCGCTGACTCTTGCCCTCAATACATGACTGGTCTACCACCTTGCCAGCTGTGCGTTTCACTGACAATATCTCTCATATCAGTTCTTAGATGCATTATACCATCGTATGTTGCAACGTGGAGACACATATTGAGGAAGAAGTTCTAAAGTACAGGAAGGAAGTTAATTTCATTCTCTTGCACCTCATTTATTGAATATTCATGGTCACCCTTCACTGCTAAAGTAACCAGGCATCTACATTCTTGAGCATATCTCTCTATCCAGATTCTCATATGGAAGGAAGATTGATACTGTGCCTTGATGAGTGAGGGATTTACATACACATACACATCTATCTATCAGGTGGCATTAAAGGTTTATTCTACATAACTATTACTGTAGATTATTCAATAATATTTTCTCTTTCCATTCTTCAATTCCTAATATAGAAAATCTAAATCCATTTTGGAGAAACCCATCAGATACTTCATTTTACTGTACAGTGCATACAAATGAAAAAGTATGTAATCCAGCCAAGGTGCTGATCCAGCAGTATATGTATACAACGATAAACAATGAGCTTGTGGAAATTTCTCCCCCTCCAACCCACACTGCACCAACACACTCTTTTTCTTTAGAATGCATTGTTAATTGACACCTGGGTGAGAACTACATGGTGTCTCATTGTATCTGATCATTGTGTTCTTCAGAACCATTTGTAAGTGGATACGTTGGTAAGAGGCACAGTGTCATTGCACGTGGCTTATAGCTGCATTTCATTTTCCTTTAGAACCTTTTGTTTGCTAACTCATTTAAAAGAACTACACAGTGGCCAATCCCAATAACTAAACATTTCCATTTTTTCTTTTTGTCCTTTAGAACATTCCATTCTTTTTGTTGGTAGAAACTTTGATAAGAACTGCTCAATGGGATAGCACAATGGCTAACAACATCATTGTATTCTTTTTTAGAACCTTCACAGAATCTTTGGTCAGCTGATATGTTGAGAAGAACTACACAGGAGTGAATCACAATGGCTAACTATACAGTTATGTTGAATTTTCCTTTAGAACTTTTTCTCAGCAGATGCCTTGAGAAGAACTGCATAGTGGCTAACAGCTATATTTTATAGTCCTCCCAGCTAGTCTTTAATTAGAAATGGAGAAAAGGAATAAAAGGGACCATTGCTTGCCAAAATGGTATCCTACGCTTGTGAAGACAGCATTTTTTTTCCTGCATAAAAAGAAAATGTCAGTTTATTGCTCACTATCTCAGAGACAGGTCTATCAGTGTGATATACCTGAGTGCCTAAGTTAAAATATTTAGGAGCATAATCTAAATGGAAATGAGCATTGCTAGATTTTTAAAGACAATGGTTCTTTCCATATACACAAACTAGCTTGGGTCTTCTAATGGGAATGTCAATAAAACCCAAGACTTGACTTTTCTTTTTCCCACTTAAGTCAGAACTATCTATCTAATTTATATGGTACCAGATTTAGAAACAGAAGGCCGATGGTCAACTCCCTATTTTGTTACTTACTAAATGCTGGACATTAGGAAATCACTTTATTTCTCTGGGCCCAATTTTCATTATCTGTATCATGATGGATTAGATTAGATGACCTCCAACTTGAAATCTTATGAAAAATAAAATATACTAAATTATATTCTATTCTTTGAATTTTTATTGTTAGGTACTAACATATAGTTTTATAATAATTTGAAGTGATAAACTATTCATGCACATTGTGGAATTCAGCAATCTCAAAGGAAAGAAAATTGTGGGTCATTCTAATTTACCTCTCTGCATTATCCACCAAGGACAGTGTCTGCCCCCCAGGGCCAAGCAAAATGAGTCTAATCCCTTTTCTCACTGATAGCTGTTCAAATACTTGGAGGCTACCATCATGCCCTCTGTCAATTTTCTCCTCCCTAGGCCAAATGTCTCTATTTCCTCTACCAATCTCACATGACATGGTCTGAGGGTTAATTTCACAATCTTGGAGACCCTTTTCTGAACAACCTCCAGTTTATCAGTGTCCTGTCTAAATATAATGGCCAGAACTGAATGCAATACTTCATATGTAAGTTGATTAGGTCAGAGCACAGTAGAGCTATCATCTCTCTTGTTTTGGAGCCCTTGGCTCCCAATGGAGCCTTAGATCATAGTAGTAGTAGTAACAGTAGTAGTAGTAGTAGTAATAACAGTAGTAACAGTAGTAGTAGTAGTTGGCGTTGTTGTTATTTGACTGAGATATACAGCAGATCATACACTAGCTGAAGGCAGAGAAACAGTATTGTTCAGAGTGCCTTGAACATGGTATTTAATATATTTGTTGAAGTGAATTAAATTGAATATTATACTATTGACCTATATTGATATTACAATCCACTAAAATCCTTAGATTTTTTCTGATAAATTACTATTTTCTTTGTACAAGTCATATTATACTTGTGAGGTTGATTTTTTGAACCAAAATATGTTTTTATATTTATTCTAATCAAACTTCATCTTTAATTCCATCTGACCCAACGTTCCAGACTGTCTATCTTCTTGGATCCTGACTCTGTCATTCAACATGTTAGATAAACCTCAGCTTTGTGGCATTTGCAGATTTAATAAACATGCCATTCTCCAAGGAACACATAACATTATTCAGTAGTATAGAGTCAAGGGCAAATCCCTAGGGCATTCCACTAGAGACCTCTGTCTTTGTTGACATGGGCCTACTGAGGATTAATCTTTGAGTGGGTCCCATCATTGAAGCTCTTCCAAACCCACCTACCTGCGTTGTCATCTAGTCTATGTGTCTTCATCTTGACAACAGGGATAGCATGAGAGATTTGGACAAATATTTAAAAAGAGGATCTTGCTAATTCAAATGAATTTCTAATTAGTGCGATATGTGAAGAAGTCATCTTTGAGTTAGGAGAGCTCATCTTTGCCTCCTCAACTCCAGAAGAATGAAATAGAGCACTTGAAATGTATTTATGAAAAGTCACATGGAATTGACTGCAGCAAGATAAAATGGCTTTTTGATTCTCCCATAGGACTATGGGATTTAGAGCTGGGAGGAACCTTCTAGAACATCTTGTCCTACCTTTGTTTTACAGATAAGGTGCTGCTAATGGTGAGCATCAAGTTACCATATGATCTTAAATCACCTCGCTGTGACTGAGTATATCGTTAGGTAATTAGACCACATGCAGGAGGAAATAGATGCTTTGGAGCCATGTAAAGACACAGACCTCACAAATTAACAAGATAAAAACAACAATGGACACTCATGTAATAATAGTAATGCTAACCATAACAACTATAATGACATCACCACTTACATTTAACATGTGTCTTTAGAACCATAAATAGACAATAGTGGATTAGCAAAGTGTTCTTAAAAGATCCCACAGAATATTAACAAGTCCGAAGGGTCGTTCCTAAGGCAGCTTTGGAAAGGTTAACACTGCCTTGTCAAAAAGAAGAATAAGATCCGATCTTAGAATACATTACAAAGAGGTTTAAAAAAACCCTTTAGAAGCTTTCAGAACAAGCAGACATAACACTGCTGAGTAACAGAAAAAGCTGGCAACATGGACAGGATTGGATTTGCTGAATACAGCCAAAGCTTACTGCTGGAAGCACTCTATGGAAAAACCACAAAGGCAACCAAAAGGACCTCCGTGGGCCACAGCCACACAAATTCAGCCAAGAATATGTTGACAGGGAAAACATTAGACAAATGACTGAGTTATGCAGAGCTGTTTGTGGAATAAGAAGGGTTTCTGAAGCAGCTGAGTGACACCACAGATAGCACATTGGACCCAAAGTCAAGATCTCTTGGGTTCAAATCTAGCCTATTCGTGTGAGCCTGGGCAAGTCACTTAACCTCTGCCTGCTTCAGTTTCTTCATCTATAAAGTGGAGATCATAACAGTATCTAATTCCCAAGATTGTTATATCTATCACATGAAATAATATTTGTAAAGTGCTTTGCAAACCTGTTTGCCTCAGTTTCCTCATCTGTAAAATGAGGTGGAGAAGGAAATGGCAAACTGCTCCAGTATCTTTGCCAAGAAAACCCCAAATGGTGTCACAAAGAGTTAGACATGACTGAAACAACTCAACAACAAAATTGCAAACCTTAAAAGCATTATATAAAATGCAATTGTCATCATCAGCAGCAGCATTACTATTGCTTATAACAGTAAGTCAGGGTCATGTCATCACCAGAAATTACAGAAGGGCTCTCTCTAATGAGATCAGGCTTAGTGATCAACATGGATAATGACAGAAAACATGTAGGACACAATTGCAAACTGGAAAAAAATTAAGCACCTATTGAATACCTACCAAAGCATGAGCTGGTGGATAGAATTACTCTTTATACTTTTGCTGTCTTTTGTGGACTAACAGATATCTTGCAGACATCAGCCAACAGATCATATTGCAATTGAATCTTTGCCATAGACTGCACTCTTGCCCATAATTAGCTGGACATATCATCGATCCATAAAAACTTAGAAGGAATGTATAGAGTCCACCAAATCAAATACTCGTAATCAAAAAGCTCTATGGAAAGCAAAGCTTTTAAAGCATCCAGACATTAGCAGAAGTGAGACTTCTGTAGGAAAAGAATGAAGTCTATATCATGACTGCTGCCGGCCTGTCTGCTCCTGGGAATCGGACCGGGCAGGTTTTCCATGAGCCTTCAGAAGGCAATCATCCATCCCACTACTTTCATTTAACCATAAAAGAAGTTACTTTGTCTATCTGTGCATTAAGTCTAGAAGAATAACAGCAGAGACAGTCCTTGTCCCAGTACTTTCTCTAACTGAGCCCTATTAAAGACACTCAATAATGACTTGACAATAACATTATACCTGACATTTATAAGAGCTATTTAAAATTTGCAAAGCAACTTTTATGAATGATTTCACTGCACACTCCTCAGCATTGTACAGATGAGGAGGCTGAGGTACAAAGAAGTTAAAGAGAATTGTCCATCATCACATACTTTGCAAGTATTTTCAGAGGGAAAGCACAAAATAAGTGATTTTATTTCTAGGACATAAGCTAAATATTCAGTCTTAACATTCAAACACATTAACAGAGAGCAATAAAAAGCCATGGATCCCCACATGTCTTTTTCCTTCCCCTCTACAATTTCTTAAATAACTTTAAATCAGGATAAGAAAAAAGATTATTTCTCCTGTATCAATAACTAATTATTGAAATCAGGACCCCTTTTCTACTTCCTTATCCAGAAATCAACTAGTGTGAGAAATCTTGGGCAAAAATTTACCCAACCAGGCTGAGAGAATTGATAAATTCCCGTTCATTGTGTTTGGTCACATGGGTCTGGACTAGAAGTTGATTCCCTCTTTGATGTGTATAGTGATGAGTCTCGTTGACCAAGACTTGGGTGATCCAAGTCACATTTCCCCAAGACCCTCATTGGAATATAGCCCATACCCTTATTATGCCATTCATTCTCTCATTAATTATTAACCAATCAGAGTTGATTGCTACCCTCAGGAACACCTGTTCTTCCAAGAGCATATAAACTATGAGCCCATTGCTATGAGGGGTCTTTGGCATTTGAGAGTGCCACTGACCTATTTTATTAAAAACACACTAGTATTATTAATAAAATGATTAAATTACCCAGAAACTATGTCTCTTGAACTTTTTAAAAGTCACAAGGACAAATCAAGTTGACTTGGGTAATTTTTCCATTTCTCTGACTATCTCCAGCAATCCATGCTTTTTCAATGTCCACTGAGTCAGCAAAAAGTCATGCTCAGTATTAATATTTTGAATCTTCAGAATTATGAATTTAAGTGAACAACTCCTCTGCACAAGGATTCTATGAATCGAAGCACCCATTGGTGATATAGGTGCTTCCCATTTGGATGTTCACTTCCCCCTCTCTCCCTCTCTCTCTCACTACTTGGTGCTCCATATTAGGATATTCAGTACTGAATACAGGAAAAATACGACCTCAGAATTTCTGTCATGCATGGCAGGAGAGGTGGTCAGTGGAACATAGGTCCTTCACAGGCAGACAGTGGGCACCTCACAGGTAAAGGAAGCATTTAGATTTTTTTGACAGTTACCAAAGCTGGCTACAAGGCAGAAAGTTGTCACCATTGGTAATGACTTTTAAGACCTATAAAATAGGCTCCTATTGTGACCATCTTCAGTCTGTCATGTTGAGGAAACTGAACCAAGGGCAGTTGTCCACATTCAGGTGCACAGCCCTATCTACGTTGCGTCTTATTAGCTACGTCATGTTGTGCTTCTCTTCACATCATTTGGCAAGATTTGCTGCCATCAAATCCGGGGACTGATTTATCCTGCAGGCTAATGAGCTTCTGTGCCAGCAGGAGAGAGAGGCTTGCTAAGCCTAGGTCAAAGTCATTAGCAGCTGAGTTGGAGGAGCTATCAGGAGAATCTGACTGGGGGAGTCTGGGAAATGACAGAAGGGCTTGGCACATAGCTCCAAGCCCTGAAGCTCTGAAGATTCACAGACTCATGATGACTGCCACAGATCCCAATGGAGGAGCCTTGAGAAGCCACCCTCCTCTTCCCTTCCGTAACTCCTTGCTTTAGTTTCCTGTTTTCATGATTACAAGAACTATCTTGTTCTTGTAGATAACGTGGAGATAACAGAGGGAAATACCTTATGAATGAAATCGATTCAACTCAATTCAATTCAGTATGATGATTTTTTATTAAGCACCTACTATATACCAGGCATAGTGCAGAAGAATGAAACTGCCCTCAAAGGGCTTATATTCTATTCAAGGAAACAATATATATAGTAAATACAAATGTCATACATGTATTTTGGGGAGAAGGGTACTGACAATTGTTGGGATCAGGAAAGGCCTTCCTTGTAGGAGGTGGCATTTTAGCAAAAACTTGTAGGGGAACTAAGAATTCTACAAGGCAAAGGCAAGAAGTAACAGCATTCTAGGTCTGGGGCACAGTTTGTGCAAGAGCATGGAGGTGAGAAAGAAAACATCAGGTCCAGGGAGATGAGGTATATGAGGGAGAGTAATATGAAGCCATTCTAGAAAGACAGGTTTAGGTCAGATTGTGAAAGGCTCTAAATGCCAAAATGGGGACCTCTGTCTTATTCTAAAGGCAATAGGGACCAGAGATCCTTCTCGATCGGGAGAGTCCTAGGACCCAAACTTCATAATGGAAGAGTCAGTTCAGCAGCTATGGGGAAAATGAGTTAGAGGGAGAGAGAGAGGAGAGACCAGGAACAGGAAGACCAATCAGGGAGAGTTCAGACAAGTGGTGATTAGGACTTGCTGAGTAACTATAAATCTAAGGGCTGTCCTGGTGAAGTAGGAGCCTCTTTGGGCTCCTGGGCAGTGCAGGACCTAAGCCTAGGCCAAAGGCAGGCTGCACTCGGGTGATTGTGGATAGGGGGCTTATTATTCTACGGGCATTTTAAAGAGGTGCTATAGTGCAGTAAATTGAACCTAAGCCTAAAGGCTGGAACCTTTGGGTTCAGATCCTCTGGAGGCTTATTCATTAGATAGCCTTAACTTATCTGAGACTTCACTTTCCCATATGTAAATGGTGGTGATAATGTCTGCAGGATATAAATCATAGGACTGTTGGGAGGAACAAGTGAAATCCTGTCTGTGAGAGCCTTGGCAAACTTTAAAGTTCTATAGAAGTGTCTATTATTATTCACTTTATTATTATTATTAACTAATGGTAAGAATAGCTAGCATTGCATAGCATGTCTTATCTCATTTGATCTTTACAACAACCCTGCAATGCAGGTGCTATTATTATCCCAATTTTACAGATGAGGAAACTGAGGCAGGTAGAATTTAAATATCTTGCCCAGGGTCATGGGCAATAAGCATCTGAGACTGAATTTGAACTCGGGTCTTCCTGACTCCAGGCCCAGCAGTCTATCCACTGTGGCACCACTGAGCGGATGCATGATTTCATCAGTATAAGAAGGTTCCAGTGTGGAATATCCTCTCCCAAAGCAGAATGTCTCCTTTTCTATAACTTGCAGTCTTAGATAATTGCCTACAATACTCAGGGGCAAAGTGACTTGCCCAGGGTCACACAGCCAGTATCTGGCACAGGCAGAGCTTAACCTTAGCTCTTCTTGACTCCAAGGCCAGCTCTATCCATTACACCACACTGCCTCTTAGGAAAATCTGATTGTGGCAAATAACAATAGTGACCGATACTTCCACAGTATCTTAAAGTTTACAAAGCCCTTCCCCCATGCCCATTCCCTAAGGTAGGCTGTGCATTCCCATTTTACAGATACAGATACTGAGGCTGAGATATTAAACAACTTGCCCAAAACATTGGTTGTATAAGGGCCAGGCTATGAGGCTCAGCCTCCAGGCTCCTGGGGCACTTACTGCCTCAGAGGGAGCATCCCTATTGCCAGAGAACAGAATCTCTATCCCTGGACTGTTTCCTAGGTGTGGCGCTTAGGTGGAAAGAAGGCTGCGTCAGAGGGTCTGGATTCTAATCCTGACACTCCCACCTATTACTCAGACACTTTGGGCAATCATTTAATGTCTCTGAATCTCAATTTCCTTATCTCTATAATAAGGGGTTAAACCAGATGACCTCCAGGGTTCCTGCTCTCCCTAGATCTATGATCCTATCTATGATCAATGACCTCTAAGTTTCTTTCTAGTGACAACTCTATTATTTTCTGATTTTAATGGCTTGTTTCTAGTATGAGGTGGAGACACTTTAACAATTTTTTTTTCACTTATTGGTTATAAGGAAAAAAAAATCAGCACATAAGCTGGTGGTGAGTTTTTTTTATTATGGCCAAATAGGCCATTTTTTCTTTACTGTATTGTTTCCTATTGCTGTAGTAGGAAACATGCTAACTTTACCTCCAGATAATGATTAAGTCATGCCTCCACATCCATTTCAGTCTGTAGCTACCGTACAGCAATGGGAGTGGCCTTATTTGCCAACTGCATTGTCAGTAGGAAGGCTTGGCCGCTTAGGGCCGCCCCTTCTTTCTGAAGGAACCCAGAGGTTGAGGCAGTTAGGAAAAATGGGGACTGCTAGGTTTCATTCCTTCCTCTTCCACTGACTAACAAGGAGACCCTGGCCAAGTCACTTCCCTCTTGTATTTCTTTGTCTATATAACAATTGTCCTGGACTAGACAAGCCCCAAGTTCTCTCCTACCTGTTCAATCCCCCATTTTGACTTATTTCTTTTGAGATGTAACTTGGCTTATATAATATACCCAGTCCCTGAAACTGAATTATCCTGGAGCTGAAATGAATAGAACATTCAATTCTGGTGCCCAGAAGAGGCAGCAGGAATGATGCCCTCACATCAGCTTTTAAACACCGGTTCAATTGAGGGTATAGACCTCAAACCTCAGGATCCAAGGCCTCATGGGAGCAAGGTCACCAAGGCCTCATAAAAGAGGGGAGACAAAACACCAAGCCCCCTGCCAGGGAGGCTGCTGTGAGGAATGAGTGCCTAGTTGGTCCTAGCAAAGGTGGGAGTCGTGTGGGGCATGGTCATCCAAAAAAGGGAAGGGCAAAGGATTTTCAAAATCTTTGCTTGACACAGTACCTGACACATAGTAATAGGGACTAGACCCATAATGTTATTGATATACAAAACTTTCTTCTACCAATTTAAGTCAGTTTTTGTTGTTCATTCATTTCAGTCGTGTCCGCCTCTTCGTGGCTCCACTTGGGGTTTTCTTGGTAAAGACACTGGAGTGGTTTGCCATTTCATTCTCCAATCCATTTTACAAATAAGTAAACTGAGGCTAACAGAGGTTGTGTCCAGGGCCACACAGCTAGTAAGTGTCTGAGGTCAGATTTGAACCCAGGAAGGAGAGTTTTCTGACCCCAGGTCCATCGCTCTAACCACTGCACTACTTTACCTGCCCTTATTCTAAGTCAGTACCTTCTTTACAATTAGCACTGGCAGACAAGGTCACAGAACTAGAATATGTAAGAAATCAGGGCTTGAACTCAGGTCTTCCTGATTCCCAGGCCGGGTAATCTAGTACACCATGCTGCCTGTCCTAGACACATAGTAGGCTCTTAATGAATGTTTGTTTAAGTTCAGAAATAGTAGCCCCTGAAAATAACTATGTCTGGGAAAACTGGCCAATAAGTCAGATCTTCAGGGAATTGGTTCCCCTTCACTGGAGGTCTTTAGGCAAAGGCTGGATGCTCACTTGTTGGGTGAGCTGTCAAAGTGAACTTGTTCAATCTAATTCAACAAAAATTTACTAAGTATGTGCCAGTCACCATGCCAGGTGCTGGGCGCAGAAAGACAAAAAATGTCCTTGAAGAGGTATGCAGAGGACAGCTAAGTGTTCTTTGGGGCCCCTTCCAAACTCTGTGGGCCTCTTAGGATATCATACTTCACCCAACAACATGGAGAGTGAATGAATGAATACGGGGAAATATTCATTCAGTCCTGGTTTCCCAAACCACCTGGCAATAACTTTGAGTCAAGCCAATTAACCTGCTTCAGCAACACAGTAACGTGACATATGGAGCTATGGAAAGAGAATCTTCTCCCAACTCCACCCCAAATTGACAAATTTCATTTTCATCTCAACTGGGAGATCCCCAAGGTTGTAATGGGGAAGGCTGAGGGAACGATTTCCCCTGCCAACATGGAAGATTCAATTCAACTTACCACAGGTTTACTTATTTCCTACTATAGGCCAGGAGCTGTCTTGGGTGTTGGGGAGACTCTTGCCTTCAGGGAGCTTGTATTCTCTTAGGTGAAGCCTGTGTGCATTGAGCTCAGATCTGACTCCTTTGCGATGGCTGGGGCAATGCTCTTATGTCTTGATAGGCTGCCAAATGCAATCTAGGTTGTAAGGGCAGGATCATGTGGCGAAGTCTGGTTTAGCTGGATTGCCATCCTGGCGAGTCAGCCACTCTGGGCTTTGGTTTCATAGGTAGCTATCTGCCTTTCATCGGTATTAAGGAACTCTCCACCTCCGCTAAGCCGTCTATTGCAGCCTTGCTCCCTGTTGCCCCAAAGCACCAGTTTGGGATGTCATAGAGTTGAGTGGTTCTTTCCAAGTTGGGAAATATTTTCTCAAAGTCCACAAGAGATCTGTTACTACAACACAATATATCCTGATGGTTCCTTTGTAGGGGTATTTTATATGCGGCATCAATTTGTGTTCACAACTGCCAGGTACAAAATGGCATCTCAATTCTTCCTATCCATTCAAAAGGTCAGGACTTGGGACAAGAAGGATATCCAGGGAGTCAGCTTGGCTTGGTTAATAGAACACTTTACTGGGAAACCACAGTTCCAGATTTGGAGCTGGAAGGGAACTTCGAGGTACCCAGTCCCATCCCTCTCATGTTACAGTGGAGGAAACTGAGGTCCAAAGTGCTTCTATTACCTGTTGTAAGTCTACTTGTTATTAAATCCATCATCATATTGAGACGAAATCTGCCTCCCTATAGCTTTTACTCTCTGGTCCTTTTGCTGCTTAAGCATACACTGTTTTGAATTACTATAGAATTACAGAGTTTTCAAGCGAGACGGAACATTAGAAATCATACTGTCTAATCTTATTTTACAAATGAGGAAACTGGCACTCCCCGAGGCTAGAGGACGAGGCTAAAGTCAGAGAGATATCAGAGAGTTATAGCCAGCATGTGAAGCTGGGTAGCTTGGTTTCCTCATTGACCGCTACTTCTTACATAGCTTTGCACACAGTAGGCCTTTAGTTGATGGGCTTTTTATTTAAATTTGTATCTTTCTCTACCATTCCCATCACATGTTTCACGCATTTATGTTTTGTGATACCACTTTTGCGAAATTCCTTCATGGCAAGGACCTATCATACATGATTTCTTATTCTTGATGGCACTGGCCATTATTCTCAATGAATAGTAGATGGGGAAGAAGATTAGAAATCTAGAATCACAGAATTCTAGCCATGAAAAGGACTTCAGAAGCCAAGTCTAACTATATCTGTATCTCAAAACAAAAAGCCAGATCCTTCTAAAACATGCCAGGAATTGGTCATCCAGATTTTGCTTAAAGAGCTCAGGTGATGGAGACCTCATTACCTGATGTGGAAACCCATTCCATTTATGGCTAGTTCCCAGGGCTAGGGATTTTTTCCTTCTATAAAGATCAGAATTTGTCTATTTGCTATATCTAGCCAAGGTTCTGATTCTGCCCTCTTGGATCTGGAAGGACAGGTTTAATCATTTCTGTATAACATCCTTTCAAATACTTTAGTCTTTAATAGCTTAAAACTACATTAAGACATTTTGAATCCTCTGTTTTTGAATCTAACCAAGAATGCAAACTAAACATTCCCAGTTCATTCAGTCTATCTTCACATGGCGTGATCATAAGGCCCACTCACCACGTGGGTGCCTATTTCTGGATGCTCTCCGGGTTCATTATATTCTTCCTAAAGGGGAGATGCAAGGAACAAACAGTACTTCAGATGGGGTCTGACCAAGGCATCATATATCACAGCTATCATCTCCTTAGTCTTGGCTAAGGACTCTTGGAATGTATTAGCTTCCTTGTCTGTCATATCACACTGGTGAAGCATATTGAGCTAGCTTCCCACAAGAATCCTTGGGTCTTCTTCAGATTGTAGGATCATAGATAGAAAAGCTGAAAGGGATCTCGTTCAGAACTCATCTAGTTCAGCTCCCTTGGTTTACAAATAGAGTTCCTTAGCCCTACTTCCTCTGTCTCGCACTTTTGGAATCATTTTTTTATAAGTCCAATGATAGAAATTTAAATTTATCCTAGTTACATTTCATTGTATTAGGTCTGGCCTGATTCTCTAGCCTACCTGTGAAGTTTGGATTTAAAGGGCCATACTTCTTGAGGACCTAGAGGGCCACATGTGGCCTTGAGGCTGCAGATTCCCCACCCCTGCTAGTCTGTCAAGAGCTTTTTGTATCTTCTAATTCATTTTTGGTAGAGTTGTGAACTGATTCAACCATTCTGGAGAGCAATTAGGAACTATACCCAAAAGGCTATAAAAATGTGCATAGGCTTGCCCCAGCAATACCACTTCTAGGGCTGTGTCTCAAAGAGATCATAAAAATGGGAAAAGGACTGACATGTACGAAAATATTTATAGCAGCTCTTTTTGTGGTATCCAAGAACTAGAAATTGAGGGGATGCCCCTCAGTTGGGGAACGACTGAACAAGTTATGGTATATGAATGTAATGGAATATTATTGTGCTATAAGAAATGAATAGGCGGACTTCAGAAAAACCTGGAAAGACTTATATGAATTGATGTTGAATGAAGTGAGTAGAACCAGGAGAATATTGTACACACTAATAGCTACAATGTACAATGACTGACTTCGATAGACTTATTCTTCTCAGTGATGCAAGGCCCTAAAACAACTCCAAAAGACTCATGATGGAAAATACCATCCACATCCAGAAAAAGAAATATGGAGTCTGAATGCAGATCAAAGCAGACTATTTTCTTTTTTGTTTCGTTTTGTTTAATGTTTTTCTTTCCATGGTTCCTCACATTCATTCTAATTTTTCTGTACAATGTGACTAATGTGAAAATTTGCTTAATAGGAATGTATATGTAGAGTCTATATTAGATTGCATGCCATCTTGGGGAGGGGCAGGGAAAGGAGGGGGAGAATATTTAAAACTTATGGAAGCAAATGTTGAAAATTAAAAATAAACAAATTAACTTATTTTTTAAAAAGATATTTTCATATCTTGACTCTGTCATCCACTGTGTTGGCAGTTTCTCACAGCTTTGTGCAATCCACAAATTTGATAAGGATAAGGATACTATACTTTTAACCAAATCTTTGATAAAAATGTTAAATAGTCAATGAGCAAATATTTCTCCATGGGGCAGGCCATTAGAAGCCTATTTCCATAAGGACATGAAACTACATTGATGACTAATCATAGGATCAGAAATTCAGAACTGACAGGAATCTTAGAGGCCATTTTGAATCACTTCCTTCATAGCATTGATCATATGAGTGTATTTGTTTGTTTGGGTGTAGAATCCCCAGAAAAAATCCTACACTGATGTTTCATCATAGTGTGGAAGTTGTTCTGGGTCAGAGGACTGTGGAATCCATAGCAATGGGAAGGAATAGCTGAGTCCTTCTCCCCAGGCCTATCGATGCCTAACAATCCTCTGTCACTCCTGAGGAACACCTAGGGAAACTGGAGCCCCATTTAGCCTCAGTTTGTTTTCTGGGTTTTATTCAAGGTAGTCAGAAATCAGAAGACTGGTGAAGAGAGGTTGAAACTCATCTTCCTCCATCTTCCTCTCAAGAAAGAAATAAAGAAAGGGAGGAAGGAAGAAAGGAAGAAAGAAAGGAAGACAGAAAGAAAGAAAGAAAGAAAGAAAGAAAGAAAGAAAGAAAGAAAGAAAGAAAGGAAGGAAGGAAGGAAGGAAGGAAGGAAGGAAGGAAGGAAGGAAGGAAGGAAAGAAAAAGAAAAAATGTTAGGTAATGTGTTAAGGAGCAGAGTCCAAGGTTCTGGTAGGAAGGATGATGGCCCAAGTACAGAGGCATGGCATGGAAATGACAAAAACAATAGAATGTGTTATCCTGGGAATGTCTGTCCAGGCAGACCTTTCTTGCATGAACAAGGAAATAGTTGCATCATGATATAAATCTAGACCTTTTGACTCCAAATCCGATGCTCTCTCCCAGATACCAAGGCTGTGAGACCTCTCTCAGATTTTTTTTCTCACCAAGAAAGTTTTCCATATATTACATCCTTTGTTCACTCATTTGTTTTTTCGTTCATTCGTTCACTCATTCGTTCAATCATAGATAGATGGAACACAAGCTCCTCATCCATTAGAATGTAAGTGCCTTGAAGACAGGGACTGAATCTTTTTTTTGTCACTAACGACTAGTACAATGCCTCACAATCTGATGAATAGGTGACTCTCATGCTCGCCTATGACAAATCCCTCTCTGTGCTCCTTTGACTCCATCTGCTCGATCTTCTTTAGCAGCTTGTCCTTCCTCTCATCCATAGTCTTTAATCTTCAGTCTCTCCCTTTCTATTGGCTACAAACAGACTCATGTCCAGCCCCTTCTTTAAAAACCCTCACTAGAAACCACTGTGCCCCCTAGTTAGCATATTATATTTCTCCACTCTTTCTCAAACTCCTGGAGAAAGCTTACCCTCCTTGTCCTCTCAATTTCTTCTCAACTTTTTGCCTTCTCACCTCACTATACAATTGACGTTATCATCCTCCAGGTCACCAATGATTTCTGAATTGGAAAATCGAATGGCTTCTTCCCAACCCTCATCCTTTATGACCCTTTCACCACGTTTGACACTTTCCTCTTGGATTTTCCCTTTTCTCTGAGTTTTCTGGACTTGACTCCCATCTTGGTTCTCTTTCTTCTTGTCTGAAAGGCCCTTCTCAATCTCAGTCAAACTAACCCACTTTTTGGTCCTCATAGATACCCCTCCACCTCTCATTTCCATGCCTTGGCCCTGTCTGGCCCATGACTACAATGTTCTCCTTCCTAACCTCTGTCTCTTAGAAGTCTGGCTTCCTTGAGGACTTAGACAAGCATTAGCTCCTTCAGGGGGTCTTCCTGTGTCCCAGCAGTGAATAGTGACTTGCCCTCTCCTGCTACCTTCTATTTATTCTGTGTAGAGGTCACCATAATATTGTCTCCCCTAATTCGAGTGCAAGCTTCTGTAGGGCAGGGACTATTTTGCCTTTTTCTTTGTATCCTCAGTGCCTAGCTTAGTGCCTGGAACATAGTAAGTGCTTAATAAATGCTTGCAGATTGATTGTTGATAGATCATTAATAAATGCTTGGTGATTGATTCAGTCATTCATTTGACAAATAAGTATAAGGCACTGTCTGGGATCATAGGTAAATGATTCCTTATTTCTGATTCCCAGGCCAAGAGCTGCTGCTGCTATCCCAAGCTTCAGTGTATATTCTATCTCACCCTCTTCTTTATCCTTGGAAATAAGCAACCTGCTCCACCTTCTGACTTAGCAGCAGAGGAGAAATTGCCTTTTGCAAACCCCTCCTAATTTGCTTATTCTTGATTCTAGCTGCAGGCTGCTTATCCAGAGAAGAAGGGACAGATGCCGCACTTACCCATGGCTGGGGAGCAGCATCGGACCCCCAGGCCAAGACGGTCCAATGACGTGGAGAGCAGCCAGAGTCACTGACCTTTGTCTACTTCTGCTTCTTCATCTGTAAGATGGGAATAATGAGAGCCTACATCCTAGGGTTGTTGTTGGGATCAAATGAGATAATATTTGTCAAGTATTGGCAAAAGTATACAAATGTCAGTTGTGACAATGATGATAGCGATTGCAACTCTGATATCACGAGTCCTGGGCCAATTTCCTCATCCATAAAATGCTTGGAATACACCCACTCTTTACCTTTGCTGCAGAGTCCCTCTCTTCCTTCAAGATGCAGCCCGAGCACCACCTTTCTACATGAAGCCTTTCTTGATCTCCCCCACTGCTGGTGTGCTCTCTCCCAGAAGAAATTGTGGTGAACCAGTTTTGCATTTATTTCATGTATACACACACACACAGACACACAGACACAGACACACACACATATATGTATAGCATATAATACATATATATGTTATGTATAATATATGTGTAACATATAATACACATATATATATATATGTTGCATGTATTCCTCATGAGAATGCAAGCTTCCTATAAGGAGAGATTGTTTCATTTCTTGTGTCCTCAGTGCCTGGCACATAGTAGGCACTTGAATAAGACAGAAAGCACTCTGTAATCCCTAAGGCACTCTGCAATTGGCAATCATTATCACAGGTGCTGGAAGGAGTTAACAGAGGGACCAGTTACAGGTAATAGAGGCTAGACATGTTGTTGTTGGTTTTTTTCCAGGTGTGTACACAGCACACTTCACTGCTTCCCCCAGAAGTCCTGCTGTGTCCCCTGATGCATCGATCCTAGAGGATTTTCTTTGTAGAATGTATCATTTTTACACTAAATGTTCTCAATAACACCTATTAGTGTTCTGCACTGACATAAACACAGTCATGCAGCTGCAGACACGAAATTGAACATTTGCATGAAATCATTTAAAATCCCAAGTTCAATAATATTTGAGGGGGATGATTTCAAGCAGAGAGAAAAAAATCAGGCCATGAGAAGGGGAGCCTTTAAGAGCTGAATTTTGTTGCCAGAGGAGAGCATGTCCATCCTAATGGGACAATTTAAATGCATAACTGTTAAAACAAACTCTTTAAACTATTCCCTGCATGTTCTGACATTCATCATGTTGACTAGCAAGACATCAATTTTTCATAAAATACTGTGTAACTGAAAAGGAGACATTTAAAGGAAGGGGGGATGGGACTGGCTGGTTCAATTCTGGCTCTGATGATTTCAGTATTTTATATGGTGATTAAATGATTACATGGTGGGAAGAAACAAAGGGGCTGCTTCTCTTAGCTTTACAGATTAAGTCCTCTCTTCTGGAAGCTTTGTTTATATGTATATATTTTTTCCTTTTCACACCTTGGCTATTCACAATCTTCCTCCAAATCCCTTATCCACCTACCTCCCCACCTAGGGCTGCACTGCCATGACTCTTGGAAAAATGCCTCAGCTCCAAGACAATATTTAGACAATGGGGCATTCGTTTTTGTCTCAGGAAAACCCTGATGCCCATAGTTTGCATGTGGTATTGCCGATTACAGCTAGGTACAACTCTGTTTGGATCAAACGGAATACCCATAATGCCCCTTTCTCAACAAAGGGAGACAAGGTTGTGATGGAAAGAGATGTTTCTAAAAGGCTTCTCTTAAAATTGCCCCCAAATGAGTCACTATCATAGGGGTGGGGAGGTACCATCAACCATTTTCATACACTGAATCACGTTTTTTTGGCCTTACTTAAAGAAACATGATGGACAGTATTGGTGTGCTATGGTCCACGGGGTCACAAATAGTTGGACATGACTGAACAACAAAGAAACTAGGAATTACTCAAAGGGTGGGAGGATCATCATTCTAGAGCTGGAAGTTCTAGAGCTGGAAAGGAATTATCTAGTCCAAACCCTCTCATTTCCTGAGGCCCAGAGAAGTTAGTCCATGTAAGTGCGGGAAAGATTCACTGGAATACAGAGAGTATGAAGGGGGGTCATCACCTGGCCGGCAAATGACAGAGCCGAGATTCAAACCTGGATCTCAGACTCCTTGTAGGTGGAATTCTATCAAGAAGTTGGTGCATAGAGGTGGATTTAACATTGAGGTAAAGCAACACCTTCTAACAGTAAGAGTTATTCCAGTGTGGAATGATCTCTCTTCGAATCCCCCCAGACATAGGATGAAGCCAGTTTGATAAATTTTCAGTGTCAGCATTTACATCTCAGAAAGCAGCAAACAGCTACAAATCAGGCCTTGATTTATTGTTCTGTTGATTGTCTAGACTTAAGAAAGTGATGAAGAAAATGTTAATAATGCAGATTAAATTGAAAAGTGTGTCCTGCATGCATTTTCCCCTAGAGAGGTGGTTGTTAAACATTTACCAGCACACATCCCAATTTCCTTTCATGGGAGGTCTCTGCAAAGGCTGAACAAACCCTTGTCTAGCACACCGTGAAGAGGATGCCTATTAGCTTTTGAGATTGATTAGATGGCTTCACTTCCAAGTCCTTGATCCTATGGTAAGGCCATCTCCCCTCAAACAGATATTAAGCTCCATAATTAGAACGTTCCCGAGGTAGAAGGGGCTGGCTCCTGAGGCAGCAAGATGGATTTCTCTTCACTAGAAGTCTGTAAGCAAAGGCTGGATTGTTATGGAGGCTGTGGAGAGGATTATTTTTCAAGAACGTATTGGACATGATGGCCTCTGAGGTCCGTCTGAGTCTATTTGCCACATTCTCCCCAACCCCAACTAGACATTAAGCTTCCTGAGGGCAGGGTATCTATACCTTATTTTTCTCTGTATCTGCCTCAGTACCCAGAAGAACACTTTTGGCATATGACAATACTAAGGATTTGTAATTTCTTTTGGGTAGGTACAACTATCGATAGATCCACCAACAAGCATTTATTAAGCCCCACTGTGTGTCAGACTCTATGCTAAGTATTGGAGGACACAAAGACAGAATTGAAGCAGTAAACCCTTCAAGGGGTTTAGATTCTAATGGCAAAGAGAGAGTCGTGTGGATCCCAATCTGATCCCTCAGAGACTTTGTAACTAGTTTTTTGAGAGTTATTCTGGATAAAAAGTTCATTTTCCTGGTGCCAACCTCATAATGAAGACTGAATGCAGAAGGTACTCAATAAATGTTGAATATTCAACAACCACGGTGAAACACCATCCTAGTATAAACTTCAACCATAGTTTTCCGCTACCATTTATTCAAAAACATTTATTAAACTTTATTTGCCTGGCGCTGTACCTGGCAGTGCTTGGCATCGAGGATACAAAGACAAAAAGGAATGGTACCTAATGTCAAGGAGATGGCATCCAGGAAATCCAATGCTCAACTGGCAGAAAACTAATAAAGGTGGGAAAACCTTCTTAATCCAGTTTCAACTGGTTAAGGTCTGAAGTTCTGAATCAATTATGAACAAGCATCAATTAAGGACAGTGTGTGCTATGTGCCAAGCACCAATCTTAGCCTGGTGTCAGCAGAAGAAGAATATTTGTATGACCATCACTATCCCACAATGAAATCCTACCAAAATTATTGTTTGCCCCCAAGTAATCTGCTATCTTTCTCTTCTCTTCTCTTTTCTCTTCTCTTCTCTCTCTCTCTCTCTTTCTCTTTCTCTCTCTCTCCATATATATGTATCTATACATTATATATCATATATATTTGTTTATTATATCCTGTCTCATTTCAAGTTTGTGCCTAGAACAGTGTTGGTTGCTTAATAATTTTTTGAAACTTTAATTGAATTAAATTGAAGGTGGGACCATAGTATTTCTCCCTCCTCAAAGTTCTATCCCAATCCTATATGGTTGAATCTTGGCAGGAGAAATATCCAACAAATATTCACTTCTGTCTTTGCAGATGTGAGAAACACTCTGCTGACTGAGTTCTACTTAGATTGAATGGAAATTAGCCGGTGATGCCTGCTGGAGAATCAGAATCAGAACTCTCTTAAATTTGAAGGAAATAGGCGCATCGATGAGCCCATCCATCTTCATACTCGTCATCCAATGTAGCCATCCCACATCATCCCTGTTAACTTGTAATTTATCTTTTTTTCTTTATTTTTATTAATCCGTGACTTGTACAACTGTAAAAAGAAACTGCCCTCCATGATTCGTCTAGCAAAAGAACGCCCATAAACCTCCTCTAGTAAATTAGGCATTTTCTTGTAAACGTAGTTCATGAGGCCATTAAAATTTACCCACGTGCAAGTTAGACTTATTTGACACCTTTATAGCATTAACAGGGGCTCAGCTTTCAACTCCACCTGAAGCTTAGGTACCAATGACTGTGTATGTTTCTGGTCCAATCATAATAGCAGCTCACATTTATATAGTGCTTTAGGGTTCAGAAAGTGTTTGGGTTACATTATTAATCTAAGCCATGTATGTCTTGCATGGCTATAATTTGAACTGCCATTCATGCAAAAGCCAAGGGCGTCTCTGGCAGAATGAACTCGAAGCAATTGACTAGATGTCATTTTCACTTGAAGGGAGAGAACAGTTCTGTCTGCCATCATGTTATGGGTGTAGTGGTCTTAGGGTCCACATACGGCTCATGGTTCTGATGAAAAGGGGAGACATAAATTATAAATATGTCAGCCTGAAACATGTCAGAAACATTTTGAAAACTGACAGGAAACAGGGAAACCAAAATCAATTTCCTGATACGATGGCGATATGAAATACATTGGGGGAAAATGAGAAAAATGAAAACTCTACCCCGTGTCTTCATGGACATGGGAATTTGTGCTATCCAGTCTTGGTCTGTATTTAAGTGTTTCTATCTATGGGAGGGTTGGGCAGTCTCGGATTTTAAAAATGAGACAGACTCTGTGGTCTAGCCCAAGTGACCCGCTTACTGCTTCTCACAGAAAATTCTCCATTGTGTCTTTGTACTGGTGCCCACTAAGCCTAGAGTACATGCTCCTTCACCTCAACCTCTTATAATTCCTTGTATTTTAAAAAAAATGCCACCCTTTACATGAAGCTTCTTTTGTTCCCCAAAATATTCCTGTTTTCCCTGACAAAGTTATTGGTATAAAGGGTGCGGGATCTGGAGTCAGGAGGATCTGAGTTCAAATCCAGCTGTAGACACTTGCTAACCGTGTGCCCTTGGGCAATATCGCAATGTCTCAGTGTCCCCGTCTGAAACATGGGTATGATAATAGCATCTCCTTCCAGGGGTTGTTGTGGGGATCAAATGGGTTAAAATTTATAAAGTGCTTCACAAACTTTAAAGCACTATATAATTAATAACCATTATTGTAATTATTGCTATTATTTTCATTAATCATTGTCATTTTCAGTTATGACCCCACGGACTTTTCTTGGCAAAGATACTGGAATGGTTTGCCATCTCCCTCTCTAGTGTGTCTCTGTTTTTACAGATAAGGAACTACGGCATATAAAGGTAAAGGGACTTTCCCAGGGTCACACAGCTGGCAAGTGCCTGAGGCTAGATTTGAACTCAGATCTTTAGCACTCTATCCACTGCACCACCTGGCTGCCCTATCGTTAATTCTATTTGCTTATAAATGGACATAATTCTTCCCTGATAAAATGTAAACTTCTTAGGGAAGGACGGTTTGATTTCTCTGTATTTGTATGACTGACATCTAAGTGTAGTTCCTGGTATATAACAGGGCCTTAGTAAATGCAGGTTAACAGATTGGCTTCTCAGAGACCTCTAGAGACCGGCGCTCAATGGAGAAACTGACTCAGACCCAAAGTGCACATCTTACTGCCTTCTCTCTAATTCTCTCTACTCTGACTTCTGTTTTTAAAAAGGAAAAAGAGAAGGGAGATTAATTGGGGATCTTTGGAGCATAGAATTCTGGTTCTGCATACATTACCACTGGCTAGTATTCTGAAAAATGGAGTTGGATCTGGGTTCACCCACAGGAGGAAGGTGCCAATGTCTGAGCAAATAAGATTATCAATTCTCTACTTGCTTCCCCTCATCTACCTAATCTCTTCTGTCCACAGAGTGCAGCTCTCCAAAAGTCAGGACATTTATTCAGTGAGCTAAGGTTTGGAAAGTATTTTTTGGCTAATATGTTATTTGTGTCTCAAATGACAAAACTACTGATATTTCCCTTTTAGAGAGGAGGCCCAATGAAGGTTGCTGGCTCATTGAGGCCCTCCTAGCTGGCAAGCATCAAAGCCAGGATTTACAAGCAGGTTTTCTAGAACACCAAGCCCAGCATTCTAGCCATCACAAAATACTCCCTCCTGTCTCTCCAAAGAAATGTGAGGTAACTGTGTACATAGAAGGCCTGAAATTAAAATAAAGTGATTGGCAAAGAATTCCCAAAAGAACATTAAGGATGGAGGGAGGTAATGTTGGGAAAGCTGGCAGGAAACACTATTAAGTCTTCAATTCAATCTAAATTAGTTAATTTAATTTTGGTATTTATTTAGTGCCTACAATGTCCAAGGCACCATTAGAATAGAAGTTCCTTGAGAGCAGGACCATGTTTCCTTTGCTTAGTGCTTAGCATATTATCTGACATACCAGTAAGTTTATTATTTGTTATTATATATGTTTATTGATTGATTGGGGAGGAGGCAATACACAGATAGATGCGCCAGAAATCCTGTTGTAGTGGGGAAAGATACACAAATGACTATAACACACAGGGAAGGTATCATAGCAAAGAATACAAGACTATGTCAAGTACTAGGAGAACCTTGAGGAGAGGGGGACAGACTTCATGGAGGAACAGCATCTAAGCTGAGATCTGAAGAAAGAGGAGGAGACACTTCAGTGGGTGGAGATGAGTTTGGGGAAGGGGGAAGGGACTCCATTCCAGCAGATGCAAAAGCACAGAAGGGATAGTGTGCAAGAGCCTGGTGTCAGGAGAAGTCCAAAGTGCGTGGGATGGAGAATATTCAGTTCGGCTGGAATATAGAACGTGTGAGAGAAATAAGGGTGAGATAAGGCAGACTAGAGCCAGACCGTAAAGGGCCTTGAATGTCAGGATTAAGAATTTATAAGATAGTAGCAACAAAGATATAGAGTTGGGAGGGACCTCAAAGGTCCTCCTTCATTTTAAAAATGAGAAACTGAGGCCTGGAGAGGCATCAGGTGGGCAATAGGGAGCTACAGGAGGTGTTTAAGGTGAGGAGACACATGGACAGACCTGGACACTAGGAAGGCTATTTGGGCAAAAGCATGAAGGATAGATTGAAGAGAGAGGGAGTGTAAAAGCATTTATTAAGCCCCTATTGTGTGCCAGGCACTGTGCTAAGTGCTTAATCTCATTTTATCCTCAAAACAACTCTGGGAGGTTGTGCTATGATTGTTTCCATTTTATGGTTAAGGAAACTGAGATAGACATTAAATGACTCATTCAATGTCACACATTTAGTATGTGTTTGAGGCTGGATTTGAACTCAGGTCTTTCTGACTCCTGGCCCAGAGCTCTATCCGCTTTACCACCCAGCTATCTCTGTGACAAGACCATGAAATGGATCCTGTGAGACCAGTTAAGAGGGTGTTACAATAATCCAGGCAAAGACTAACAGAGGCCTAAGGAGAGTAGACTTAAAAGGGTGGGGAAAGAAGAGGACAGATCCATGAAGTATCCTCGAAGTAAACTCAACAGAGCTTGGTATCAGATTGGACGTGTGAGATGAGGAAGAAGAAAGAGTCAAAGGCGCCACCGAGATTGTGACCTGAGTGCCTGGGACGATGGCGGACCTGCGTGGAGGAAGCTAGGCAAAGAAGGAGGTGAGAGGGAGATGAACACGATTAGGACTGGACTCGAGGTGCTGGGGGTGGGGAAGCATGGCAGCCAGACTGCGAGGCTTTGGTCCCTAAGATTTGCCGCCTTTCAGTTGTTGTTCTACAAGTTGCAAGGGCGGTTATTGGTGTTTATGCCGTTGAGGACTCCTATGCAACACTGCCAGGCATGCTTCAAGCGAGCCTAAGGCCGCAGATATGGAAAGAAGAGAGATTGTCCATCTTTAAATCAGAGCTCGGGGCAGTAGCTCGATGCATCCAGGGCCTACTATGTTTTAGACGATAGAGACACAAAACAGTCTCTGCCCTCTGGGGCTGTACATTCTACTGGTCCGGGATGGTAGCGGAAGGTTCCAGCATGTGTACAAATAAGTATGATGCAAGTAAATAGGAGAAGGAAGAATGCACACATGGCTGTGGGGATCAGGGTAGGCTTCATAGAGGAGATGACGCCTAAATTAGGTCAGGCAGCTGAGGATAGGGTGCTGGACTTGAAATGAAGAAAACCTGAGTTCAAATCCTACCTCAGACATTTACTATCTATGAGGACATCAATTTCCCCATCTGCAAAACATTGATATTAATAGCACCTATCTTATAGGGTTATTGTCAGGATGCAATGAGAGAAATTACGGAAGATGCTTTGCAAAACTAAAAATTATATCTAAATGATTACCATGAAAGTTATTAACATTATTTCTATTATTATTATATGGGGGCTATGTGTGTCCACATGGGACCACCTGGATGTGGCTGAACATTACAATGATTAAATTAAGCCTTAACCAGGCATGGATCCCGGAATCCTTGAATCGTAGATTTAGAATTGTCAACAAACTTAGAACATTCTGACTACCTCATTGTACAGATGAAGAAACTGAGGTCCAGAGAATTTAAGTGACTTGCCCAAAGTCACATAACTAATAGATATCAGACTGGGAATAAGGACCCAGGGACTGACTCTAAATCAAGCCCATTTTCTGATAATACAAATTCACAGAGTCGGGGGATTTGCAGGGATTGTTGGATTGTAGATGTAGGTCTGTCTCATTTAATAGAGAAGGAAAGTTCCTGCTGGTTCAGTGGAAATCTACCAGTCAATGTGGCTGGAGTATGAAGAGTGTGCAGGCGAGTGATAGGGAAAAGAGCCCACTAAGGCAAGTGGGGATCAGAGTGTGGGGGGATTTGATTGCTCCTATATTAGTTTATGCACTCTAGGGAGACTCTCCTTCCCAACTCTCACTCTCCCCTCAATAACCCCATGGCTTAGTGGAAAGACTTATGGATTTTACATCAGAATAATTGAGTTTATCTCCTGGCTCTGCTATTTACTATCTGTTGTTTTGAGGAAGTCGCTTCTCTCTGGGCTTCAATTTCCTCATCTATAAAATGAGAGAGCTGGACCAGATGCTCTCTAAGGTCCCTTTCAGCTCTATATCCCATGCTTGCATTCCTATTTTACCAGCCTTTGTCTGAGGTGGTACGTCAGTTCACACAAGACTAGCACCTTCCCCTCTTGGACTGCCTTCTGCCTACCCTGTACTTCTCTTGTATGTGCTTCATCATTTACACTATTAGAATATAAGCTCAGGGAAAGCAGGGACCATTTTTTTGCTGTTCTTTGTATTACCCAGAACTCAATCCGGTATCGAATGCATGCAGGTATCCCTTTTCCATGATGACATTCCCCATAGTGGTTTCGATATATTGAGGGTCGGCATAAGAAATTAAATCAGAATTCTGCCGAGCCTGCAGAATGTGGAAGCCACAGATGAAACCAAAGGTCAACAGATGACAAAAGTCTATGACCAAATATTTAACCCAAATTTTACGATAAGGTACTGTAAATGCCCCATAAAAGAAGAAGAAAAAAAATAGGACTTTTCTGGTAGGAAGGGAGGGTCAAAAAATTTTATGTTTTTTTTTCAGAGTGAGGGGGTACAGTGCCCCTAACCGTTGCAATGTGGGAGGGATAACTGTAGTTGGTACTTAACAAATACTCATTAACCGACTGACTCTACCCCCACTTCAGTCATTAAAGTGACCCTATTCAGGAGCGGGGCTATGAGGCAGTAGCCATGTTCCTGTGTTAGGACCTCAGTGAAAACTAGTTTCTAGCTCCTCACACACCCTAAAGGTAATACCACATGAAAAAGGGGGATCATCGTGGCAATTGCAGTAATGATCAGAAGACAACTTAAATCTTCTAAATTAAATTAAATATCAGTTTGGGGAATTAAAATTAGTTATTTCTAGTAATCACAAATTATACCACTCAATTTTACACATAGTTAAAAAGACATGGAGGGCTATAAAATCATTGGCTAATGAAAAGAATATCTTAATTTTTTTTTCATTTCTTGTTGCTGCTATCAGAGAGGACCACAGCCACTATTATGAATGTGTAAACGACCTCCACGAAGGCTTAATGTGTTTTTATCACCCATTTCCATTGTCTGGATGAAGCCCTGGTGCCTGGCTACATTGTTTAATTAAGATCCCTTTGCTAGAAAGAGAAGCGAAGACAGTTATCAACTAATTTATGAAAGGAGCAGGACGGATCTTCCATCACAACTAAGAACAGCAGGAGAAATTCTGGGTTTGGTGTTGACATTGTTAATTGCTCCTATGAATGGCTAGGCAGATGCTCAAATACAAAGCCCAGGCTAGTGGCTGGTTTCTAGGCGAATGGTTTTAGGAATCCAGTTTTCAAACTAACTCCAAATCACTTGCCTCTTTGACCAAGAGAGTACAGAGACTTGCTTTCTTCAACTGCAGCACAAGAATGACAAAGAATATAATACAAACCAGCCTGAAAACCAGCTCTGGTTCTCAAGTTCAGAGAGTATAAGAGTGGTACTAGCCTAATGACAAGCAAATAAAGGTTTAATGGAAATTGGAGAATTTCTTGATTTATTTCCTTTATGTTTTGTCTTCCTGGGAACCTGTGCTGGTGGGGGGAAATTTGTGACTATAGCTATACATCAGCTCCCAAATGATTCACAGACTCAGAGTTTTTGACATAGAAGACATCAGAATGACCATTTAATTACGTTTTTCCCCTGAATTAATTTGGTTATGAAACATTCTGGGTCTTAAAAAATTTGCTGGAACCTATAGATGACTTTAGAGATCTGAACATATGGGATATTCCCAAGAGCAAAGGAAGATGTTTTTGGACCAAAATATTAAGCCTATATTCATTTTGAAAAAATTACAATTTTTTTTTCAATTTTTTAAACATTTTTGTTTAAAGTTCTGAGTTCCAAATTCTATCCCTCCCTCTCTTCCCTCCTCCCTCTCTGAGATGGTAAGCAATTTCATATAGGTTATACATGTGCAATTATATAAAACATTTGCATATCGGTCATTTTGTGTGAGAAGACTCAAATAAAAGAAAGTGAAAAATAGCATGCTTCAGTCTGTGTTCAGACAATATCAGTTCTTTTCTCTAGAATTGGATAGTAAGCTTCATCATTAGTCCATTGGGATTGTCTTGGATCACTGTATTCTGAGAATAGCTAAGTCATTCACAATTCTTCAAACAGTGTTGCTGTTATTGTGTATCTTGTTCTCTTGGTTCTGTTCACTTCACTTTGCATCAGTTCATGTAAGTTTTCCCAGGTTTTTCTGAAATCATCCTGCTTGTCATTTCTTACAGCACAATAATATTCCATCACAATCATATGCTACAGCTTGTTTAGCAGTTCCCCAATTGATGGGCATCCCTTCAATTTCTAATTCTTGGCCACCACAAAAAGAGCTGCTATATTTTTTCTACAAATGTGTCCTTTTCTTTTTTTATGTCTTTAGGATGTAGATCTAGCAATGGCATTGCTGGATCAGAGAGCATACACAGTTTTATAGCTCTTTGTGCACAGTTCCAAATTGTTCTCCAGAATTATTGGATCAGTTCACAACTTTACCAACAGTGCATTAGTGTCCCAGTTTTTCCACATCCTCTCTAATGTCTGACATTTTCCTTTTTTGTCATATTAGCCAATCTGATATGTGTGAGGTGGTACCTTAGAGTTGTTTTAATTTGCAATTTTCTAATCAATAGTGATTTAGAGCATTTTTCATAAGACTATAGATAGCTTTGATTTCTTTGAAAATTGCTTGTTCATATCCTTTGACCATTTATCAATTGGGGAATGACTTGTATTTTTATAAATTTGACTCAGTTATCTATATATTTGATAAATGAGGCCTTTATCAGGGATAGTTGCTTCAATTTTCCCCCAGTTTTCTGTTTTTCATATACCACTTTAGTCATATGCATAGAACACAAAAAGTATTATAGAGCTAGGTTTGGGAAATGCTAATATTTAATCTAATTCACTCATATTATAGACGAGGTAATGTAGGCCCAAGGGTACAAGGTGGGTTGGTCAAGGCCAAATAGCCAGTAAGCCAAAGAGCTGGGACATGTGCTTAGTCCTTTGATGCTATATACAGAGTTGGTTTGTCTGTCTTCCAACAATAGCTAATGTTTTAGAAATGACAAGTGAAAAGGGCAAATGACCTGGTAGCCATTCCAGGATAAAGTATGATGTTACAGTGGACAGATCCCTGGTTCCAAGATCCCTGGGTTCCAAGCTTAGCTCTGCTGCTTTATTACCTTCATGACCTTGGCCTTCAATTTTGTCATCTTTAAAATAAGATGGTTGAACTGGATGACATCTGAGATTTCTCCTAGTTCTACATACACGATCCTATAAATATCTAAAATGTTTTCATTGTCAAAAGCATTTAGAATCAGAAGAGAAACAATTAACTGTGAAAAAATCTGTACAGCAAATTTCTGTAATAAATGTCTAACATCCCAGATAGATAAGAAATCAATATAAAGATATAAGGAATAAGAGTCATTTCCCAAAGGATTAAATGGTCAAAGGATATGAATAGCCAGGCATTTATTAATCACTTATTTTATGCTGGGCCCTGTGCTAAGTAATGGGGATACAAAGAATGGTAAAAACACAGCTCTTGTCCTCAAGGAGCTCACAATCTAATAGGAGAGAAAACATACAAAAAATTGTACCCATGAAATACACATGTACGTAACAAATATCCATGCAATGTGTATATGCAATATGTATACACATGTGTATATATGTGTATATTGCATATATACATACTATACATATATGTGTATATATTCATATAGATATATGTATTTCTCCTCCATATTCCTATCTTCAATGGCTACTGATGGCTGCCTTCCCTCTGTTGATTATTTCTTATTTCTCCTTTATATAGATTGTTTACATATATCTGTTTACATGTGGTCTTCCCCTCTAAACTCTGAACTCTCTGAGAATAGGGGCTATCTTTTACCTTTCTTTTTATCCCTGTTGTTTAGCTCCATGCCTGGCATATAGCAAGTGCTTAAAAATGGTTACTGAATGACTGAGCTATCATGAATCCTTCTTTCATCATCTATATTTCATTATGGACTCGCATGAGTCTGGCTTGATACATTAACCTATATGTATTTACTCTACCTTGAATGGCTACAATAAGCTATATATGGAGATCTCCCAAAATAAATTTGCCCAAAGAAAGATTTTAATCTTTTAAGGCCACCCCTGAGATCAAGCCATGGAGATCCAGAGGCAGTGGCAGGGGGCGTGGGGGAAGTGGTGCTGAAACCACAGGTTCCACTTATAAAGACAAGTGATGGCTTGGTAACTACAGAAATTAACCCTGAGTTCAGCAACACAGTGGCTTAGAGTACAGGTCTACACAGTGGTTCCTCTGTACAGATAAGAATCTCAGCATATTTATTAAAGGCAAGGGTATAATGTTTCTTAGCATTTATGAGGAATATAATCAAAAGGAAAAGCCTCTTCCTAACATTCTATGAGTTCTCTGGGAAATAGAAGTGAAGAAGGAGGGATTGTGCTCCATGTACATCATGCATCCCATAAATGTTTTCAACATTCATTCTATATGGATAGTGTGAGTCCAAATGTTATAGGTAAAATATAATTTTCTGAAAGGCAAGGGGCATGAAAAGATTATGGTCATTATGGGTGATCTGAAATACTAATTTGGCATTTTAATCATTAGAAGATTTCACACCACCAGAGATGAATCCATTGTAGTGTGTTGGGAAGGGCTTTGGTTTCACATTAGGATACACGGTCCCAGTCCCAGCTCTATTATTATCTGGCTATATGCTCTTGGGCATGCCTTTCATACTCCCAGTTGACTAGTCTGTAAAAAAGGGAGTCACTTAGGGGACAGGCTATGCATTTGTACTCTCACTGTCGTGTTGGAGACATCAGAATTGGAGAACACTAAAGCACTGAAGTGGGGGGAGGGAACAGGGGGAGGAGCAGGATAAAAGGGCCTTCTCTTTGCTCTTAGATATTTCTGTGAGTTTTCAGAAAGTGCTTGATGAAGTGGGTTCTCTTATATGGCCATTCCCTCTGTGGGTGACACCATGAGTCCAGGCTTTTTCCTTAAGGATAGTCCAAAAGGAAGGACTTTACATAAGACAATAGCTGTCCCGTAGTCACGTGGTATTTTTTTTTCCTTTTACGAGAACTCTAAACTTCAGAGTGATGACGCTGAGCCTGGAGAACGATAAAACCCTATGAAAATGGTGGACCCGCTAGAACAGGAAGAGAATGACATTGGTTGTTTGCATAGCAGAAGCCTTTCCTGAACCCCCACCCCCACTCCCAGTGCTTGTGCCTTCCCCAGGTGGATTACTTCCTATTTATCTTGTATATAGTTTCTTTGTACATCTTTGTTTGCTGGTTGTCTCCTGCATCAAACTGAGATCTCCTTAAGGGCAGCGAAAGTCCCTTACCTTTCTTTTTACTCCCAACAAATAGTACAATACGTGGTATATTTTTGTTATTGTTCATTTGTTTCAATCATGTCCGACTCTTCATGACCCCATTTGGGATTTTCTTGGCAAAGATACTGAAGTGGTTTCCCATTTCCTTCTCCAGCTCATTTTACAGATGAGGAAACTGAGGCAAACAGAGTTAAGTGACTTGCCCAGGGTCACACAGCTAGTAAGCGTCTGAGGCTGGATTTGAATTTAGGGATATGAGACTTCTTGTGCTCAATCCCAGTGCTCAATCCACTGTGCCATCGACTTCGTCTACCTGGTACATGGTAGGTGCTTAATAAATGCATTTTGAATGACAGGGTTATCATGAATCTATTTGTTGTCTATGTTTCTTTATGGAATCCCATGAGTCCTTTGTGTTTTCTTTCTTCATTTTTGTTGGGTGAAATTACAGCTATATATTCATTACCTTATGTGCATTTATTGTATCTCTTATAGGACTGGGTTACCTATATTTGTAGAAACCTAGATTTAAGCTATGATAAGCTATACATGAAAATGTCCCAAAATAAATCTGATCCCCAAAAGATAATTATCTTTTCAGGGTCATGCTTGAGATTAAAACTGGCCCATGGAGACCCAGAGGTGAGGGGGACTCCGAAGCCATGGGTTTTAGTTACAAAGAGAAGTAATAGCTAGGAAAAGTAAGCTTAAAAAAGCATCCTGTATTAGACTTACTGTCTGTCCTCTGTCCTCTGAGGGAGTTCCTGGTTATGAATGAGGATGAAGGTCCTGCCTTTGCTGATCTTCTGCAGGAGGCAAAGCCAGCTGCACCATCACCTTCCAGATCTCTTTGCTTGTTCTTTGCTCAGCTGTACCTTCACTTGATAGAGTCTAAATCTGTCGAACATTTTTCTGCACAGTGGATGCTAGTTACTGATGCCTTGTAAAGGGGTGGATTACCACAAGCTGACTATGGGCTAAAAATACACAAATTAATTCTGGATTATGTAGTTCCATAAAAAAAAGAAGAAAAGTCATCCGATGGAAATGACTCACAATCCCCAGGAGAGGATTATTTCTTTCAACACATTAAAAACCAACTGCCTCAGTGAGTCGTTGACTTTGTCAGCTACCTTTAACAAAAGCACAGTCCCGAGACTGGAGCGATCACCCCAAGGCTAAATAAATTTGCGCGTTTGATATTGCATCTGCTTTTTACTTAACTTAAGCTTATCTGTTCATGTAAGCTATGTGTGGGGATTACAAGAAGCCATCTACAAAGGGGGAAATAACAGGACATCTGTCCTTGCTGGATGGTTGAAAGTCAAGCTCACTAAATTCATGGTATGATGATAGAGAAAACATTTAGCGAGACAGTATGCCGTCAAGCTCTTATTGGGTGGAAAAAATGGCCACGATCAGAAGTTGTCTGTCATCCAAATATCTCATTTTCAGTCAATCAACTAACAAGCCATTATTAAGCATCTACTGTGTGCCAGGTACTCATCCTACAAAATCAACCTCAAACTTCGTAACTTGACATTACAGCCCTTCCATAATGTGACTCCAATTTACCTGTATAACAGCAATATGTTCCTGGTGCCCCACCTCTTCATCTAAGCTGACATTCTTGCCAGCTGAGAAACAAACACTATTAACTCTTTCCTTCCTGCTTTTGCTTATCAGGATTTTGTTTTCATTATACTTTAATAGCTTAAAGCTACACTAACACTTTAGGGACAGTATACACACATATATTTATATGTGTATATATATATGCGTACACTATATATGTATATATAGTAGATATATGTATATATTAAATTTGTGTGTATGTTGTTTTTCAGTTGTTTCAGTCATGTCCAAAACTTTGTGACCCCATTTGGGGCTTTCTTGGCAGAGATACTGGAGTCGTTTGCCATTTCTTTTTCCAGCTCATTTTACAGATGAGGAAACTGAGGTAAGCTGGGTTCAGTGACTTGCACATGGTTACACAACTAGTAGGTGTCTGAGAGCAGATTTGAACTCAGGAAGATGAGAGTCTTCCTGACTCCAGGTCTGGTACTCTATCCAATGTGCCACCTAGCTGCTTATGTGTGTGTATCTATCTATCTATCTATGTATCTGTCTATGTATGTATCTATCTATCTATCCATCTATCCATCTACACACATACACATATACATATACACACATATGTACGTACATTAGGAAAGACATGAGACAATGTCATGAGATGTTCGGTTGAAAGAATTTGGGACGTTTAGCCTGTAGAAGAAAAGATTTTGGAGTAGATATGATAGTTTTTCAAGTACTTGAAGGTTGACCTCAGAGAATAAGGTTTAGACCTGTCTTGCTTGGCCCCAGAGACAGAACCAGGAAGCAATGAGAGAAAGTTGTGAAAAGGCAGATTTAGGATTGACACAAGAATAAGCTTCCTAACAAAGTAGATCAGGCTTCCATAGGAAGAATGAGCTCTCCATCACTGAAGGTCTTCGACCAAAGCCTGGATGATCACTTATCAGGTATGAGGTAGAGCGAATTCTTGGTCAAGTTGGGATCGGACCTGGCGGCTTCTGAGGGCCCTTCCAAATACCAGATTCCAAGAACTTTGCCAAATGCAGCTCTAGATAAGCGGCAGGGATTTGGTACAGGTATTTAATCGAATTAACACTTCCCTTCCATTTCCAGCTTCCAGTCCTTAGGCTTTTGTGAATAGCATTCCCAAGCAGATTCCATTTTTAGCTTTAATTTGGAATTGGAGGTCCTTCTTGTAACTTTCCCAACTCTAATTAACAACGAGTACACTTGAGAAATGTAGCCGAGCTTATTTTAAGAGTGAGGTGATATGTGTGTTTCCTGTACGAGTGTCCTATTTAATTCATTCCCTGGCTGAGAAATTAGAGATAACAGCTATTAATTACTGAAAAAGGTAAAAAAAAATGTTCCTTACATATACAGAATCCAGCCGTGCCTTCGGTGACCAGTGTTAATGTTTCAGGTTCATAGACTCGGCGCTCTGAGGGACTCAGAAGTCACCTTGTCCTGTGACCTCATTTAATAGACAAGTCAAAGGACAAGGTCTGGAGATGAATAATTTAAGGGGCAGAGTCAAAATTCAAACAAGGGTCCTCTGACTCCCTTTTGGTGCACTGCCCACTGCTTCACACTCCCTCCACGACGTAGCTTTAATGCCCCTTTAAAGCCATGTTCAATTGCATGGATTGTTTTTTTTTCTTATAAATTTGAACAAAGCTATGAGGGAAACTAGGACCGCTAGGTGGCTCCATAGTGCGCAGAGTGCCAGGCTTGGAATCAAGAAGACTCATCCTCCTGAGTTGAAAGCTGGCCTCAGACACTTACTGGCTGTGTGACCTTGGGCAAGTCACTTAACTGTGATTGCCTCAGTTTCCTTATCTGTCAAATGAGCTGGAGAAGGAAATGAAAAGCATTCCATTCTGCAATTGTTGCCAAGTCTTTTAAGTCCCCTTATCTCTGCCCACAAGCCACAGCCCTAGATTGTGAACTCATAACCTTCTAACTGGCCTCTGTGCCTCGGGTCTCTTCCCACCATTCTTCATCCTCTAATCGGATGTGAATTTTTCTAACGCCGGAGGAAGGGGGAGGGAATAAGCGTGTGCCAGGCCCATGCTCACGACGAGCCTGAAAGGTATAGGCTAGTGTTATCCCATTTTACCATTGAGGAAACCAAGGCAAATAGAGGTTAAATGACTTCTCTAGGGTCACAGGGCTAGAAGGATTTGAGGTTAGATTTGAACTCAGGCCTTCCTCATTTTAGGTCCAGCGCCCCATCCACTACTCCACCAAGTGGTGTAGGTCTGATTGTGTCAAGCCCTGGCTCACTGAGTTATAGCGGTCCCCTATTACCTCCAGGATCAGACTCCTCTGATTGGCATTTAAAGCTCTTCATAATCCCAATCTCTTCCTGCTCTTCCAGGCTTCTTACACTTTCTCTGGCCCTGTCCCCATGCGCTCCCCACACTTTGTGACTCAGCTCTCCTGGTTTCCTCGCCATTGTTCTTCACACTGGCTGCTACATCTCCTATCTCTGTGTCTTTGCACTGGCTGTGCCTCATGCCTGGGCTGCTCTTCCCCCTTGTCTCTACCTCTTAGCTTCCCTGACTTCCTTCAAAACTCAGCTCAAATTCACATTCTGTAGGAGGCCCTTCCCTTTCCCCAAGATGCCGATGCCTTTACTCTCATCTATTCATTGCATATTGTCTATGTACCCAGTTTTCAATTGCTATTCAGTCATATCTGACTCTGCACAATCCATTTGGGGTTTTCGTGGCAAAGATACTGGAGTGGTTTGCCCTTTCCTTCTCCAGCTCATTTTACAGATGTAGAATCTGAGGCAAACAGGGCTAAGTGACTTGCTCAGGGTCATACAGCTAGTAAGCATCTGAGGCCAGATTTGAACTCATGAAGATCTCTCCATCTGATGTGAGCTCTTGAGGGCAGCCATCGCTTTTTGCTTTTCTTCGTATCTCTAGCACAGTGCCTGGCACAGAATAAACACTTAATAAATACCACTTGACCGAGTAACTGATGAAAAGAAAAAAAAGTCAACTACCCAGTTCTATTAACTAGACTCTAAGATCACTTTCATTCTTGAATTCCTTGCTGTGTCATTTATGAACTCCCAAAAGAAATGAACTGAAATATTTGGAAACATGCAGTTATGTGGCATTGCATAGATCAGACTGGTGGATGCTGGGCTTAACATCATACATGTCATGTAGACATTCTTGGAGATGACATTTAAATCTAGCATTTTGTAGTTTAAAAAAAGTATTTGCTACCCATTAGCTCAGGGCTGTCCAAAATGTAGCCGGCAGTGGGATTTATGCCACCATCCTACAAGCATAGAAATTTACATGAATGCTTCAGTAAACTAAGCCCAGCTACCGCAGAGCTCTCACTAAAATGGCAAATCAAAATATGTTGTCTATTGTTTCAATAAAAACCTGAGGTTGGACAGCCCTGCATTAGCTTCTTCAATCAACTGGCGCATATTTATTGTGTTCATGTACGAGGGACTGAGCCTTACACACAGGGGGTACAAACACCAAATTGTTACTGCCCCATCACAGGAGATAATAAGTGTGTACATTAGCATATCAAAATATGTACAAAGTAAAATCAAGGTAATTTGGAGAGAGGCACCAACAGCCAGTATGGGGGGGCAGGGTGGTCCCCTGGAAAGGCTTCAGGGGGTTGGCTCTTGAGCTGAGCTTTGAAAGAAGCAAAGGATTCAAAGAAGTAGAGGTGAGTACTCTTCCCATTCAAGGCTTGGAGGACAGTCTGCAGCCTCAAGGCCGCATGTGACCTTGTAGGTCCTCTTTGAGTCCAAGTTTTGCAGAACAAAGGACTTGGTCAAAGAGTCGCATTCGAGGACCTACAAGGCCACATGTAGCCTCAAGGCCATAGGTTCCCCATTCCTGCAAAGGGATGGAGTCATTTAAAAGGTAAATACTTACTGTGTTTGAATCAACATGCTAAAGTGACCCTTGGTGTGGAGAGGGCGTTTATTAGAGATACATAAGTTATTGGCACAGAAGTCAATAAAAAAGGGAACAAAACAGGCCTGACTTGGAAGATCAGGGAGGGCTTCCTGGAGAAAGTGGCATTTCAGTCCCATGTTAAAATGTAGGTATGAATTCAGCAGATGAAGAAGGAGAGGGAGGATATTCCTGGCTACATAAACAAAGGCACAGAGATGTGTTTGCAGGACTGAAGGGCTTCGTGGATAGAGAGATAGGGTTAGGCAGGAGAAAGGTAGAAATGTTGGGTGGCATCAACTTTCAGAGCGGGCCTTGAATGAGCAAATGAGTTCGTAATTGACTATCTCCCATGCATGGAATTCTTTGCCTCGTCATCTCTGCCTCCTGCTTCCCTGGCTTTTTTCAAGTCTCAAGTCTCAGTGAAAATTCCCCCTTCTGCAAGAAGCCTTTCTTGGTCTCCCTTCACACTGTGTCTTCCCTCTGTGATTACCTCCAGTTTCTTTTGTCTTTCATCTTGCTCATGCATAGTTGCTTGTACATTGTCTCTCCCATTAGACTGCAAGCTCCTTGACATCAAGAATGTTTTTCTCCTTTTATATGTATCCCTGGTGCTTAGAACAGTGAATGGCATGTAGTTTGTTGTTTTTCAGTCATGTTTGACTTTTCATGACCCCATTTGGTTTGGTTTTTTTTGGCAAAGATACTGGAGTAGTTGGCCATTTCTTTCTCCTGTTCATTTTACAGATGAGGAAACTGAGGCAGAATTAAGCGACTTGCCCAGGGGCACATAGCTAGTAAGTGTCTGAGGCCAGATTTGAACTCAGGCCTTCCTGACTCTGAGCCTGATGTTCTGTCCACTGTACCACCTGGCTACTCTGGCACACAGTGGGTACTTAATGAATGCTTGTTGGCTTGTCTTGGTAAGCATTTGAGAACTACTTAATACTTTCAAGCAAAAACATACTCTCTTTTTATCTCTCTCACCACATATACATATATGTACCAGCCTTCATATCGCCTCCAGAGCAATGTTCTACATGTATGCATATATATACATTCAAGCATATGGAACATTGCTCTGGAGTTGGTATGAAGAGTTTTTGTGGAAGTAGAGGGGGAGAAGAAAGTTGGAGAGGGCAGTTAGCTCCTGCCATGTCAAGAGAAATAAAAATGGGGGTCTGTACAGAGGAGCACCTTGCAATGGTGGCTAGACCATTGGACTTGGAGTTAGGAAGACAGAAATTTGAACCCTGTCTGTGACCACATGAGTTGTGTGACTCCACACAAATCATTTAATTTCTTGGCCTTTGTCTCATCATCTGCAAGATGGGAATCAAGCTAGCATTGAATCCCACACAGGTATGGTAAGGATCAAACCAGACGACGTATGGGACATACTTTCAAGGAGAAGCTTGGAAAATTGGTGCCATACCTTCCACACTCCAGAGAAGGATCATTCTAGGAGCCAATGACAGACTGGTCCTGTCAGGAAATATTCCCAAAGTGGAATGTCTATCTGTGGAGTGATGCCAACACTGAAAGTACAATTGGATTATCCTTCATATCTGACAGCAGAGGCTGTCAAAGTGCCATGTCTGGTGCCCTTGCAATCCTTCTCTCTCTGGGAATCCCACGTGCCAGGTGTGGGATTGGTAATGAGTCCTGTTGCCATTCAGGTTCAGCTGGCTCTGGAGCTCTGTCAGCTCCAATTCTTGCCGTGAAAATAAATGCTCGATTTAGTGAGTCACTGCAGTGGATGGCTGAACTATAAGCCTATTAGACTCTTCTTTATTGTGCTGAGAAGGTTTTAAAACATAATCAGCAAATCCTCTTATTCAGCCTGGGAACCTTGGAGGGAATGGACACACACACACACACACACACACACACACACACACACAGATACACACACGGATTTCTCTAGGAATGATCTAAGCAATATATGTGCTGCACTCAATTTTGTAGGTAGAGGACCAAGTATAGCCTTTTATGAAATACACAAAGGTCCAGCCCATGGCTCACACTAGGCCAAACACCTGGCGGTCATTTTTCCCATTAGAAGGGACAGTGCCCTTCCACAGCCATCAGAGATTATTTTCTGGACTTGGCTGAACTCCAATCAATCACTCAATTAGGAAGTGCCTACTATGTGCCAGAGACTTGGCACAGGGCCTGCTTCAAGGAGCTTATTAAGTTCTTCTGGACTCACCTGCACAATTTTCTCACTCTTCTGGTTTAAATTCCTTATGATCAGCAGAGGCAATGAAGTGTTTGCCATGGAAGGCAGCTAGAAAGACCAGCAGGAAGCCATGCGGGGAACCAGATGGGAACATGGCATTCTCCAAAGCAGCAAAACACAGACACACACTCACCACCAATGATAACTTTGTGTACGTGTAAAATCAACGTGTATCACAATCACTCAGGCCATCACTTGCCCTCCTTCTCTGATGGAAAATCGGACTCTGCCCTTGAAACTCCCATGGGCTCTGCAAGGCAAGCAATGGCCTCTTCTCATTTCCAGCTTTTCTTTGAGGAGGGGAAGGCAGTACAGTTGGGGTTAGGTGACTTGCCCAAGGTCACACAGCTAGTAAAGTCTGTCAAGCATCTGAGGCCAGATTTGAAGCCCCCCGGCTCTACTTTATGGGTTGTCTTTCCCTGTTTGAACCTTAGCTCCATGACAGGAGGGACTGATTGTATTTATATCCCGTGCACCTAACACAGTGCCTGGAATATAGTAAGTATTAAATAAATGCTCTATTTGTCTCCCTTCCTTCCTTCCTTCCTTCCTTCCTTATTCCCTCCCTCCCTCTTTTCCTTCTCCTTCTCCTCCTCTTTCTTTCTCCTCCTCTTTCTTCTTCTTCTTCTTCTTCTTCTTCTTCTTCTTCTTCTTCTTCTTCTTCTTCTCCTCCTCCTCCTCCTCCTCCTCCTCCTCCTCTCTCTCTCTCTCTCTCTCTCTCTCTCTCTCTCTCTCTCTCTGTCTCTCTGTCTCTCTCTCTCCCATTTTATTTCCATTGTGCCATTTCTGTGCTGCTATGAAATTTGGGGTTTAGTCATTATCCTCTATTGTCCTATTGTAAGTCATATTATGATGTAAAGGCTGGGAAGAGACCTCTCTCTTTAATATGATCCCACATGGCACGAAACAGTGGAGTAAGGAGGCCCGGTTTCCATTTCCACCTCTTCCTCTTACTACTACGTGATCAAATGACTTGCTTATGGGCTCTCTCCCTCCCTCCCTCCCTCTCTCTCTCTCTCTCTCTCTCTCTCTCTCTCTCTCTCTCTCTTTCTCTCTCTGTCTCGCTCGCCCTCAGTTTCCTTAAGTGTAAAATGAAGGCAGTTGGAATGGGAGGTGTCTACCATCCATTACAGCTTCATCATTCTATGAGGCTATGATTCTAATTGGTCAACAAGTACTTTTTTTGCTTCACATCATATTATTATTTGAATTATCACATTACATATTACTATTATTATTTGAATAATGCTCTTTCAACGTAGAGACTCTCTGTCTCTGTGTCTGTGTGTGCGTGTGTGTACAGTGAAAGAAAAACAAAGAGACCAGAGTTTGACTCCAGAATGTGTTTTTTCAATAAGGAACTTCCTGGTTTTGACTGAGCTCTCGTTAAATAAAAGCTAACAATTTGAATCTGTTTTCCAGTTTGTATTCTGGTCTGCTTAGACTCTCTCCTTCCCTCATTCTTCCCCAGGCACTTTGCAAAAATAGATCTCATTATCAATAGCTCACAACCTGTCTTTATTCTTCTGGCAGAATAAGGGTAAATGATACCAAACACTCTTCGTCTACAAAATAAGTGTGCAAATCCAAGTCCCAGGTTAAAATAGCCTTCTAAAATCTAAAGATTGATAGTTGAAAGACTTAGAGCTGGATCTCAGAGGTCACTCAGTCAAACATCTTTTACAGATGCAGAAACTGAGGCCCATGGAGGTGAAGTCACCTGCCCTGGGTCACAAGGCAGTTCTGAACCCAGGTCCTCTGACTACAGAGTCAGCCTTCTTTTTTCCAGTGCTTCCCTGCTTCTTCATATGAAGAAGACATCTCTGTTTGGCAGGTAGGTGGGGGCAGTGGATAAAACGCTGAAGTCAAAAACCTGAGTTCAAATCTGGCTCCAGATGCTTGCTGGCTGTGTGAACAAGCTTGTCACCTTAAGCTGGCTGCCTCAGTTTCCTCTTCTGTAGAATGGGGATAATGATAGGACTTATTTCACAGGGTTGTTGTGAGGGCCAAAGGAGATAATATTTGGAAAGTGCTTCACAACTTTAAAGTTTTATATAAATACTAATAATTGTTTTTGGTGTTATAGGCAAATATTCCTGTTGGTGGAGTTTTGGGGGTAGGATTTTTTCGAGGGATTAAGGCCTCACAGAAGCCTCAATAATGATGGATGAAGAGGGGAGGAGAAGAAGAAAGGGGAGGGGAGGAAAAGAAAAAGGAGAGGGCTTTCTCTAGACCTTGAGCTCAGCTCTGCCACCAGCCTGAGTCTTAACTCAATGAAACAGCTTCTCTGATCAGACACTATCTATTAATGGTCAACTCAGCTTCTATTTTATGCATCTGTGGGGTTTGTTGGCTCCTCAAATGATAGATCCTTGTTATTTAGCATTTCCAAGTGCTGGCTGGTAGTTTAGTGGTCCCTAAAGTTATCTATTTATATATTTTTACCAATTAAACTCGTACATTT
>CM053626.1:15141415-15161415 GCA_028646595.1 Phalanger gymnotis | reverse complement strand
CACGGGGGCTCTTCACTGTTTACACCCTCATTTTACTAAATGACCAGTCAAGTTTCTTTCTGGTCCTATACCTTTTTGAAATCTTTATATCCTGTCTCCTCCATAACTTTTCCTGTAAGTTGTCTTATATGTTTTCCATGCATTTCTCCATTGACTTTTTGGTCATCTTCAACTTTCTCATGTAATTTTAGGCTACATTAGCATCTGTTTATTTACATGTTATCCCTCCATTAGAATGTGAGCTCCTTGAAAGAGGGGACTGGTTTTGCTTTTCTTCATAATCTCAGCACTTAGCTCTGTGCCTGAAACATTGTAAGTACTTGATAAATACTCATTGTCTGCCTATCTGATAACAGTAATAATAGCTAATATTCATATAGTATTTTCTATATACCAGGCACTGTGCTAAGCATATTCTAATCGTTATTTCACTTGATCTTCACAATAATTGGGGGGCAGGGTAGGTGCTCTTATAATCCCCGTTGAATGGATGAGGACTCTAAAGCAAATGTTAAGTGATTTGGCTAGGGTCACAAGGCAAGTAATTGTCTAAGGCCAAATTTGGCCTCGGGTCTTCCTGACACCAGGCCTAGATGCTCCAGTCTGTGACAGTCTGTGTTGTCTAACTGGGAAGTTGATTTCTTAAACCTAACTTTTCAGACTTTACACTTATCTTTATTCCATTACACCATACATTTTGCCCTTCATCTAAGCCCTTTGAGGCTTGAAAATAAGAAGACCTGAGTTGACACACCACCTTTGGTACTTATTAGCAACGAGACTTAGAGCAAGTGACTGCAAATTTTTGTACCTCATCCAACTGCCTGGGCCACCAAGCCCAGGGTGTCAAACATGTGGGCCATAGGCTTCATTGCTCCTGGCAACACTCTCAAGTGTACCCAAACCAGATTCAAATGCAATTGGGAAATATTTAACAAAATACATAAAAATGGAATGGAATATAGTTGTTAATATGTAGCACTCTAAGTCAATATGCAGCCCCCAGGGAGCCTTACATATGGTTCAGTGGCCCCCATTTCTACTTGAGTTTGATACTATTGGACAATGTCACAGCCGCTTGGGATCTGCAGTGATGGACGGATTTTCTCATGCTGATGAAACTACAGATCCGATTTGTTCATATTTGTCTATCTAAAAAAGCATTTATGTTCATCACTAAAACGGCTTCATGACTGTTTCAACATTTCACAAACATTGGTTATATAGCCATTTAATTTTTTTGAAGGTTATCTTAAGCCCAGTTGCTCTACAAAAATACATGCAAGATGGCGACAGTGGAAAGCACATTGGATTCTGATGATCTGGGTTCAAATCCTGACTCTATTCCTTTCTGTGATCTCAGGTAAATCACTTCATTTCGGTGAGCCTCAGTTTCCTCATCTGTTAAGTGAGGGAGTTCAGCTACAGGAACTTGAAAATTCTATGATTTCCTAGAACTTCTTTTTTATCAAATAAATGAAGTTATACCTCTTTCTTGCTAGTTTCTCTACATGCAGATGTCTGACTGATAAACTGGAATAGTCTTTGGGGGTCCCTCTCCTATACTTGGATTTCATTAGTCTCATTTTAATAACGAAAACCATCACTGCTAGACAATGAAACATTTTGAATTCCAGTTATGTTTGGTAATAGGAAAGCTACCACTTTCTCCCCTGAAACAAGTCTCTCTCTATAGAAGCTCATTCTCTAAATTCGTATTAAGGTGCTCTATCTTAAATTTGATCTAACCCAATTCAACTAATGTGGATTGCATTGAGATTATGGGGAAAAGAATACATAAAACTGGGTTGGTTGTTCAGATTTATTTCCTTCAGATATTCAATTTGGTTTAAAAGAATTGAATTCATTTGCCATGTTCCCTTTCATAGGCATTGTGAGAAAGTATAATTTAGAACTGCTCTCTCCTTTTGCACGGCCACTGTGAAGTATAATGGGGGCTCTCGATGCAGTCTTCTGATATAATAAAAGTCATTCTGCCCATCTGCCCAGATGTGAACCTCTCCTCTAGGTACAAGGTTAAAAACATAATGAGATCAATTCTGCCAGGATCCAAACTCCTCCTTGGCAGCAAATTAGGTATCTTTGGAAGCTTAACTCTTTCCCACCACTAGAAATGCTTAGGACAGTGAATCATTGCTAATGGACCAAGAGAGTTGACACTATTTCCAAAGCTGGCTAATTAGCTTACAGAATAACTCAGGTGCTGGGAGACTAGAGCACAACACTTTTGGGAAACAGATGGATTTCTACTTCCCAACTTCCCCTCCCCCTCCATATAACCAATAGTTATCTAATTATAAAATACTGACAATAAAACCAAAGCCAAAGGTTTCAGACCAAGAAAAATGAATGTGGCCCAACATCCTGAGTGTAGTCATTGCACCAAAGCAAGATGGAGGTAAGAAGGAAAGAATGATAAATAAAAGAAAAAAATTATTAAATGCTCATTTGCAAAGCACTTCAATACACTCAGATGACACATAGAAAGCAGAGGCAGTTCCTGTTCTCAAGGACCTCTCTTTATAATGGAAGAGATAAAACATAGAGGAATTCTCAGTTGCAAGCCTGATGGAAAGGTCCCATTGTCTTTGGAGGATAGCAGCAAAGTAAGTGGTAATCCATTGGAAATACAAGACTTGCCCTGATCTGAATGGGATGGAGTTTATGTTGACTACAAGTCCATTGTATTAGGGTACAGTATTTCCAGCATGGAGACTCCTTCCAGTTATGCAACTGATAATCAGTAAACATTTATTTAGCATCTAATATGTACCAGACACTATCCTAGGCTAGATATTTGTAGTAAAATGTCGGATTAAAAAATATTTCAATTTTAAAAGTTATTTGTCAAATAAACATCTATTTTTTCTTGGAGGGGTTTCTAAACTACATTTTTCACCACTACCACCTAGTCTCTAAAGTTAAAGAATAGATATGTTTTGCATGCCTTCACATGTATAATTGACAGCATATTGCTTGCCTTCTCAAGGAGTGGGGGAGGGGTGGGAGGGAGACAATTTGGAGCTCAAAAGTTTAAGAAATGAGAGAGAGAGAGAGAGAGGGAGAGAGAGAGAGAGAGAGAGAGAGAGAGAGAGAGAGAGAGAGAGAGAGAGAGAGAGAGAGAAAGAGAGAGAGAGATAGCGCACCCTGAACTACTAGGATTTTTCTCAGACCATTTTAACCTCAAACCCAGCTTCTCCCCACTCCCACCCCCCATTCTTTCCATGAGAAAAGAAAACAGTGGAAAGCTGCTGAACTCCAGTATTAGGAGAAGTGAGGTGTGGGGAGGGGGTGCAGGGTGCTGTGGAAGAGGTGGGATGGAAATGATCCCCTCTCCCAGGAATCGAACACAATTTTCAGTCTTGGGTAAGTGCTGGGCAGCTGAAGTACAATAGATGCTTATCAAGCTTCCATTTCATGCATCTGAGGAAATTGATTTTCAGATTTCTGAGGCCTGAGCTATCTGATCAGGTGTAATATCGCTTTCCTGGGCACTAATGACTAAGATGAATGTTCCCAGCTCTTGCTGCTTGGATCTAGTCATTTCCTTGTTTGCAAGCTCAGACCGCGATAGCATTGGGTGGCTCAGGGGGAGATAGGCTTTCCATTTGGAGAGAGCCATTGATTTATGCCCTCTGACAGGCTTTCATGAAGTAAATTATGAGGGCCTTTTTATTCTTTTACAGTACTTGTTCAATTTCTGTAAACTGGTTCCCCCAGTGAATTTCCTTTTCTGAAGATGCCACGTTTCTACAGAACTGCTCAGATCACCACAAAGTCGGCCAGTAGCTACAGTTCCTAAGATCCACTGATGGTGACTTCCAAACATTTTTTTGCCTCTGAGGCAGCTCCAGTTGCTACAGAACTGCATCAGGAACTGGTGAGTGCTTGCTGGACACATTCGAGTTAAACATTCATCTTGTCTTTGGGAATAGACTAACTCCAGCAACCAAACCATTTGGTCATAGCACGCTTCACTGGGAAAACCAGCAGAGTGCCAGCTCAAGATCATCTTCATTCCTGTTGTTATTTCTTCTTTTTGAAGCCTGCCACCAAGACCCAGCAACTTCCCCCCGCCCCGCCTCTTTTTCATATGCTCCTTCCTGGCACGTTTTCAGAATGGGCACAGAGACAAATGTTAGGTCATTTATGATTATATCATTGTCACATACCCTGACAAATCAGATTCATAGCATCATGGATTTAGAGATGGAAGAAACACCTTTGAGATCATCTAATCTAAACCCTTCATTTAACATTGGAGGAAATAGATCCCCAGAGAGGCCCAATGACTCATTTGATGTCATAAAGGTAATAAGCACTAAAGTGAGGATATGAACCCAGATCCTTTGACTCTAAATTCAAAGACTCTTTCTACCTTACCATGCCACCTCCTAGTAGAACAGAGGAGTCAAAAGTCCTTCTGGATTATAATTTTCAACCACAAGTTCATTGTTGCCTGCAGTTTTTCCAACAAAGATAACACTTGACTCTTCAATATTCCAATAGGGAGAATCTCATTAAAAAAGCTCGATTTTTAAAATATAGGGAAAAGAACTGAGATCTTTTTCTGAGAAAATCATTAACAAATGCAGAAATATTCCTCTGGTGAAAGAGAAAGCCCATTGCCTGCCTTCATAATATACAGTTTTTTTAAAAAAAACTCTATGAATTAATGCAGTGATAAATATTACAGATATAGCCTCTAGATATATAGTAGCATGATGTTACTAATTCAGAAGCAGCAAGAGCCTCAAATACAAAATGGTTCTTTAACATTAAGAGCCAGAATTAGAAATGCTTGTGTTAAAGCACATCAACCCATTTCCATTGGGTATTTTCAGTAAAAATTGGCTAAATTTATTTTGGGGGGGGGACACGGAAATTGTAGAGTAAATCCAGCTGAAAGAACAGATTTGTTTTCTGTGCCATAAGTCAGGAAGTTGTAGAATTTTTCATTCAACTTTCTTGTGTTTAGAATCTCATCACCAGGAGAATTTTGCATGGCTGCAAGAAGTCATAGAAAACCATAGTCCCTGAAGAAGCTAAGGTGATCCTTATTCAAAAAGGGGGCATGAGTAAGAATCAATGATCAAGCATGTGTTAAGCCCATACTACATGCTAGCGACTGTGATTACATACACAAGTGAATCTCGTCTTTGACCTCCAGGAGTTTATATTCAACCAGGGAGATACAACATGATATTGCAACACATAACCAACCAATAAGCAAGAAAGTGACATTAAGCGTGACATCAAAGTTATAGATCAGTTAGTCAATCAACATTTAAGTGACTACAATTTGCCAGGCACTGTCCTTAGCACTGGCATGACCAAAAAATTTGGGCCGGTCATGTAATAAGAGCAAGGAGTAACCAATAAGAGCCTTTGTGATCCATTGGTAGTGACAGAACACCAAGAGATGTAGAAGACCCCTAGTACATTAGGGGAGAACAAGGCAAAAATTACACCCAGCCAGCTATGACCCTATGGCCCTCCTCCTTTTTTTGGTTAAACTCTGATAAAGCTGTCTACAATTAATGCCTCCACTTCCTCTCTTCTCACTTTCTTCTTTCCCCTCTGAATTCTGATTCTGACCTCATATTTCAATTAAAATTGCTCACTCCAAAGTTACTAAAGATCTTTTAATTGCTAAATCTAAAGGGTTTTTCTTGATCCTCATCCTTCTTGACCTCTCTGCAGCCTTTCACAGTATTGATTACCCTCTTCTCCTGAATACTCTCTCTTTTCTAGGTGTTTTACCACATTGCTCCCTCCAGGTTTTCCTACCTCATCTCATTCCTAATCTCCCTTCAGGCTTCTCTATGGGCTTTTCTTAGGGTCGCACTCACTAACTGTGGGTGCCCCCAAAACTTTGTTTGGGCTTTCTCCTCTCCCTCTATAGAATCTCACTTGTTATCTCATCAGCTTCCATGGATTCAATTATCATCTCTATGAAGATGGTTCTCTTATCAATTTATCAAGCCTTCATCTCTCTCCTGACCTCAAGTCTCTATTACCAACTGTCTATCATATATTGGAATTGAATATTCACAAGACACCTCAAAAGTCAAAATATTCAAGAGAGAATTCATTGGTTTTTCCCCAAACCCTCCCCAATTTTGAATTTCCTTATTACTGCTAAAGGCACCACTATCCTCCATGTCACTCAAGCTTGCAACCTCAGTGTCATCACTGTCTTCTCACTCCTCATGTCCAATCTGCTGCCAACTCTTCTTGTTTATATAGTTATATCTTTCTTAATCATTCTCCCTCTTTTCATTCTCATAGCCATCATCCTGGTACAAGCTCTCATATCTTTAAGCTTGAACTGCTGTAAAAAGCCTTTTGGGTGGTCTCCTGGCCTCAAGCCTCTCTCCATTCTAATCTATCATCCACTCGGTAGCCAAAGTGATCTTCCTAAAGTGTAGGTCTGATCATATCACCCTCTAGTCAGTGAAGTCCAATAGCTCCCTATTGACTCCAATATCAAATAGTAAATATTCTCTTTGGCTTTTAAAGCCTTTCACGACTTGGCTCCTTTCCACCTTCCTAGACTTCTTAAGTTTGATTCTGTTCAACTGGAGCTCTAAAATCTAAGGATGCTAAAATCTAAGGACTTATTGTCCTTCCTACAAAACAATTCACCTCTCAGATCTATACTTTTCACTGCTGCCCCTTAGCTTCCCTGGCTTCCACTCCAGATTCAGCCTCAATCCCACCTTCTGTGAGAGGCTTTTGCTTAGTGACTCCTCCCCCACTGCTGGTGTCTTCACTCTGAGATTACCTCCCAATTACACTGTATTTAACTTATAGAGCCATACCTCATTCTATTGTGCATTGCAGCTATTAGATTTTTTCCCAAAATATTTTACAATTTTTTAAGTGGAAGGTTTGTGGGAACTCTGCATTGAGCAAGTCTACCAGCAAGCCATTTCCCCAACAGCTTTGGACTGCCACAAACCACTGAATTCATATAAGACATGGAACTTCATTGACAAATGTCTGTGTACTGACTGCTCTACCTACTTGCTGTTACCTGTCTCACTCCCCCTCCTCAAGCTTCCTTATTCCCTGAGACACAATGATGGTAAAGAATATTGCATAAATTTTACATAAAGAATATTACATAAGTATAATAAATACATAAATTACATAAAAAACAGCAGCAGATTTTGAGAGGATTGACTCCAGTTTTGAAAGAAGTTCTCCCTTGGGTAAAATGCTATCAAAATCATTGCATACTACAGAGAAATCTTTCATGAAAGGAAGAGTCAACCAATGAGGCAAACTTCATTGTTGTCTTATTTTAAGAAATTGCTACAGCTACCCCAACCATCACGAACCATCACCTTGATCAATCAGCAGCCATCAATATTGAAGCAAGACCTTACCTGCAAAAAGATTATGACTCACCGAAGGCTCAGATGACAGAGTTTGTTTTTTTGGCAATAAAGTATCTTTTAATTAAGATATATACATTTTTAGACACAATACTATTTCAGACTTAACAGACTACAATATAGTTTCAACATAATTTTATATGTACTGGGAAACCAAAAAATTCATGTGACTTGCTTTATTGCAATATTGTTGACAGGATTGGCAGGCATTGGTAAACTACAGTGTTGAGAGGATTACCCACATTGACCATACTGCGGCATTTCAGATCCATCTATATATTAGAATTTCATTAAAAAAATAGAAACATGTCAATGTATTAAAAAAAGAAATAAAAACAACACCCAACAAAATTTAATTTGTGGTCCCATTAACAAATGAAGTTATACAGAGACACAAGAATTTCAGAAATTTGATGATGTTAAATTCAACAAAGTTCAAAGAGAGTAGCACATGTGTAAATGACTTTAAAATTTCTTGTTGATATATTTTGTTTTAATATTTCCTTTTTTGGAGGTGGGAAGGCAAGGTAATTGGGGCTAGGTGACTTGCCCAAGGTCACACAGCTAGTAAGTGTTACATATCTGAGGCTGGATTTGAACTAAGGTCCTCCTGATTCCAGGGCCAGTGCTCTATTCACTGAACCACCTAGCAACCCCTTTAATATTTCCTAAATTTCTCTCTGCATCCCTTACCCAAAATGCCATTCCATAGAACAAAGATTTTTTTAAGGAAAAAAAAAGAGGAAGAAGAAAAAAATCAGTAAAACTTATTAATATACATTGAAAAAATCTAAAAAATCTATATGCAGTGTTTCATATCTATGAACCTCCCACCTACTTGAAGATGCAGACATGAGTATCCTCTCATATGTCTTATTCTCATCACAATGAGGAATAATTTTGCCATTCATTGTTTCTGTTCTAATTCTAGATGCATTATTTTTGTTTGTGCAAAAGCTTTTAATTTCATGAAATCAAAATATCTAGTTTATCATTTCTAATTTCCTTTGTCTCTTGTTTGGTTAAGAACCCATGTCTTATCCACAGAGAAGACATATGATCTGCTTTTCTTCTAATTATTTTACACAATCTTTAATATTTAGGTCACATACCTATTTTGCATTTATTATAGAATATGCTATAAGATGTTGGCTGAAGCCTAATTTCTGCTGGATTGCTTTCCATTTTCCTACTACTTTTTCTGATAAAAGGAGGTTTTCCTTTGAGGTTTGTTAAACATTTGGTTATTTATTTCCATGATTGTTGATTCTCCCTCATCTAGTCAAGTGTATTAACATATGTAAATTACTCTAATTGACAGCTCTCGTTATGGCTATTATTATTAGTCTTTTCCGCTTTTCTGTTCTTTAACCGCATTGTTTAGATTTTGGTGGCTCAGAGTGAGTGTAAATAGCAAGTGTCTCGGTTCTGGTCAGACACTGAGGGTTTTCCCCTCCCAGATTAATTTTTTTGTGAAGTCAAACTAGGCCATATTTTGACTCAATTCTTACCTACCCTTTATTCACTGATTAAGTTTGCTTTGGACAAACCTAGACCCGGGAAAGACCTGAGCTTAAAAAGGCCAGGGTCTTTCGCTGCATCCAGGGTCATCCCCAGTCATCCTGACCTACATCTACTGGTGCTACTGGACTCCAATAACTCTGGAGGAGAGCACGAGGCCGATGACTCTGCACAGCCCTGTCTCACTAAATCCAATTCACTTTCAAGTCAAGACGTCGCCCTCCTGATATTATTAGTCCTCTGAGAATGAATGACGAGCAACCACAATAACCAATAATTCTCTAACCAATGCTAGATGGTTTTGATGACTGATGCTTTAAACATAGTTTGATGTCTGGAAGTATAAATACTTTATATTTATAAGCAAGGGTAGTGTAGCATACTAGAAACAACACTCACCTCCTGACTCTCATACTTGCTAGCTGTGTGACCCCCCTGAGCCTGAACTTTCTCATCTGCTAAATGGGCATAATAGCACTTGTACTACTTACCTCACATTTGTAAAGAAAGTGCTTTGTAAGCTTTGAATGAAGTACAATACGAATGTAAAATATTATTATTATTATCAGTCAGTTCACAATATTTGACAATGCTCACCAAGTGCCATGTGCTGGGATAGACCCTAGAAAAAACTACTTATTACATTGGATCACTTCCATGAGTGTGGGATCACATCAGCATGGCTACTCCCTCCAATGGTTCATATTGCAACTCATCCTCCTCTTCTTATCCTTTGGAACTCTTCTTCACGTCCATAAATCCTCCACAGGAAATACCGCCAAAATGTAGCTAAGAAGGTCTTCTAGATCTCTTGACTGTACAGACACCAAAGTCTGGTTGTGCTTTGGTTCTCCCTTGCTCCTGAGATATGAATTCCCCTTCTCCTTTTCCAGACAAAAATGGGTCTGCTGACTTTGCTGACTTCTCTCCAACTCCTGGTTTCTTTCACATAAGTCACCACTGGCAATCCACTGCAGATATAACTACCACCATATTTCACTAAACAGATTGACTTTTGAAGTAACACACACACACACACACACACACACACATATCCTTTCCAAAATTATCTCACATCTCTTTCCTCCATAGGCTCTACATTCTATCCTATCTAGCCTCCTTGCTTATGTACCTTTATACAAATCTTCCTGAATACTTCAAATGAACTCCCTCTGTCTTTCCAGCTTCCTTCAAGGCTCAGTCAAGGTGTGACAATACATAGGAAGCCTTTCCCAATTTCCCTAGTTGGTAATGTTCTCTCCATCATAAGATGATCATCTATTTCTAGAAATTAATTTTATTTTTTCAATTAATAAGCATGCATTCTCTCCTCCACCACCACCATAAAAAGAAGAAAAGAAAAACAAAATCTTCATCACAAATATGCATAGTCAAGAAAGACAAATCCCTGCATCGGTCATGACCAGTAGAAAATGAGCTTCTTTGAAGGCAAGGCCTGTTTCATATAGAGTAAAGCACTTTGTGTAGAGCAGGCTCTAAATCATTCCTTGTTAACTACACCAGCAGCCATGGCAATGACATTCCTGAAGATCATGCCATGGGATTTTTGCTTGAAGGAACTGGGAATGTTTGACTTGGAGAAGAGAAGGCTTGGGGAAAACATCTTCAAGCACTGGAAAGGCCATTGTCTAAGAGAAATTGGACTTGTTCTGCTTGCCTCAAGACAGCCAAACAAGGAGCAAGGGGATGAAGCCGCAGAAACAAAGATTTCAATTCTTGTGGAAGGGAAAATGTGCTAACAATGAGAACTATCCTAGAGTGCAACAGGCTTCCCTAGAGATCCCCAAACACAAAGTGAATGACCAGGGATGAGAAGAGATTCTTGTGCAGGTGCACTTCAGACTAGATGGCCCCAGAGGCCATTTTGAACTTGTATCCTCTGATTCCCTATCTCTAATTGATAAACCCTATGCCACATAGTTGTATAAAAAAGTCACATATAAATATGAGTTATTAGAATTAGAAAGATAGAACTTAAGCTGCTAAAAGATAGGATAGCTTTCATTTTTCTTTTTGTACATCTAGACACTGACATCATTCCTGGCACATAGTAGGTACTTAATAAATGTTACTTGATTATTATCATCATCATTATCCTTATGTCAAATAATGCATATGTGTGTGTGTGTGTGTGTGTGTGTGTGTGTGTGAAACAACAACGTTACTTGCAGCTACTGTGGCTGTGTAATGCCAATAACACCAGCACACAGGAGGACTGTTACCACAGGTTCTTTGATCTGCTTTTCTAAGGAAAGCAACTTTAAGGGGTTTACAATCTCACTTTAATTAAACATACACATATCATTCACTTAGTTCAGGGAAAAAGTCAGCACCCTGAACTTCAGAGAAAACACAAATAGAAATTACAAGGAGAAATTATATAAACAGAGCAAATAAACACAAATCAACAGGCAGCTTCTAGCTGTCTGACCAATATATTGCACACATAGTTACCAGAGAGAAAAGCACCAAAATTTGGGTTTTTCAAAGTCGGGGGGCTCCTTAATGGTTACCCAGGGTCTCCACACAAACACTCTTCCAATGAATGAACCCCAAAAGCAAAATGCTGACCTCAGAGCATATATTACCTATTTAAGGCCATGGGGCTTAGTGCCTACTTAGCAAAAGGGTGAAGGCCTGAGGCTTAGCATCTACTTAGCAAAAGCATATGGGAAAGATCTCTAATCATGAGTAGTACCACATCATATATATTGTTTCGAATCAATGACTCTTGATTCAAACAAAGGCAAGACTCAAAGGCACTTGATTGTCTAAGTGTTGAGAAGCACTTGAAACAAAAGACCAACAAAAAGTCCCACTTCGCTTGCCATTACAGTATGTACATACATACTTGCGCAACAATTAACATATAGTACTTACCATGTTCTAGGTAATACATATATATGTGCATGTATGTCTATACTTATGTTGGGTGTAATGAGTTCGATTTAAAGATGTGTGTGTGTGTGTGTGTGTGTGTGTGTGTGTGTGTGTGCATGCCCTTGTGATTTTTTTTACTGGAGAGTTTCTTATGCCATCTGTATCTATATCTATAGCTATGTATCTGGCTATACTTTTAAAATGGTATTTATTATGCCTAGTATGGGCAAAGAGTTAAGAGCACTAAAAAATTTTGTTTATCCAACAATTATCACCAATCCTGGAAAATACAGCCCTAGGGAGGGGTATCAGCTTTCACAGGGAAATGAGGGCACTCCACAGGAAACTCTCTTTGCATAATGTCCCCATTCTGTGTTTCTTACCTGCACTAACTCAGCAAGCAGCCATTCCATTTGCACCAACAATGTTAGATGAGGCAGCAGCAGTGACCAGATTCCTCAAACATTCCTACCTAGACTTTACAGGAATTCTTTTTTTTTCTCCAACTAATCCATTATCTTTCATAGGGATAGAAAGGAGAAGGTAGAAATGAATGACCTACAGGGGAAGGGGTTCTTTCCCCAAGATAGCTCAAAATAGGTGACAAGAAGGATCATAATTTCCCTCCAATTGCATAGCCCCTCTGCTTATTAAATTTTGAAGAGGTTATCAATTTAGAATATAACCTAAAGAGTTTATGTTTCATAATTTTACTTTATCACTGAAATATTTATGCAAATATTCAGTGTAGGAAGATGCTGCCAGATGGAAATGCAATAGCTGTGGAATTCTTCGTGGCATTTCCGACAGAATATATAATACCAAATCTCTTTATGCTAATGTGTTCCAATGGAATACATATTTTATAGCTACTTTGAAATGCAAATTTTAAAGATTTGAACACTTCAGAAGCCATGCCAATGCAAAATAAAACAATAGAAAAAATAGAAGTTAGATCTATAAATTACAACCATGTCATATCAGTGGCATTTTGGTAAAAGTAATGAGCCATGTCTTCACTGGCTTTGTGTAAATACATTTAAATCTTTAAAATAAAAGTGTTTTTCTAGGAAGATTAATGTTAACTAACATCCGGATATATAGATACAGCATCTGTCAAAGATCATGTTGTTATAAAATACTGTCAAGTACACTTAATTTTGTCACACCCTTTTCCCACCCTACAAATTTCCATAATTGGTATGTCCCTTATAGCTTCGTTGGGTCCGCATTGCATCTGGAGTGCCAACACATTGGCATGGGAACCTGGAGGACTTGGATAAAAAGGACAGAGTCTTAAAAAGATTAAAACTACACTCTCTTAGAGGTGGTGAAGATGAAGATTTGGAAAGTCTACAACTTCTCTAGATAGTTTATTTCACTAAGTAATAATAGAGATGCAGCATGATGTAGTGGGGAGAGAGCTGGGCTTGGAGTCACAAAGACCTGGGTTCAGGACCTGCTTCTGCTACATACTGTCTTTGTGACTCTGAATAAACATTTAATCGTTCACTGGTCAAGACAACTTTCCAAGACTCTTTATTGCAAAGAAGGCAATGATCTTCCTTTGTTGAAAGAATTTCCTCACTGGGAACTCCCACCCTGGTGAAATCACAGACTTGGTTTTTAAAAGTGTGTGTGTGTGTGTGTGTGTTTAAATTTTACTGGAGAGTTCCCAAAATCATCTGTATCAGCTGTATCTGTATTTATATCTGTATTTGTGTCTGTGTCAGCTTTATGTAAATCAATGAGCATTTATTAAGCACCTACTGTATGTTAGGCACTGGGCTAAATGCTAACAAAAAATAAAAGAAATTCATTCTCTTAATGAAATTACTATTTAATGGAGAAGACAAGAAGTACTTATATAAGTACATATATACAGCATACATATAAAGTGAATATGTACAAAATAGTTACATAAAAGGTAGTTTAGGAAGGCAGACACTAGTAGGGGAATCAGGAAAATATTTATTCAGATGCACCTTCAAGAGAGGTACTCTGTGAGGTGGAAATGAAGGATTTGAATCTAGTCATGGGGGACGCCAGGGCAAAGGCATGCAGATGGGAGATGGAGTATCTTGTGTGTAAAACAGAGAGAAGACCAGTTTGTTTGGATCCATGAGTAAAAGCGGGGAGTAATGCCCAATGATGCTGAAATGACAGAGCCAGGTGGTGTATACATTTTCTTCTAGGGGTAATAGGCAGCCATTGGAGTTAATTGAGTAAAGGAATCACATGGCTTAAATTTATGCTCAAGGAAAATCATTTTGACAGCAATACATGGGATCGACTGGAGTTGTGAGGGATTTGAGGCAAGAAGCTCAGTTAAGACATTGTTAACCTAGGCAAGAGGTGAGGAGGATTTAAACTAAGATGGTATCTGTGTGGATGGAGAGATCAGATGTGAGGGATATGGTAAATGTAGAAACAGCAAAACTTGGCAACTGGTCGGACATGTGGGATGGCGAGGGACAGTAAAGAGTTGAGGGCAATGTTGAGATTACAAGGCTGAGACTGGTTGGGTGGTGGTACCTTTGATAGAGATGTAAAAGGGTAGTTGTTGGCACTGATTTGACACTAATTTGATTCTTATATCGTATAACTCATCATGAAATATCAGTAAAGAAATACTTTGGCAGTTACCCGGTATTTCAAAGAGATCTGACATTCTAGGATCACCAAAATGTATCTATATGAAAATGATAAAATAATAATAATGCAGCTATGATATCAGGTTGAACCTCTGGTCCCAATATATGTTTTCAAATTATGAATAAACACCTATGTTTCCTACGTCACTTGATTTTGAAAAATTTTCTGTAGATAACTCAGCAGATCAAGTCACTTGGTTGTATTGTAGATGGAGTTTGTTTTCAAGAATGAGCTGGACAAAATGAGCTCTAAAATTCCTACCAATTCAGATTCCATGACTGTAATGCCTCTGTGTGTCTGTCTCTGTCTCCCATTCTCTCTCACTCTCTCCCTCTCCCTATCTTTTTATCTTTTCCCCTTATCCCTATTATTGCCTTTATTTCTATATATTTTAAAGGAATTAAGGGACTTAACCTTTGTTAATATCTATCAAACAATTTTCTTTTAGCAAGATTGGTTTACTTATAAATTAGGAATGAGCATTTTTTCCTAACCAACCAAAATATCGATAAAATACTTATAAAAATCTCTTTAGGTTTTATTCATTTTATCAGGTTTGTGATGGATACTCTTCAGATTTTGAAGTAAAGGGCATGTTGAAAAGTATAATGGTCCTTGCCTATCATTTAAGGGGTTGTTTTTTCATATTCTGGACTAGGATTGTGATTTCATCAATACGGGCTATTTCAGGGGAAAAAATTCCCTGTAGCAATGAAGATTAGCAACCTGTTCTACAATTTATAGCCTTATAGAATTGCCTAGGCATAGTGTGAGGTTAATTAAATGACTTATCCAGAATCTTACAATATATTTCATAGGAAGGAATCCAACCCAGTTGAGATTTTGATTTTTGTGTTTAGTTTGGACTTTTTTCTATGTCCAGATTTGACCCTAAATCACAAAACCTCTCTACGTCTCAGTTCCCTTACCTGTAAAATGAGAGTATTGAATTAAAAGTCCTTTGGGGTCCTTTCTATTTCCAGAGTTATGACCCTATGATTGGGAAAAGGATACAGGAGGAGAACTAGTCCCATTCTTCCTCACCCCCTCTTGAAAATCTCTCCTCACCATTCTGTGTAGAATCCTCTTTCCCATGTGACGTTTGACTCCGTCTTTTACAAGTAACAAGTCTGAGTCTCTTTACAAACTCCGTGGAAATGTGACCAACCCAGCTGTCGTAGGCATTGAGGTGAAATCAGAGCTATTTTCATCTTTCTACACAAAACTTCTCCGTTGTGCTACTGAATCCACGTGTGTGTGACTACTAAAGAAGAGTGGAAGAAACCAAGCTTGCTCAAACTCACATGGTTCCCCAGCTTGAAAGTGAAGCTTGGAAGAATTATTTTGCATAGCAAGATTATTCTTTTCTATAAGGCACCCACTCCAGCTAATCAAAAATGAATCATGTGGCTCCCAACACATTTGAGGTAAATTAGGAATCACCATCTGTCACAGAGCTTTTCTTCCTAAAATTACTCTCCCCCTTTTAAATTAAAACATGTTTTAATTAAATATAGGCATGTCAAGAAGCACAGTGTATCAATTATATGACTGAGAATATGCTTTCTTTTTTTATGAAATATATAAACCAGAATGGAATGGCATGGCTTGTCCCACGAGAAATGGTCATTTTCAGAACCAAAAAACAAAGAGTCATGGAAAACAGTCATTTTACCTTTATCAAAATTAAATGCAGCTTAAAGGGAAGCCTGATTTGCAGAAAGGTTGATTCTTTTTATTTTCTGCATTTGAGAAAACAGTGATTTCTTTTTTTTGAAGAAATTTCAGAAGTGACTCTACCCTCCCCCACCCCAAACCCCCCATGTCACCAACTGTTTCAGAGAAATCCTTCCAAACTAATTTTCACTAGAGCCAATCAATGAGTAAGCATTTATTAAGTACCTGCTTTGTGCAAGGGACCATGGAAAAGAGGAGGCAAGTGACTTATCCACAGTGACACAACTAATAAGTGTCTGAGGTCTGAGGTGAGATTTGAACTGGCCTTCCCGACTCCAGTGAAGCCACACTGCCTCTCCCCTGAGGCTTCTTCCCTTCAGCATCCATGATTATTGAGAATGAGAGTGAATGATTACCTTTGTGAATTGCTTTGATAACACCTCCTTTGCTAAGAATAATTAAATCTCTTTCAAATAAGAAAACATAAAAGCAAAGAAAATATCTTTCAGTTCTTAAAGTATGAATATTAGTTCATAATTTGTTAGTGGCTTCTACATCTATTCCATGTATATACCTGTATTTTATTCATTGAGGCAACTGGGTGGCCTAGTAGATAGAGCGTGGGACTTGGAGTTTGGCAATCCTGAGTTCAAATCCAGCCTCAGACACTTACTAGCTAAGCTACATATGTGACCCTAGGTAAATCACTTAACTTCTGTTTGCCTCAGTTTCCTTATCCATAAAATGGAAATAATAAAAGCACCTGCCTCTTAGGCTATTGTGAGGATCAAATGGGATAATATTTGAAAAGTGTTTTTCAAATGTGAAAGTGTCATATAAATGCTAACTAGCCCTTACATTAGGGCCATCATGAAATGTTATCTGGGGTGATGCATACGAAGCATATGGGTATTAAGGGTAAATTGTAAGCCAGATTTGGGTAGTGGGGGTCTGGACCTATCATTTAATCTTTGCACTAAATACAAGCAATATTTCAAACAACCAAAACATAATTTGCCCCAAACGTTCCTAAAACATGATAATAAAATCTAATTGCTTTCAAGTAGTCAGGGGTAGGGAGAGGAGCTCAGTCTAAATCTGGGGAAAATTTGAAGTTATCAATTATTATTTAAAATTCAAGTTGATAACTTTCAAATATATGTAGACACTAGGGCTGTCTAATGGAGGCCCCTGGGGGATTTGCTTTAATGAATAGATCAGAAATACCCATAAGTAACATCTCAGTTGTTTTGCATGACTGCCTCTGAAGTGTTTGTGTGTTTTAAAATAGCTCCAATTAATTTACATATTCCGCAGTCATTTTGCCCCCTATATTCATCTGTACCATGAATAAAGGGGTCTATTACTCAGTGTGTTTCTTTATATCCAGTAGTGTCTAGCACAGATCTATGCATAAAATAGGGGCATAATAAATGTTTCTTGGATCGGATTGGAGTACAAATGGCAGCGTTTGGCCCAACTTCTGTCCAAATTAGTTATTTCAAATTCCAGCGCAGCAGAGTTTGAATTAGCAAAGTTTCAAAATATATCCTAGTGGATAACTTCCTGTCCAACATGGTATTGATCAGTCATTTGGCAAAGCCATTGTTAAACCCATTTAGAATAGCCTAGGAGTTCCTCATGAAAGGATTAGGATGACTAGCTTTGAGTTTTCCAAAGAAAAGTCGTTTCACAAAAACTGTTTAGCTTTCAACTGTGTCTGATTTGTAGCGACAAAAAGATAGCTGAATGATCTTCTTAATACAATCTCTATTCAAATCCAACTTGGATATTTATAAAAATGAAACTCAGATGAATGGCACTCAAAGAGGAAGCTGCTTGTTAAGTGGTTGCAATCATGAACGACAAAAAGTTTGCTCAATGAACAAGTTTTCATTTGATAATATATTGCGGAGAAATGTCACAAATCATTGTTTTCATTTCATATATTTAGGTAGTGAAGTGTGGGTTTCTGTACTCATGAAATTTTGATTGGAACTAAAAATGTGTCATTACCAAAGTTAGAGCTATACTAAGAAGCAGCAGGGCGACATGGTGGATAGTGTTGGGCCTGGGGTCAGAAAGACCTGACTTCAAATCCATCTTTTATGAACTTAATAGTTATGTGACCTTGGTTTGAAGTCATTTAACCTTTGTCTACATCAGTTTCCTCATCTGTAAAATAAGGATAAAATGCATTACCTCCCACCCAGAGTTGTTGTGAGGATAAAACACGATAATATTTGCAAAGCATTTCATAAACTTTAAAGCACCGTATAAATGTTGTTTGTTACTATTAAGAAGCAGAGACATAACCAGAATTCTGATACCCAAACAAATTCAGTTGATCTTGGTTTTGAGGTAGTTGGAAAAGAAAATTCAGAGGACAATCTACCCCTTTGGTGCAGTCGCTATGGGAGAGGGGCTAGTAGTCTCCTAGAAGCATATCCCTTGCGGCCAGTGTATGCTGCTGTTGATATCCTGACCTTTGCCCATAAACTCTGAGGAGGAGATATAGAGAGCTGAGCCCAGGAGACAGAACAGGTGACAGTTGTGCTGTATGAGGGGGAGGGAGGATTACTGCTGGGAGAGTGCAGTAGATGGATGGGAGGACTAATGCTTAGAGGAAGCACAGCTCCTTAACATTGGGGCCTTATAGCAAAGTCCAGAATGGCTTGCCTTAGTTTGAGTCTGTCAGCTATCTTTGTTGTTAATATTCATTTTACATCACTTTAACCATATCAAAAAATCACATTTCTTCACTAAAAATGAATCTATATCAGGGGGTAATTTTTTCCTGATCTGCCCTAACCAATTCTATTCTTTTTTAAATGTTTTTCTCTTTTTTTCTTCTTTGTATATATTTTTTGTAGTATTTTAGTTTTCAGCATTGATTTCCACAAGATTTTGAGTTACAAATTTTATCCCTATTTCTACCCTCTCTCCCATTCGAAGATGGCATATATTTTGATTGCCTCATTCTCCAGTCAGCCCTCCCCTCTCTCACCCCATTCCCCCCCATCCCCTTTCCCCCTTACTTTCCTGCAGAGCAGGATAGATTTCTATGCCCCATTCCCTATATATCTTGTTTCCCAGCTGCATGGAAAATTTTTTTAAGCATCTGCTTTTAAAACTTTGAGCTCTAAATTCTCTCTCCTCTTCCCTTCCCACATACCCTCCCTAGGAAGGCAAATAACTCAACATAGATCACACATGTATCATTATGTAAAACACTTCCACAATGCTCATGTTGTGAAAGGCTAACTATACTTCCATCCCATCCTGTCTCCCTTTATTCAATTTTCTCTCTTGACCCTATCCCTCCTCAAATGTGCCTGCTTTTGATTACCTCCTCCCCCTATCTGGCCTCCCTTTTATCATTCCCCTCCCTTTTCCCCCTTCCTCTTACTTTCCTGTGGAGTAAGATACTGAATTGAGTGTGTATGTTATTCCCTCCTCAAGTTGAATCCAATGAGAGTAAGATTCTCTCATTCCCCCTCACCTGCCCCCTCTTCCCTTCCAACAGAACTGCTTTTTCTCACCACTTTTATGTGAGATAATTTACCCCATTCTATCTCTCCCTTTCTCTCTCTCTCTTAATATATTCCTCTCTCACCCCTTAAATTTATTTCACTTTTTTTAGATATCATCCCTTCATATTCGACTCACCCTGTGCCCTCTGTCTATATTCCCTTCAACTCCCTTAATACTGAGAAAGGTCTCCTGAATTACACACATCATCTTTACATGTAGGAATGTAAACATAACAGTACAACTTTAGTAAGTCCCTTATGATTTCTCTTTCTTGTTTACCTTTTCATG